>LPNX010354614.1:0-32685 GCA_001517045.1 Pseudotsuga menziesii
TATGTCCAAAAATAAACCTTCACGGCTACCCGCAAGGAATGTGTGGGCTGAATGGAGTCTCTGAGACTGTGTTCATAATACACACGAAGGTGTAACAGAGATCGACGCCCCAAGGTCACTGTTCAGGAGTTCCCACTTCCTTTGGGTTTTTTGCCACCGTTTACGGTTTGATCGAGGCGTTGGATTTTCGCTTGATGGTGGTTAATTAAGGAAGGTGTTAATTAACTGTGTTCATAATACACACGAAGGTGTAATAGAGATCGACGCCCCGAGGTCACTGTTCAGGAGTTCCCACTTCCTTTGGGTATTTTGCCACCGTTTACGGTTTGATCGAGGCGTTGGATTTTCGCTTGATGGTGGTTAATTAAGGAAGGTGAAGACTAATTAATCTAGTCACTCATGTTGCTTTTGATGCAGCTTGACTGATCGGACGAACCACAGCCAAGTGCAGAGCATACACACCGGAGTCTTGTCAATTTTAGTAAGTTTTAAAGGATGTGTTTTCTTAGAAAGAAAAACCCTCCAGGAACCTCTTTCGGCCCAAATGGACCTCAATCGGGGAATCAAGGAGGGGGTTGATTTTAGAACAATTGTTTATAGAAATTAATGATAAGCAGCAAAAGAAAAGAAACAAACCACAGGTTCTCTAATTATTCCTACCACGCATTTCATTCCCCTTGCGGGTCAATCGGGAAGTCGTGGGGTAAGTATTCAAGTTACTTTGACACTGTAATATGGAATATATGATAAAGTAATCAAAGCATGTTATTATGCATGAATGAAACTAATCTAGAGAGAACAAAAATAAGACAATGCAAAAAACGACAAAAAAGGCGCGAATCCCCCCAGGGGGGATGGGGAATGGGCTCGAAAGAGCCTATTCGGAAAAAACTTTTATTATCTGCTGTTACAATATCAGTAAACTTATCTGAATCCTCTTGGCTCTTATACATGATGAAACCAAGATTTTACAAATTGCCCAAAAATAAAATTACAGTCAAAAGAGAGACCCCTAGGGGTATTCAGATGATCCAAAAGCCACTTTCGAACAACAACTTCTCCTCTTTCTGTTATGCCTGCTAAAAGACAGCGAGCTTATTAGAATGAAAGATGCCCAAAAGCAATTTGAAAGTACCTTTGGGTTAGCCTACTTTAAACAAAAAAAACTAAGTTAAAACTAATTAAAATGGCAAAAAAGGAACCAAGGAAAGCAAGCTTTCCTTGGGATCTTGGCTTGTTGTTTGGGCAGCCAATGAGATGTGCACTGATTGCTAGATTTTATCTTTTAAAAATAGAAACAGAAATCTAATGCATGCAAACTATGGATTCTCTTTAAATTGCCATGCAAAACGAACGATTTCCCTAAACTAGATCTAGAATGCTTAATGAAACTTTTTAGGAATGAGATCTAGATTATGAGCCTTGAAATGATAGATCTGTGTAAGTTTTACTTTAAGATGATAGATCTGAATAATGACAAAGCTTGTAAATAAAATAACCAGGTAAAATTTGATTTTTTAGAAGGAGGAAGAGAGAGAAAGAGTGCTGGAGGCCTTGAAGATCAACCGTGGAACTTTCCGGTGGAATGTTGAGGGACTATGCCTTTGAGAAAGTTTTGGAGAACGTGAGGAAGCAAACTAGATCAGCGCTCTCTCCAAGCTAGGAACCTGCGACTTAATCCAAAGGCTTGCCAAAATGCTTGTGAGATTCGGTTAATACATAAACAGAGATATTAGAATAACATGCATATAAACTTATAAAACATGTTGAATCTAGATCTCTAAACATGCATAAAAAGGGAAGAGATAGCCAATAAACGTATTAACAAACTCCTTTCCTATCAAGATCATAATAAACTTATTATCAATCTTTAGCACTGGATCCACAAAAAATGAGCAAGTTATGAACATAGATACTAGTTACCTCAGTAAAACATGTCAATGTTCATCCACACACAATAGCATGACACTATCTTGCCTCCAAAGCTTTTCTTTATTTCAAATGAAAAAAATAGCAACAGTACAATAGCTACAACACCTCAATCCCAGTTCTAACTAGCTTGGAAGAGGTAATCTGTGCTTTATTTATAGCAAAAACAGGAGATCTAGCCCAGGGGGGTGCAAATCCCAAGGAGAGAGAGACTACAACTGCATGTGGAGTGAATCTGAGCCTGATCTGAGTCTATCTGAGTTTGATCTAAGTCTCACTGAGTGCAACTGTCAATTGAAGAGTTGATCTGACTGACACCTCAACCTGCTAACTAAAGCATCCACCAAAACTCATCTAGATGAGCCCACACGTGTGGAGGAGAGAGGGAGGGCGCAGTTCCCAAGATTGCATGCATAAATGTCCTCTCTGTTCAGCCCAAATCAACCCCTTCTGTCAAGGAATGGTCAGATCCAGCCAATCCCAAGTCGATGAGACTGATTTTAGTCAAATCAGAGCAAATCCCAATGATTTAGGATTTTGAATTTTCTCCATTATTTAATTAATTTATCAATTAAATAATCAATATTTGATTTTTAGGGATTTTTGACTTGAGTGATGGACAAATCTCTCAAAACTTAGAAAAAGTGGGTCTATGGGTTTACATGGCGCTTTGAGCTTGAAAATGAGAACCCCCATGACAGAAACTGATTTCCGAGCCCACTTTTATTACAAAACCAATTTTTCCAATTAGACTATTAAAAAATAGCCTAAGTTTTGTGGAAAAATTAAGATTAAAAAAAAACTTAAAAAATTAAAAAAATTAAAAACCTGGGGGGGACTCGACCATAATGCCTAGCATGTTTATACATTGACACATAGACTCTAATAACTTCAATAGGCTTAAATGCCAAGCCGACCACCCCAACTTTGGAGGTATTGAGTGAAAAACTTAGAAATTATCAGTCGTTTATTCAACAACCAATAATAACCAAGGGAAAAAACACCCTGGGCTGATTGGATTGACAAATAAAGTCTAAGAGACCGAGTCTTTTACAGACACTATCATGCTAGAACATCTTATTACAACTCCCCTATGGGGTATGAACATGTGATATAGTACAAGAAGCACTTCCCAGAAGCACTTCCGAAGGTCTTCTGAAGTCCGAACAAATCATCTTTGTCCGGTTCACCAGGCTCACTTGATAAAAAACCACTAAGTACAACTTAGGTGGTAACATCTGGCTCCATCTAGGGACACATGCTCTGACTAATCTTCTGATCAAAGAAGAGGATGTGAAAACTCCGGAATCTTTGGGTTCTGCATAGCAATTAAAGTTTGTCAGTAACATGTATATAAAAGAAATCAACTATAAAAGTAGATTTATTTACAGAATTAGTCTATGATGTACAAAAAAGCAATATTTTACAAGACTCTAATATGCAAAAGAAAAAATTTCAAGGTTAGTACTATGGTACAAAACATCTATAATACAACAATATGATACATGAAATTTAAAAATACATGCAGGGCAAGGTTTAGAAATTGGCCCTGAAACCACCGATGCCAATAAAGGCATCAAACTGTCTCGGTGAAGAACATCTTGAGGAGAAAGCCATTCACTGGTAGGCTTAACCTTTCTCCTTCTAGGTCATTTAGATAAAAAGAATTTGTTCCTGCTACTTCATCAATGATATTTGGCCCCAACCATAAGCTGTTGAACTTTCCGTGTTTCCAAGGTTTCTCCCGCCGTTTGTCCCAACGCAATACTGTGTCACCTACTTGAAAGGATCCATGCCGGGTAGATCTATCAAAGGTTCTCTTGACTTTGTCTGAATTTCTGATACTTTGGTCAAGGGAATTTCTTCTACTTTCATCTAACTCGATCAATGGTTGATTCTGTTCTTAATGGCATCCTGATCTGAGCTAAAGGTCTGGAGAAGTTGATACACTGGAAGCTTTAAGTGGACAGGTAAGGTGAAATTTTGTCCATATACAAGTTCAAAAGGGCTCCTTCCAGTGGAACTTGTCTTTGTGATTCTATCGGCCCATAATGCAAACTTGATCTTGCTATCCCAAGCCTTTTTATTATCACCAACATTTTTCTTGATTATGGTCATTAAGTTTGTATTACTTGACTCAGCTAGACCATTTCCTTGGGGATAATAGTTGGATGAATGGGATAGGACAATGCCGTACTTGAAACAAAAGGATGACATCTCAGAGGAAACAAAGCACAGACCATTATCTGTGATGATTTTGGCTGGCACATCGAATCTTGTGATAATCTTATCTTCTAAGAAATCCATGACTACAGCATCGGTTGCCTTCTTAGTGGGTATCGCCGCTACCCACTTGGTGAAATAATCAGTGGCGGTGAGTATGCAAGAATATCTATTGCTTGAGTTATCCTTGAACTTACCGATGAAATCAAGCCCCCACTGCTGGAAAGGGGCTTGGACTACTATTGGGTTTAAAGGCAAGGCTTTAATTTGTTGCTTTCTAGTGAACAACTGACACTGGTGGCAAACTCTGACAGATTTGTGCATACTTGAAAATAGGTTTGGCCAATAGTAGCCTGCTCTAAGGATTTTATGGGCGGTTGTTCTTGCTGCAAAATGTCCACCACAAAATCCTGAATGGAACTCAACCATGAGTTTTTTGGACTCAAGTTCATCGACACATCTAAGTATTAAACCATCGGGGTTTCTCCAACCCAAACCATCTTTTGTTAAACAATTCTTAGTTGCTTTTAACCTTAATGCTCTTCTTTTATGGCCAAGTAGGTGATCAGGGCATGTAAGGTTATGGAGGAAAAAGATGATATCGGTATACCAAGGGTGCTGCTCTAATCTCTGAAGTTCGTCTGATACACTTTGTTTTGAATAACTGATCCGGCAGATTATTCCTAAGGCTTTTTCATTTCCTTGGGTCAACATCTTTGCAAGACCTTGTCCCTTAATTAACTTAGTAGGTTTTATCTCTAAATTATACTCCTGAATCTTTGAAACCCACTTACCCCTGATTCCTAGACAATCCTGCTGAGACATGATATCCTTGACGGCTACATGGGGTACATACCCAATGATTTTTGACTATCCTACATAAGTTCTGAAATGTTTAAGGGACTTGACAAGAGCATAAGCTCGTTTCTCCCTGGTGGTATACTTCAACTCTGAATGTTGCAAGGCTCTACTCATAAAGGCTATAGGTTGCTCTTGTCCCTCTTTATTCTTTTGAAGCAAAACACCAGCAATGGTGTTCTCTGAGGCAAAGGAAAATATCTGAAATTCCTTAGAATAATCTGGACTGATCAAGACCGGGGACCTGGATATGACATCTTTGATAGACTTGAAAGCATCTTTCCCTTCATCCGTCCACTCGAATTTAACATCTTTCTTTAACAACTTTTGTAGAGGCTTCATTAGTTCTGCTAAATTTGGGATGAATCTCCTTATGAAATTGATCTGACCATTGAAAGACTGGAGAGCTTTAAGATTCTGAGGCAAGGGGACTTTCTTAATGGCTTCAAATCTCTCAGGATCGACTTTGACACCATCCTTAGAAATGATGTGTCCCAAAAACTTGCCCTTCATGAACCCCAAAGATTGACTTGGCAGGGTTTAAGGCAATTCCATATTTCCGACATCTTATGAAAGCCTGCCTAAGATGACTTATGTGGTCAGAGCTTTCTTTCGAGAAAACTGTTAAGTCATCTTGATATATTTCGATTATTTTGCCTATAAGTTCTTTGAAGGCAAAATCCATGGCTCTTTGGAAGGTGGCACCAACATTTAATAAACCAAAAGGCATTCTTAAAAATTTATAGGTGCCCCAAGGTGTGGTGAATGTAGTTTTATGTTGATCCTCTTTATTTAGCAACACTTGGTTATAACCGGAAAAGCCATCCAACATGGACATCATTCCTAATCCCGTTACTCTTTGAAGCAATGTTTCCATGTCAGGAAGTGGGTAATTATCTTTAAGGCATGATGTATTCAGATTTCTGAAATCTATACATATTCTAATTGACCCATTCTTCTTTTTGACAACAACTAAGTTGGAGCACCACGATGAATGTCTTGTAGGTGCTATGATCCCTGTTGCTAACATCTTTTGAAGTTCCTTCTGCACAATGGGGGCCAACTTAGGATTTATTCGCCTAAGTTTTTGTCGGAAAGGCTTGACCTCCTTAGCCTCTTCTTTGAGGGGAATAGTGTGTTGAAACACATCTTCCCGATAGGATTTAAGTTCATCATAACTAAAGGCCAACACATCTCTATATTCTTTGATTAAATTGATCAAACTGTTCCTTTCCTTTTTCGAAGTACCTTTTCCAATTTTTATTAACTTGGGGTCCTTATCAGGTCCTATGTTTATTTCCATATTATCCCCAATTTTTATTTCTTCTTTTTTGTTTTTATGATGATCCTGTCGATCAAACAAATTTTCAAAAGCTATAAGACTACTCGGGATGCGATTCCTTTCATTATCCTCACATTCCTGATACTCTTTACCCTCTTGCTAGTAACTGATCTTGCAACCTTCAAACTCTTGGAGATTATGGATAAATCTCAAGAGTTGCTCATCATCTTTAAACACCTGCCAGTGATCTACATTATCTGATGGCATCTTCTATTTATATTTGTTGGCTGTTTTTTGCAGGTTTACGATAAAAGAGGAGGAAACTTTGGCGAATTTTCGCAAAATCAAGAAAAAGTAGACAAATGAAGCTTCCCCTCGCATAAAAATTAATTTTTTCATAAGTTGTAAGCCTTTGAATCCAAAGTATAAGGACCAAAGTACATTTTTCTTTCATGTTGTAAGATTGTAATAAAGGTTCAGTAGGCTCATCAGAGCCCATTCCTCATCCCTCCTGGGGGGATCCACGTGGTTTGTGATTTTTAGCTAGTTTATTTCATTTTTTCTGTTTATGCTTTATGTTCTCTCGAGTATCCTGAAAAGGGGAAAGAGATTCGTGGTAGAATTTAATTAGAAAATGATGCAGGAGCATTGGCTCAGAAAGTGAAGTCATGCATGACATCATAGAGTCAATCAAATTCCCAAGGAGACCTATGGTCTCATGCATGTAATTTGCTTTATTTTATGAAAACTTGAATAAACTTGGATAACGATATTCGATCCTTTCCACATGTAAATGATAAGTTTGAGTTAGTTGGTCAGCAGAGTGATTGTAGCAGTTAGTTAGTGAGTCTGTTAGTGACTCATAGGGTTTAGTAGAGTCTAATAAGGAATCTGTTCCTTCCTTGTAGGATTTGGGGAACAGAATAGAAACTAGTATTAAATACAATCGAGTTGTTAGGTTAGGGGGGGCTCGAGGGCAACTCAAGGAGCTTTAGGGTTATAGCTCATTGGAGTTTTTAGGTAGCTCGAGGAGCTTTTGGATAAGTTCATTGGAAGCTTTTAGAGTAGGAACAACTCAGATTCCAAATCGTGGAGCATATTAGAGGTTAAAGATCTCTGAATGTATTGATCTATCGAGAATATTCAAGCTCGAAGAAGTTATTTGCCACATTGGGATTAATTTCCTATAGATGAATGAGAAATTTAGGTTTATATAAACTTGGTTATTGTTTTACATTGAATTTTTTCTTGTTTGTTTATTGATTGCACCTAATGTAAGCTAAAAGTGTTCAAGCTTAAACTGGGAACACTTTTAGCTTACATCGACTATACCTGTCGAGTTTCTAAATCATTGGTGGAAATTTACATGTAAATTGCAAGTATTGCAGGCAGAGATCAATTTTCTGGTGTGCAGAGAACAAAGAAGCTTTTTACACATTGCATCGATGGTCATTGAGTATTGAACAGATAAATCAGCGGTGAAGAAAGCTGGGTTAACGAGTTTATGAGCTCGATGGAGGAATCACGAGGTGAATCGATCGACGGTTGAGTGCACAGGTTGCACATAAGGTTGTTGGGAGGTTATCAAGCCATCGACAGTTTGATGGAAACCACAATGGTAAGGTGGTTTGACGACGTGGCAAGAGGCTATTGCACAACGCAGTCAAGATTGAAGGTACACAATTTATTTTCTGTTTGAGTGCGATAGAGCTTAAGGGTCAAGAATCGCAGACAGACCCTTGTTTGAATGCGTAGAGAGCATTAGAGGATATTTGCACAGTCAATCAATGGTTACTGTGCATCGTAGAGGTAGATCTACGGTGTTAAGTGGTTGATTTAACGATCAACAGAACTAAGGTAGAGATTGAATACCATTTGGATCGAAGGTCTTAGAGGCACATCACAGTCATAATTGTGGGTGTGTTGCGATGGGGCTATGATGAACGCCGAGGTCACATGCCAAGAATAAGGTATGGATAAATGTCAGAACGTTAATGATTCAGCACTAAAGCGCTATGTTTGTTTGAGTGCTAAAGATTTGGTGTCGAGCACACAAGTATGGATTGCAATGGAGATATAGCCAAAGTCTTGGTCATGTACATTATATATATAATAGAAGGACTGCTATAGGTGTAGGGAAGGGCCAAGAATAGTTAGAGTTAACTAACTTTAACTCTGTGCATATTTTATATATAAATATCAGGGCAGAGAGGTAAAGTATTACTAGTTTTACCATTGTTTGGGAAAGCATAGAACTGGGAGATAGTGTATTGTTTATACACATTTGATAGGTGATCCTCTATGATGGCCTTTAGAGGGAACAAGGCTATCATTTTTGGTATCAGAGCGGGTGCAAAAGATTTGCACACAATGGAGAGGAGTCTTGCAATATTAATTTGCAAGTTGAGGGTAGAATGCTGATTTCTGAACAAAGGAGTTAAGAAGGAGATTGTGGTATGGGAACCCTCATAGCAGAGTGCTGTAGGAAGTGAATGCAAATGTCAAGCTTGTAGAGAGCATAAGAAGTGCTCAAGGGTTCTGTGTGAGAACTAAGAATGCCAATAGGTCAAGCAGGAGGAATCTTGATGAGGTGTTGAGAGGGTAGGCTTGTTTGCAGTTCATCATGAGTGTGGGTAAACTCATAGCAGAGGTATGGAGGTGGCTACTGAAAGTCATCTAAAGGGTTCAAAAGGAAGCCACAGTAGAACAAAGGAGGATGCCAGTACAATTGGTGTCAAGAGGATGGGTCAAAGCAGCTTTGACAGAGAGGTTACTGAGTTGAAGAAAAGGCCTAGTAAAGTGACTGAACTGTTGCATGAGGAATCCACAGAAGGTCAGTATTATGGATGGAAACTGAAGAGGAAAGTGCAATGGCCTGTAAAGAGGTTATATGCCAAGAGTCTCAAGCACAGGCTTAGTGTTTGGGTGAAGGAAGGGGAAAGTCTCAGAGTAGCTGAGCATGAAGAGGAAGTTCACATCATGTGTGAACCTGGGCAAGGTGGGTACCTTGATGAAGAGAAAGAGGATGTTGATACAAAGTTTACTGACAAACTCATGAACAGGGCAAAGAGTTCATACCAGTATAAGAAGGAAGAGAGGGATGTTGAAGAGAAATCTTTTGAAGATCTTAAAGATTGTTTTGTAGAAACAAACGAGCATGGAAGGATGGAGGAGAAGGCATCAGCTGAGGCTGAAGTGCCTTATGTTTTTGAAACTAATGATATGTGTTTAACTCATAGTTTTAAAAATCGGGCTAACTGGTTTTGGAATCGACCGGCTCACCGGTTTGGTACCAAACCGGTTCAAACCGGCAGGTAAACTGGATCGGTGACCGGTTAGTTACCAAACCGGTCGGTTGGTAACCAAACCGGTCCGGTTCGGTAACTAACCGGTCTGACCGACCGATTTCGAACCTGACCGGGCTGGTTGGCAATTTACTGTTTTTATTTTATTTTTTTGATTTTTTTTTAAGTTTAAGTTTTAACTTTGTTTTTTATTTATTTTTATATTTTATATTTTACTAACTTATCTACCTAACCTATCCCTAACCTAACTACCCAACCCAACTACAAATAACATCTACCGGTCCCCTTCAAAAGTTCATATTATTTCTTTTATATGGTATATACATGAGCAGATTACAGTACACTTTGTGCCATCTTGATATATTGACTCTTATATGGTATATACATGAGCAGATTTTGGTTATTTTGTCCTCAATGACTTGGAATCATGGATTATAATCTTGAAAATGTTGTTTTTCTTTAAAATTTAAATATTTGATGTATGTTTTAGCAAATCGATTCATTAAATTCAAATCGGCCGATTTATGACCGATTCATTACCGATTCCGATTCCGATTCCGAGTTGACCCTCGACCGATTCCGATTTTTAAAACTATGGTTGTAATAAAATGTTCTAGCATGATAGTGTCTATAAAAGACTAGGTCTCTTAGACTTTATTTGTTAATCCGATCAGCCCAGGGTGTTTTGTCCCTTGGTTATTATTGGTTGTTGAACAAACGACTGATAATTTCTGAGTTTTTCACTCAATACCTCCAAAGTTGGGGTGGTCGGCTTGACATTTAGGCCTATTGAGGTTATTAGAGTCTGAGGTTATTAGAGTCTATGCGTCAATGTTTAAACATGCTAGGCATCATGGTCGAGTCATATGAACATGTCCAAGTCCCCATAGGTTTTTAATTTTTTAAATTTTAATTTTTTCCATAGTTTTAAAAATCAGAATCGGACTCGGAATTGGTCGAGGGTCAACTCGGAATCGGAATTGGAATCAGAATCGGAATCGGTAATGAATCGGTCATAAATCGGCCGATTTGAATTTAATGAATCGGTTTGCTAAAACATACATCAAATATTTAAATTTTAAAGAAAAACAACATTTTGAAGATTATAATCCATGATTCCAAGTCATTGAAGACAAAATAACCAAAATCTGCTCATGTATATACCATATAAGAGTTAATATATCAAAATGGCACAAAGTGTACTGTAATTTGCTCATGTATATACTATATAAAAGAAATAATATGAACTTTTGAAGGGGACCGGTAGATGTTATTTGTAGTTGGGTTGGGTAGTTAGGTTAGGGATAGGTTAGTAAAATATAAAATATAAAAAAATAAAAAACAAAGTTAAAACTTAAACTTACAAAAAAATAAAAAAATAAAAAAAACAGTAAATTGCCAATCGGCCCGGTCAGGTTTGAAATCGGTCGGTCAGACCGGTTAGTTACCGAACCGGACCGGTTTGGTTACGAGCCGGCCGGCTCGGTAACTAACCGGTCACCGATCCGGTTTGAACTGGTTTGGTATCGAACCGGTGAACTGGCCAGTTCCGAAATTGGTTAGCCCGATTTTTAAAACTATGATTACAACTCCTCTATGGGGTATGAACATGTGATATAGTACAACAAGCACTTCCCAGAAGCACTTCCAAAGGTCTTCTGAAGTCCGAACAAAACATCTTTGTTTGGTTCACCAGGCTCATTTGATACAAAACTACTAAGTATAACTTAGGTGGTAACATCTGGCTCCATCTAGGGACACATGCTCTGAATAATCTTCTGGTCAAAGAAGAGGATGTGAGAACTCCGGAATCTCTGGGTCCTGCATAGCAATTAAAGTTTGTCAGTAACATGTATATAAAAGGAATCAACTATAAAAGCAGATTAATGTACAGAATTAGTCTATGATGTACAAAAAAGCAATATTTTACAAGACTAATATACAAAAGAAAATTTCCAAGGTTAGTACTATGGTACAAAACATCTATAATACAACAATATGATACATAAAATTTAAAAATAGATGCAGGGCAAGGTTTAGAAATTGGACCTGAAACCATCGATGCCAATAAAGGCATCAAACCATATCCAGCGAAGAACATCTTGAGGAGAAAGCCATTCACTGGTAGGCTTAATCTTTCTCCTTCTAGGTCATTTAGAGAGAAAGAATTTGTTCCTGCTACTTCATCAATGATATATGGCCCCAACCATAAGCTGTCGAACTTTTCGTGCTTCCCAAGTTTCTCTCGTTGTTTGTCCCAACGCAAGACTGTGTCACCTGCTTGAAAGGATCTAGGCCAGGTAGATCTATCAAAGGTTCTCTTGACTTTGTCTGAATTTCTGATACCTTGGTCAAGGGAATTTCTTCTACTCTTGTCTAACTCGATCAACTGGTTGATTTTGTTCTGAATGGCATCCTGATTTGAGCTAAAGGTCTGGAGAAGCTAATACATTGGAAGCTTTAAATGGACAGGTAAGGTGACATCTAGGCCGTAAACAAGTTCAAAAGGACTCCTTCTGGTTGAACTTTTCTTTGTGATTCTATCGGCCCATAATGCAAACTTGATCTAGCTATCCCAAGCCTTTTTATTATCACCCACGGTTTTCTTGATTATCACCCGCAGTTTTCTTGATTATTATCACCCACAGTTTTCCTTTGCCGTACTTGAAACAAAAGGATGACATCTCAGAGGAAACAAAGCACGGGCCATTATCTGTGATGATTTTGGCTGGCACACCGAATCTTGTGATAATCTTATCTTCTAAGAAATCCATGACTACAGCATCGGTTGCCTTCTTGGTGGGTATTGCCTCTACCCACTTGGTGAAATAATCAGTGGCGGTAAGTATCCAAGATTAACCATTGCTTGAGTTATCCTTGAACTTACCGATGAAATCAAGCCCCCACTGCTGGAAAGGGGCTTGGACTACTATTGGGTTTAAAGGCAAGGCTTTCATTTATTGCTTTCCAGTGAACAACTGACATTGGGGGCAAACTCTGACAGACTTGTGCACATCTGAAAAGAGGTTCGGCCAATAGTAGCCTACTCTAAGGATTTTATGGGCGGTTGTTGTTGCTGCAAAATGTCCACCACAAAATCCTGAATGGAACTCAACCATGAGTTTTTTGGACTCAGGTTCATCGACACATCTAAGTATTAAACCATCGGGGTTTCTCTAACCCAAACCATCTTTTGTTAAACAATACTTAGTTGCTTTTAACCTTAATGCTCTTCTTTTATGGCCAAGTAGGTGATCGGGGCATGTAAGGTTGCGGAGGAAGAAGATGATGTCGGCATACCAAGGGTGCTGCTCTAATCTCCGAAGCTCATCTGATACAATTTGTTTTGAATCACTGTTCTGGCAGATTATTCCTAAGGCCTTTTCATTTCCTTGGGTCAACATCTTTGCAAGACCTTGTCCCTTAATTAACTTAGTAGGTTTTATCTCTAAATCATACTCTTGAATCTTTGAAACCCACTTACCCCCGAGTCCTAGACAATCTTGTTGAGACATGATATCCTTGACAGCTGCATGGGGTACAAACCCAATGATTTAGGAGTAACCTACATAAGTTCTGAAATGTTTGAGGGACTTGACAAGAGCATAACCCTGTTTCTCCATGGTGGTATACTTCAACTTTGAATGTTGCAAGGCTCTACCCATAAAGGCTATAGGTTGTTCTTGTCCTTCCTTATTCTTTTGAAGCAGAACACCAGCAATGGTGTCCTTCGAGGCAAAGGAAAATATCTAAAATTCCTTGGAATAATCTGGACTGATCAAGACTAGGGACCTGGATATGGCATCTTTGATAGACTTGAAAGCATCTTTCCCTTCATCCGTCCACTCAAATATAGCATCTTTCTTTAACAACTTTTGTAGAGGCTTCATTAATTCTACTAAATTTGGGATGAATCTCCTTATGAAATTAATCTGACCATTGAAAGACTGGAGAGCTTTAAGATTCTGAGGCAAGGGGACTTTCTTTATGGCTTCAACTCTTTCAGGATCAACTTTGACACCATCCTTGGAAATGATGTGTCCCAGCAACTTGCCTTGATCAACCCCAAAGATTGACTTGGCAGGGTTTAAGGAAATACCATATTTTCGACATCTTATGAAAACTTGCCTAAGATGACTTATGTGGTCAGATCTTTCTTTTGAGAAAACAGTTAAGTCATCTTGATATATTTCAATTATTTTGCCTATGAGTTCTTTGAAGGCAAAATCCATGGCTCTTTGGAAGGTGGCACCAACATTTAATAAACCAGAAGGCATTCTTAAAAATTTATAGGTGCCCCAAGGTGTGGTGAATGTAGTCTTATGTTGATCTTCTTTATTTACCAACACTTGGTTATAACCAGAAAAGCCATCCAACATGGACATCATTTCTGATCCCGTTACTCTTTGAAGCAATGTTTCCATGTCGGGCAATTGGTAATTATTTATAAGACATGATGTATTCAGATTTCTGAAATCTATACATATTCTAATTGACCCATTCTTCTTTCTGACAACAACTAAGTTGGAGCACCATGGTGAATGTCTTGTGGGTGCTATGATCCCTGCTGCTAACATCTTCTGCACAATGGGGGCCAGCTTAGGATTTATTCACCTAAGTTTTTGTCGGAAAGGCTTGACCTCCTTAGCGTCTTCTGTGAGGGGAATAGTGTGTTGAAACACATCTTCCCGATAGGCTTTAAGTTCATCATAACTAAAGGCCAACACATCTCTATATTCTTTGATTAAGTTGATCAAATTGTTCCTTTCCTTTTCCGAAGTACCTTTTCCAATTTTTATTAACTTGGGGTCTTTGTTAGTTCCTATGTTTATTTCCATATAATCCCCAATTTTTATTACTTCTTTTTTGTTTTTATGATGATCCTGTCGATCAAACAGATTTTCAAAAGCGATAAGGCTACTCGGGATGTGATTCCTTTCATTATCCTCGCATTCTTGATACTCTTTACCCTCTTGCTGATAACTGATCTTGCAACCTTCAAACTCTTGTAGATTATGGATGAATCTCAAGAGTTGCTCATCATCTTTAAACACCTGCCAGTGATCTACATTATCTGGAATTGAAGGTTTGAAATTAATTTCCATTTTTCCATTCCCACTAATCATTTCATCTGATGGCTGGAGGGTGGATGTTGCTACTGCCAACTTATCTGCTAAACCATTCATTTCTCTAGGGACCTTTTGGATGTTAAGTGCATCAAACCATTCCATGGTGTCCCATATGGCATTTCTATAATTCCTTAGTCTGTCATTTTTGCACTGATACTAATTCTTAATCTGGAGGATAACTAAGTCTGAATCACCTTTTATGTTCAACATTTTTATCCCCATGTCTTTAGCAGTTTCTAACCCTAAAAACAATGCCTCATACTTAGCTACATTGTTTGATGCTTCAAACTCTAACCTGAAAGCAAAGTTGTAGACTTTACTTGAAGGAGAAATGATCACAATTCCCGCACCCTTTCCGGCTTTGGAATAAGCCCCGTCAAAGTACATTTGCCAAACTTCATCTATCCTTTCATTTTTAATGTTTTCCTTAATAGGGGCCATGAAATTTGACAATCTAGCATAGTTTCCAAAGTTATCAGTAAAATGAACAAATTAATTTTCGGGCTTCTTATGGTTTTCTACATGCCGTTTCCTTAGCTTCTCTCTGTGGAGTATCACCCTAGTGTTTTTTGATGCAGGTATAGTAGGATATGTCCAATCCATTTGAATGTACCCACCAAGAGTTGCGGCCCACTTTCTGGATAGCAACATACCCCAATTATCTGGAACATCTATCACTACCACATCCATCGACATGTCGATGTCAAGATACTTGGCCAACTTAACATGTAGATTTAAAGTTATCCCTACCACTTCAACTTCTCTTGCATCCATCGCACAAACATTGTGGTAGGGTCGGGTGACCCTTAGATTTAGCTGTTCCATTACTTTTCTTGTCATGACATTTGATGAAGCACCTGAGTCTAACATGCAGTTATGAAGGAAAAGGTTATCAACTAAGAGAGAGACATAAAAAGGCGGGTGGTCTTCTCTTTTCGGATCAACACTGTTGAGGACTATAGGCATATCCATAGGTTCAATATGTTTGGCTTCAAATATAGCATTATTGTTAGGGAGAGGATCCTCTTTGACAATATTATGAGTTTTACTTTGACTATCCTCTATGGCTTTCAACAACTTTTGTATTTGACCGGGAATTTTAAGGACATTAGTTGCATAAACATGAATCTTAGCACTACTTATCCATTCTCCCATATCAACATTTGATTCAGGGATAACAGGGGGATTTGGGAGAGGAGGAGCGGTTACCTTTGGCTTGTACTGTTTAGATGGTGATGGCTTCTCCTTTCTTTGATAAACCACACCCTTGAATCTAGACTTCTTCATTTCCTGAATTCTTTTCGGAGAAGGCATTTCACCATATAAATTGGAAAGGAGGTCCTTCTCATAACTGTATTCTGTGGCCCGCTGCCAATGCTGGATTGATAAAGGGTAAGTTTGGCCTACCATGTACACTTGATCAGACTCGCTTGACGTTGTTTCCTGATTACTGACCTTGGGAAGACCATGTTCCATAACTTGGTTTGCAACATAACAAGTGTTTTCTTGGTGAAATTGTTCGCAAGGTCTACACCATGGAATTACTTCTTCTACCATGTTAGCTGAGTCTAACTGGTTTGGAATCCTATGTTCTTGCTGAGGAGCTTTCTTTTGATACATCTGATTCTGTTTAGGCTGGAAGTTCCTAGGTCCATTATTTCTTTCCATTGTGATTATTCTATTTTGCATATGATTCATTTGTGCAGAATGATTTGCCATAAGTTGGTTTTGACTAGTAACCAAGTTTTTAATCATGTTCGTCATCTTTTCCATGGGATCCTTAGAAGTTCCCTTTTCTTCTGATTCAGCGGCTTTACCCTTCTCTTTGTTGTAGGAAGTGCTTCCCCTAGTGTAACCTGGAATGTTGGACTTGCCTGAAGACTGCATATTCTTCTCTATTTGCTCGGCTGGCTCTTTGTCTCTTAACTGGTACCTCAAATCACCGGTGAAAGCTTCGATGTAGGATATAAGGATAGAGCCATCTTTTGGCTTGATGTCTTTAGGGAGGTCTGCAACCACACGCCTGAATTTAGTGTTAAATTCATCCATGGTTTCATTCTCCATCTTCTTTATGCTATGAAGGGCAGCAAGCAGATGTCTTGGTTCCTTCTTTTCTCCATATTTCTTCTTAAAACCATCCTGGAATTCACCAAGAGTTTTATATGAATTATCATCTAGGTCGAGGTACCATTCTCCAGCATCATCTTCTAAGGATAGAGCAAAGAGCTTCATTTTGACATGGTCATGATCATGGGCAGCTTCATTGCAGTAACTGACCAGGTGCTTTTCAAACTTTCGGAGGTGAGATTTGGCAATGATGGCATTATTGCCCTGAAATATGGGGAGCTTCTTGATAGCATCATTTGGAATGGTATGGGGAGCACCTGCTATCTGAGAAAAGTCAAGGGGTTTGAAGAATTCCGTCATTTCTTGAGATTGGTGGATATGACTCTACAAATATGTGATGGATATCTGAGAGGGATTGGTCTCCTAAATCTTCAAGGTTTCTATGAGAAGTCTGCCTCTTCAATCTTTCCCTAATAAATATTTCGGGATTAGGGAGAGGATTGAATAATTGTCGGTGGTTTCTTCGGGTAGAAATTCTTGGAGGGATGTTAGACAATGGAGTCGCCAGATGGATCGAGTTTTAATTTTTATGTTTTTTAAAGACAAGATCAATCAAAATTTTTTATATTTTTTTAGTTGTTTAGAAAAAAGTTAAGTGAAGTCGTACTCGGGAATAAAAAGATTTGTCCCCGACAACAGCGCCAAAAAGTGTTGCCGCCTTTCACACACCTCGGGGGGGAACGTGGCATAAATCTTTAAGCCACTCGGTGTGTCCTTGGGGGCAAGTCTTGAGTCAAGGCTGTCACCTTGTTCTTGACTCCTCTGTTGGGTAAAATTATTGTTGTTTAATTTATCTTAATTTAATTGTCAACCAGGATACGTAAACTTTGAGTTACTACACCATATGTGCAGGGCAAAATGGTTTCAGGCTCATGACTAGAGTAATTTTGATTTACTAACAGACAAAGAAACAAAATGTAATTGATGGAACTACTACTCTATTAAATAATCAATGCCAAGAGTTATTAGGTTTGACCTAAGGAAAGGGAATCAGCTTGCTTATCCCTGTCTTACAGTCTACAAAACTGTCAAATCCAATGTAATCTACAGCAACCTTAAGCTATGCTAATTATCAATCTATTCTTCAAAACAAGCAACCAAGCAAGTAAGTAATTTATTAAAGGAAAATCCTAGTTCGAAACTTGCCTACAAGATGAATATGCTAGATCAATCTTAATGGTTTTATATCTCCCTAATATTCCATCTAAGACTGCAATCATCACCCATAAAGAATCTTATGATGTCTCTCCTTAACCCTAAATCATTCACAAACAATTACTAGAATGAAACCTATCTTCTACTAACAACAAATTCACTCTACCTGTGTTCTATGCACACAAAAATATATTGGAACTATTCAGAAAATACACACTTCACTTTCATTTGCATGTCCTACGAGACTGATATTTGAACCCTAGGAAACAATGTTGTCACCTATTAATGAACTATGATTCTTTTCCTTAATTTCATTCAATATCATTAAGTAAACAAAAGCATAACTCCAATCCCTATATAGCCAATTCGAAATGCTGTCTGGAAAACCCTAGAAACTCTATAAACTAAGATCTCTAAACCCTCTGGGGATTCAATAAGTACTGCAAGTTCTTTCACACTTTTAAAAGCAATACAATCCAATCCTTTAAAATACTCCACAGCTTTGTAGACTCTATAACCCTGAAGGATTCTAAACGAAGATTGTGAGCATCCAATAATCGGTATCACTCTGGAAGTAAAAGAAGTATGAAACCCAAATCCAACTCTCACTATTCTGCTAGATTAATCCTACAGGCCAAACTGAATATACTCAAACTCATTACGCATATTGTAATGACATCGACTAGTTTCATGTAAGCATAAATCTCATTCCAAATCACAAATGAATAAAAACCATTCGTATACATTCATAAAAACAGTGTCCAAATATGCAATATAACTTTACTTACAGCAGTAAAAACAACACTTATGCACAGATGATCAAAGTTGAAGGTGGGCCCTGCCTTCAACGCCTACAAGCCTGAAATTAAAACCTTAAGAAAATAAACGCAGCTGTTTGATCAATTAAAAAAAACAGAGTTTATAGTGTTGTCTTCTCCTCTTCTCTTTAGGGTTTCAAAGTTACATTTTATACTTGAATCTCGAAATGAATCGACCTTTGAGCAAGGATCGACCCCATCCTAACAAATCTACACCTATCTCGGCATACATGAACCAAAAGATTGGATTCAAACTTCCTGGAATCCATAGATTGCTGAAGATTTAGGGCAACGTTTCCTTGAGCGAATGACGGCTACAAAACAGCACTGGATAACTTCACCTGCGTCCTGGAAGCGATTTGAAATCAAACGAGACATTATCCCTGGCAATAACACCCCCCAAATCTCTGCATCAATCGACATACACTCCTCAAGTGCCGAGACAAGCGTTGAATCGAACAGCCAAAAGAGCCCTGCATGAAAAATAAAGACTTATCAATTGACCAATTGTTAAATAAAAACTAAAGGTTTCATTATATAAATAAAAACCAAACAAAATAATAACTAAACAATGAAAAATATTAAAAAGTCACCTGCCAAAGCACCTTGCAATGTTGCTTTTCAAAAGGCATAACCAAGCACAAAACATCACTAAATAAAGCTGATTATTACTTGATTTCATAGAACGTTGAACTAGAAAATATAGTGCTAAACAAGCAAAAATAGGAGGCCATCATCCTCTGTTTAGGCTCAACTCCTAACGAAGCCAAGGGGGGGGGTAGACCCTATTTAATTACTAAGGAAAAATTATTTAGTATGATGATGTTAAACTGAATGAGTTACTTAGGAGTTTAAGATTTAACCATAAACAACCATAGATGACAAGATACAAAAATGAGCACATGAAAGCACAATGCTGAGACACAATATATATATAGAAATAAAATAGCCAGTCCCTTAGAATGGAGTCATAAAATAATCAATGTACTTGCATGTGCTTGAAATGAAAGTTTTGCGATTGCCTCTTGGTATGTTTTAAGTTAATGTGAAGTATGAATAAATTAAATTAGGCGAGGGGGGGGCTCCAGATATACTCGAGGGCACTTGGAGTATGTCCAAAACTAAACTTTCACGGCTACCCGCAAGGAATATGTGGGCTGAATGGAGTCTTTGACACTGTTATTCATAATGCATCTGAAGGTGTAACAGAGATAGACGCCTCGAGGTCACTTTTCAGGAGTTCCTGCTTCCTTTGGGTATTTTGCCACCGCTTACGGTTTGATCGAGGCGTTGGGTTTTCGCTTGATGGTGGTTGATTGGGGAAGGTGAAGACTAATTAAACTAGTCACTCACGTTGCTTTTGATGCAGCTTGACTGATCAGACGAACCGCAGCCAAGTGTAGAGCATACACACCAGAGTCTTGTTAATTTTAGTAAATTTTAATGGCGTGTTCTTGTTAAAAAGAAGACCCTCCAGGAATCTCTTTCGGTCCAAGTGGACCTCAGTCGGGAAATCAGGGAGGGGTTAATTTTACCGCTTGCACGTGAAAAAATAACAATGACTGTAGAATCAGAGATACACAACACCGGTTTTCTAATTAGTCTTACCACGCATCTCTTTCCCCTTTCGGGTCAATCGGGAAGTTGTGGGGTAAGTAAGTAGTATGATTACTTTGAATTCAAAATATGGAATAATGAAAAATGTTATCAAAGTATACAATCCTGCATAACAAGACTAAGCTAGAGAAAAAAATGGGGAAAAATGCAAAAAAGTGAACCGGACGCGGATCCCCCCCTGGGGGGATGGGTAGTGGGCTCGAAAGAGCCTACTCGAAATGATTCTTTTTATTATTATTATTATTGGTTACAATATCAGCAAACTAAATTATGCACTTTGGTCCTTGTTGTCTGGTATCCAAAGGCTTACAACAAGCTTGTAACAAGCTAAAACTAAAATCACAGCGGTGGGGGAAGCCTCCGGGAAGCTCTGGTTCGCCCAAGAGTCGGAAAACTAGCAGAGTCTCCTTCTCTTTTTTGTTAAACCCGCTAAAAAACAACGAGCAATTAAAATCAAATGTGCCCAAAAACACTTTAAAAGTGTTTTGGGTCACCACACTAATTACCGAAAAAAAAACTAAGTAAAAAATTGTTAAAAAGGGCTAATCTAGTTTTGCGAAAAGGAACCAAGGAAAGCAAGCTTTCCTTGGGATCTTGGCTTGCTGTTTGGGCAGCCAATGAGATATGCACTTTTTTTGCAGAATTTAAATCTTTATAGAACAGAAAAAAGAAACCACCTTATGAGCAAGCTTTAGATCTACGATTTAACTACTTGCAAAAATGAAATTTCTACACCTAGATCTATCTTTAAAAAATGATATTCTTTATGAGATTTCAGATTTAAGCAACAAGACTCTTAGGAACTAGATCTAACAATGTATAATTAATTCTTAGAACTAGATCTGATCATAAGAGGAAGAAACAGGGAACCAGAAGATTGATTTTAATAGAAAGGAGGAAGAGAAGGGGAAATGCCCGTTGTTGGATGGATCTGCAATGGAAACTTGTTAGTGGAATACTGAGGGGCAATGCCTTCACAAAGATGTTGGATGTACAGTGGAGTCAAACTAGATCCACAGCTCGTCCAATCCTTGCTACTTGAAAGCGAAACACACAATCCGGCACGAAACCTCATGAGATCTGGATATATATATGAAAAAAGAGACAAGATTACATGCAGATAAACTTATTAAACATGTATAATCTAGATCTTCAAACATATATGCTATGAGATACAGAAAAACAAGTAACCTTACTTGCCCAACTATACTCCTATTGATTTAGCTGAATCGTTCAAGCCAGACACGGTTCAGATGTAGAAATTGAGAGAGAAACCGGCAACATCAATAGTCGCAAGACAATGTTTAATCCACACACATGAGAGCATTACACCATTTGGCCTCCAAAGCTTCTTTATTCCAACAATCAAAAGATTACAACAGTATTACAATAGCAAGCCCTTCAATCCAACTCTAACTAGCTTGGAAGAGGAAATGGCTGCTTAATTTATAGCAAAAACAAGAGATCTAGCCAAGGGGGGGCGCAAATCCCAAGGAGAGAGAGAGTGGCGCTGCATGTGGAGTGAATCTGGGCCTGATCTGTGTCTAACTGAGCCTGATCTGAGTCTTACTGATTGCAACTATCAATCGGAGAGCTGATCTGTCTGACACCTCAACCTGCTGACTGAAGCATCCACCAAAATTCAATCAGAGAGGCCCACACGTGTGGGGGAGAGAGGGAGGGCGCAATTCCCAAGATTGCATGCATAAATGTACTCCCAGATCAGCCCAGATCACCTCCTTTAGTCAAGGAATTGTCAGATCTTGTCAATCCCAAGCCGATGAGACTGATTTTAGTCAAATTGGAGCAAATCCTAATGATTTAGGATTTGGGGTTTTCTCCGTTATTTAATTAATTTATCAATTAAATAATCAATATTTGATTTTTAGGGATTTTTGACCTGAGTGATGGATAAATCACTCGAAACTTAGAAAAAGTGGGTCTATGGGTTTACATGGTGCTCTTAGCTTGAAAATGAGCACCCCCATGACTGAAACTGATTATTTGGCCCACTTTTATCACAAAACCAATTTTTCCAATTAGACTATTAAAAAATAGCCTAAGTTTGGTGGAAAAATTAAAATTTAAAAACTTAAAAAATTAAAAACCTAGGGGGACTTAGACATGTTCATATGACTCGACCATGATGCCTAGCATGTTTATACATTGACACTTAGACTCTAATAACCTCAATAAGCCTAAATGCCAAGCCGACCACCCCAACTTTGGAGGTATTGAGTGAAAAACTCAGAAATTATCAGTCGTTTGTTCAACAACCAATAATAACCAAGGAAAAAAACACTCTAGGCTGATCGGATTGACAAATAAAGTCCAAGAGACAGAGTCTTTTACAGACACTATCATGCTAGAACATTTTATTATAACTCCCCTATGGGGTATGAACATGTGATATAGTACAACAAGCACTTCCAGAAGCACTTCCGAAGGTCTTTTGAAGTTTGAACAAAACATCTTTGTCCGGTTCACCAGGCTCATTTGATAAAAAACCACTAAGTATAACTTAGGTGGTAACAGGCCCTCATCCTCGTATGCTCTACTTCCACTGCAATTTCGTCTGATTAGTTGGTGTTGGACACAATGGCCACACTAAGAGGGGGGGTGAATCAGTGTGAGAGCAATTATAAACTTTTTGCCTTCTTTTAATCAATCAGAGTATATCAATCAATCGCATAATCAAATTCATCATGAGTCATAAGCAAAACATCACATCAAAAGAGATACACGAATATTTGGAATTTGATCTTTATTTATTGTACATGGAAGACAACAATCTTCTCGATTACAATCAGCAACAATTGATAAAAAAAGAACCAACACTATGATAGGACCCAACCTGGTTTTCTTAGCTCCAACTAAGAGTGGTTTGAGGAGTCTAATCCTAAAATGCAAGTCAGTACTTGCAAGTTTGATGCCAATCACTAATTGCCATCAATCTGCTGCTCAACCATCTCTGCTCATCACTCTGCTGGTCAACCCTGCTGGTCAATCTTTGGTCAATCTGGTCATCAAAGGTCTTCTCACAATCCTGGTCAATCTGTTCATCAAAGGTTTGTTCATAATCCTGGTCAATCTGTTCTGCTTATCAATACTGCTGATCATCACTCAATCTGATCATTGATGCTGCTGATCATTTACTCAACACTGCTGATCAAGCATTGTCATCAGAGTCTGCTTATGCAAGAGATACTTCTGCACCATTGCTGCTGTAGGTTTGTCAAACTGAACATGTCATCTAGTTAACAAGATCTGGAACAACATCATAGAGTATGCTTTATCATAGGGTTTGCATCATCATAGGGTTTTCACTGTTATCATCATCTAGTAGTGTATAGAATATCTGGATTATGCATGCACCATCATCCTTATTACATCATCAAATCATTGTCTTAGTGTACTGTACACACATCACTGTATACTTGGCTGTGTATGCATCATATATCATATTAGGGTACTATTATAGTATTACTTCATCAAGCAGGATCAAGTAGTTTATAATGAATTTCATACACATCATTGTAGAAGATTTTCACCGTGTGTATATACTGTGCATGCTTATCATCATCATAATGTATATGTTCATAGCCAGTACACCAATTATCAACATCATACACCATTTATTCTTCACTATATATTACTTTCAGTTCTTGACATCATCATCACATCAGGTCTAGGGTATTATCACAGTTTGTAGGATAACATACATACCTTGACTTTAGAAAAAACACAACCATGTACATTTATCTCATCATAAGGGCTGTGTGTGCGCTTTTAGGACAGACTTCATACTTCAATATTGTATTGTGTACTTCACTATTTGCACATCACTCTTCACAATACATACCTTGTATATATAATGGTAAAAGGTCATTGTTGACTGTTTGACTGTCCGAAATTCTATAGCTGCTGCAATAGTTCACCACTAACACCCTTCAAGTCTTGCACTGTGTGCTGGTACAAACTCCCAAACAAGTCCAAAAAGGACTGTTAGTTAGCAGCAATAGTTAGGGACTTAGGGGAGAGAGTTGTCACAAAAATTCACCAAAAATCAGACTGTTTGCAAGTGTAGAGAAAGGAGCCTTCAACATTGCTTGCTGCTGCAAAAATATCTCAGTCAAATTACCTTTAAGATCGTAAAACAGTTCAGCAGATAACCCAGGATGAAGTCCAAGAATTGGACTGTCATAATACCAAACAAAACTTTATCTGTGGAAAGATTTGGGACTGTGTTTTCTTGGCTTCACTGCTCTTGCGAATTTCCTCAGTCCATCCTTAGCGAGCTCTCTTTCACATCTTCTTCATTGGATGATGGAAGGTCAGCAGTCATCATTCAAAATATACATACTTCAATTGTGGAAGGATTAGGGCATCATTTCTTTTTCTTCTTTACTACTGCAAACAAATTAGGGCCACAAAAGACACCCCCCAAAAAAATTCCTCTGTTGTAACCCTCGTTTCCAGAATTAGGGCTACAAAAGAGTACAAAAATTTGTCTTTGTCGAAGAAATTCAAGACTGTTTTGAGTGTTGACAAAGGTCCTAGACGAGTCTCAAAAAAATATCAGACTGTTTGAAGAAATCTGCTGCTGCAAAAAAACTGTGTCAACTCCTCTGCGTGACTGGTGCTTCTAACCACTCGAAATTCCTCAATCCTTCACAACTGCGAATTCCTTTGTTAGCTCATTCGTTGGTGTCTTTGGAGTGAGCAAGGATGTGTTTAAATACACATTAAAGTGTGTCCACATCCACAAGTAAGGTAAGATTTTATTTTAAATTTAAATTTTATTTTTGACTTAAAAAAAATTCTTACCACCTAAAGTAAGGTAAGAATTTTATTTAAATATTGAATTTAAATTTTATTTTTGACTTTAAAATTCTTACCTCCTCAATGGTCAACTTTATGTATTTTTGTTATTTATCTTACCACCTCAAGGTCAACCTTATGTATTTTTATTTTAAACCATTCTTCAAGGTCATCCACCTTACTAAAATTTATGTCCATAAGTCATTACCACATTTAAGTGTATCCTCCACTTCATTAGGCCATCAATAGTCATAAGAGGGACCAAGGACCCTTATTTAAGGTCTTACCTCTGTCCATAAGCAACCTAGAGTACCACAAACCATGTCATCATCATGGTGTCATCATGCCACCATGTAAGTGGGTGCAAGGCCTTTCTTATGCCCTAGGACCATCCCCAAGGGTTCCAAGACCCCAAATGCCCATATCATCTTCATTTCTTCAAGACCATTAAACCATCTAGTGTGTGGGTCAAAAGGCTTCTTCAAGACCATCTTTAGAGCTTCTTCATCAAGCAAGGGGCTTCAACCACCTCAACCATACCAGGAGATCTCCAGGGGTCAAGATATCACCTGTGGGGTCATTAGGTCTTCTTCTGGGGTACCATGAGACCATCAGAGCATGAATGACCACAGAATGGGTCATTCATGCTTCTCCAACCCATCTAGGGCTTCTCCATTGTCCATCAACGTTTCATGACCATATCCAGGGTCTTCAGCACCATCAGTAGGGTCTTCAGTATCTTCAACAAGGTGGTGGCTCCAAGATCCATCCTTGTGGGTACAAGGACCTTGTCAACTGGGTACAAGGTGCTTCAAGACACAAACCCACTCTGTAAGGGGTCCAAGGCTCAAACCCACTTTGTAAGGGGTCCAAGGCGCTGCAAGTGGGACTTGGTGGCATCAATGACAATCTGTGGGGCCACTGCAAGTCCATGTTGGCATCAATGACAATTTCATCAACAGTTGGTTGTATCAGAAAAGGATTTGGGTGACTAGTAATTAGTTTCATTTTTTAAAGCAATCTCCCAAACAACGAAAATCCAGTGTTGCGTTTTGGTTCGTGTGGGGAAATTGTATTGAGGAAGCGGGAACTACTAATAAGCGACCACGGGCCTCCGTTAGGCTACATCGTTGTTGGTGTAGTGTTGAACATCCCCTCGTGATTCCATTCAACTCACATTTCTTCGTGTGCTACCACACTTTGTGAGTTTGGACATATTTCCCTGTACCTTCATGGTATATCGGGAATCCCCCTCCTTGCTAATAATCCATATAATTACCACATTAATAAAACTAACCAAGAATTTACCCACTCCCTTAATTATTCATCTAATAATCTAAAGTTTACCAATCGAGACACTACAATAATTTCACTGAGACTACATTAGCAACCCACATTTGCAAAGCACTATTTTCATTTTGGCACTAGTCTATTCTTTTCTTTTTTGCATAAGTTAATCTTGCAAATGTGTCTCAAATGATATGTGTTAATTTCATTTGCTAAGTGAATCTAATTGCAGTAGTTGGTGGGTAATCTTTAATTTCATTCTATTTTAAAACTCCTAGAAAATCTGTATTTCCTACTTTCGTAGTTAGAAACACCCTTAGATATGCTTTTCATAGGGTCCACCCCTCTTGGCTTTGCTAGGAGTTGGCCTAGACGGAGGAGTTGAGTATCAGCTGGCAACACTTGGCTAGATCTTGCCCCCAAGGTCGCACCCAGTGGCTTGAAGATTTCTGCCATGTTATCCGAGTTGCGAATTAGGCGACAACAAGATGCAAAGTGAAGATTTGCTACTGCGTTCAAGATGAAAGATCTAGGGATGATGCACTACTTCTTAGGGATGGAGGTATGGCAGAATGCGGATGGGATTTTCCTTGGTCAAGGAAAGTATGCAGTGGAGATTCTAAAGAGATTCAGAATGTTGGATCGCAAGGCAATGACTACACCTATGGCATCAAACTTGAAGCTTTTGTGTGATGCTTCATCAGAGTCGGTTGATTCCACGATGTATTTTCAGATGATTGGTTCATTGGTGTGCGTGACGAATATGAGACTAGACATATGCTTTGTTGTGAACACATTAAGCCAGTTCCTGACAGATTCGAGACATGTTCACCTGGTTGCTGCAAAGCATGTATTGAGGTACCTAAAGGGTACAGTGGATTATGGGCTCAAGTAGGATGCAAATCTGAAGACTAGCATGCACAATTATGTTGATTCGGATTGGGTAGGTAGCGCCACTGATAGAAAGAGCACTTTGGGTTGCTGCTTCAGTCTAAGATCCAGTATGATCTCTTGGTTTAGCAGGAAGAAGTCTTGCGTGGTGTTTAGTACAACCGAGGCAGTATATGTTGCTAGTTGCTCGACTAGTTGTGAGGTAGTATGGTCTCAGAATCTACTATCTGATTTGTTTGATGTGACTTACATTTTTGTATGATGCAGAGATGAGTGGTGAAGCTCCAGTACGTGGCAACTGACGAGTAGATAGCCGATGTGTTGACCAAGCCTCTAGCCAGAGTGAAGTACGAGTACTTCAAAGAAAGACTTGGTGTGATCCAGAACGAGGCCCCTCGAAAGAGGGAATGATGAGTTCTAGCATAGCTAGTGAGACAGGTTGTCCGAGCATAAAATTTTGGCGAAGCTCATAGGTTGCTTGGATGTAATTAGTCTTGTAGGTTGTCCTCGGATGTAATAAGTCCTGGCGAAGCTCGCAGGTTATCCTTGGATGTTATTAGCTCTGATGTGATTCTATTCTAGAAATAAAAGACAGAGATGCATGATGTCTCATATGGGAAATGAGACAGGTTGTCCGAGTGAAAAAAGAGCCCTGGCGTGGCATGCAGGTTACTCAGACGTAATCGACTTTGTAGGTTGTTGAGTATAAATATGAGCCCTGGCGTGATACGCAGGTTACTCAGACATAATCAGTTTTGAGACAGGTTTTCTGAATGTAAATATGAGCCCTGACGTGGTACATAGTAATTCGGATGTAATAAGTGATGTGGGTTGTCTGAATGTGGCATGGTTCGCAGGTTATTTGGATGTAATAAGTCGTGTGGGTTGTTCGAATGTAAATACGAGCCCTGGTGTACGCAGGTTATTCGTACATAATAGGTCCCAAAGGTTGTCTAAATGGAAAAGGGTCCTTGACGGAGGTTGTTCAGACGTAATCAGTCCTTGTATGTGTGTGTTCCCATGACGGAGATGATGAGGTCACAAGGCACTTGGTGTGCACCTGGGAAATTCTCCTTTGCAGGTTGATCGCAGGTTGACCGTAGAGAGACGTATTGCACTTGGTGTGCTCTTGGGAGGTTCTCACATAGTGGTAGACGCAGGATTGTCTTGGTGACATCCTGACATGTTCCTATGTTGATAGAACGTAGGTGGTCTGCATCTGAGGTGAGCTCTGTGAGCTTTGTGTGTTTTGTTTTGTTGTGTGTAGGATAAAATAAATGATCTGGATATGACAAGAAGAATGTAGGAAATGCAGGTTATTGCAGCGGCAATGTAAAGAAGGTCTTGGACAGTACCTACGTGATGGCTTGCTCGAAGATGTGATGAAGACCTGGATGAGGACTAGGCCTACACCCAACATGAAAAAGGGCTAACTCTGTAGAAACTTCCAATGACAGATAGATGCAATGGATTAGACAAGATGAGAACAATGGCAACATTGACGATGATGACTCAGTGACGATGACCATCGATGACTCTGGCAAGATAATACCTTCGTAGTTAAGAGAGAGTGTTTATGTAATTGACTTCGGAAGATATTCTAATGTAGATTACTATTGTATATTGTTGTACCCCCATCGGATATGTGTTTCCCTCCTTTCGGGATGTCATCATTATGTATGGTCATTGAGGTAAACCCTCCGTTGTAAGTCGGGGCAAAAGTCCCCAGGTTAAATAAAGGAAAAATGTACTTTGTGTATTCCTAGGTAGGTCAACCCCAAAGGTTACCTGGCCGACCTAGTTAGTTGAGTTAGCTACTCAATGGAAGAATATAAATAGGCAGATGCCCTCCTCATTTGACATACACTCATTCACTCTCTCATGTGTGCATTAAGAGAGAGAGGACAATGAGGAGGAAGAGAGAGAGCTGTAGAAGGCATGTTGTTCTTGGTTATTCCATCTCGTGATATTGTCTTTGTGATGGAACTATTCTGGGGAAGTTTGCAGGGTTTTCTCCTTTATGGTTTCCCCTATGAAAATCTCTGTCTTGTGTATCTTTGATGTATTGCTGTACTTGTTATTCTTTCAGATAAATATCCTAAGCCTAAGTGAATTTAGTTCGAAACACTAACATCTCAGGGCACTGATCTATAGTGCAACCACATATGTCATCTAAGGACAACTTATCATCATTTACCCCTTGCTGAAGAAGGGGTAACATAAAGGATTATAGATGTATATGGATGAAGAGTGCACAGTGGTAAGTTGGCTTTTATATTTGATCTGTGTTTCTGCCTTACACACACTTGGGGGAAAACGTAGCAGAAATCTTTAAGTTGCCGGTGTGTCCTTGGGGGCAAGTCTCGAGTCAGGTACTGTCACCTGCTCCTAACTCCTCTGTTTAGGCCACTCCTAACGGAGCCAAGGGGGGTAGTCCCTACGAAAGAGTTTCTAAGGCTCTTGAATTTTATTAGTTATGGATGAGATGGTTGTTAGGAGTTGTTTTAGAATTAAATAATATCTAACTCAAGTAGTGCAAAAATTGAAATAATATAACTCGACAACATAAAATGGCATTCACAATAGATTTGAATGAAGCAAAATAAAAGATTGATACAATATAAACCAATGCCAAAATGGAGTCAAAGTAAAATAAGTGTCGTTGAAAATGAGAAATGTTTTGCAGTGTGCTTGGTCAGTTTTAAACTTATTCAATGATGAGTGAGTTAAGAGGAAAGGGGATTCTCGATATACCGTGAGGTATTGGGAATATGTTCAGATTCTGAGCAAAGTGGTTCCACACAGGAAAATGTGGGAGAGATGAAATCGTGGTTGGTGTTCAACACTACATCAACAAGGATTTAGCCTAACGGGACCCCACGGCCGCTTTCTAGTTGTTCTTGCTTTCTTTGAAGAATTTGTCGACTGTTCCTCGGGTTTGTTACACCGTATTTTCGTAATGTTTTAAGGGTTCTAAGTTTTATTAATGTGAGTTGATTAATTAGATACGAGGGATTAATGAATGCACAATACCGCTTTTGATATCCCCAAGTGTCAGACTAAGCCGCGAGGGGTAGAGCATACATGGTAGAGGCAAATGTTTGTTCTGATTTAGTGAAAGTAAATAATAAAAGTACTAATCTATGCAACCCTTCAAGGACGGATTGTGTGTTTGTGTTGCAAGATAGTAAAAAAAATTTAATTTTAAACATAAAGTAAACATGCAAAAAGACGAGTTTTTCTATTTACTACAACCAAGAATCTCTTTCTCGCCTAGATGCCGTATTCGGGAAAGCAAGGTTGGGTAAGTATTTGGTTACTTTAAAATAAATTATAAAATTGAAAGAAACGATGATTGATCTAGAATGACTAAAGCTAACCTATAGAAAACAATCACGCCACTTCAAGTACAGATACTGGCTTCCCCCAAATGGGGGAAGAAGGGTGTGGGAGCCGTAATCCCACTTGCTCTTTATTCAAATTAGTTACTGTTACCACCTAAGTTGTACTTAGTCGGTGTTATCAAGTGAGCCTGGTGAATCGGACAAAGATGATTTGTTCGGACTTCAGAAGACCTTCAGACTTGCTTCTGGGAATTTTTTTATTATCTACCACATGTTCATACCCCCTTGGGGGAGTTGGAATAAAATGTTCTAGCATGGTAGTGTCTGTAAAAGACTCGGTCTCTTGGACTTTATTTGTCAATCCGATCAGCCCAGAGTGTTTTTTCCCTTGGTTATTATTGGTTGTTGAATAAACGACTGATAATTTTAGAGTTTTTCACTCAATACCTCCAAAGTTGGGGTGTCGGCTTGGCATTTAGGCCTATTGAGGTTATTAGAGTTCGTGTGTCAATGTATAAACATGCTAGGCATTATGGTCGAGTCATATGAACATGTCCAAGTCCTCCTAGGTTTTAATTTTTTTTTAATTTTTTATGTTTTTTTTAAAGTTTTAATTTTTCCAAAACTTGGCTATTTTTTGAAAGTCTAAATGGAAAAATTGGTTTTGTAATAAAAGTGGGCTCAGAATTCAGTTTCAGTCACGGGGGTGCTCATTTTCTAACTCAGAGCACCCGGTAAACCCATAAACCCACTTTTCCTAAGTTTTGAGTGATTTTCCCATCACTTAGGTCAAAAAACCCTAAAAATCAAATATTGATTATTTTAATTGATAAATTAATTAAATAATGGAGAAAATCCAAATTCCTAAATCAGTGGGATTTGCTTCGATTTGACTGAAATCAGTCTCATCGGCTTTGGATTGACTAGAGCTGACCATGCCTTGATTGAAGGAGTTGATCTAGGCTGAAGAGGGAGTGCACCACAGCATGCATCCTTGGGATTTGCGCCCTCTCTCTCTCCTCCACACGTGTGGGCTCATCTGGATGTGATTTGGTTGATGTTTCAGTTAACCGGTTGATGTGTCAGTCCGATCAGCTCTCCTATTGCCAGTTACACTCAGTCAGACTCAGATCAGACTTAGATAGACTCAGATCAAGCTCGGCTTGGCTCCTCATGCAGCTGCAGTCCCTCTCTCCTTGTGAATTGCGCTCCCTCTGGACTAGGTTTTCAGTTTTTGCTTTAAATAAAGCTCAGTTTCCTCCTTTCCAAGCTTAGTTAGAGTTGGATTGAAGGGCTTGCTATTGTAATACTATTGTAATCTTTTTATTATTGGAATAAAGAGAAGCTTTGGAGGCTAAATGGTGTAATGCTCTCATGTGTGTGGAATAAGCATTGTCTTACGACTATTGATGTTGTCGGTTTTTCTCTCAATTTCTTCATCGAAACCTTGCTTGGCTTGAATGATTCAGCTGAATCAATAGGAGTGTAGTTGGGCAAGTAAGATTACTTGTTTTTCTGTATCTCATAGCATATGTGTTTGAAGATCTAGATTATACATGTTTAATAAGCTTATTTGCATGTAATTCTTGTCTCTTTTTTATATATATATCCAGATCTCATAAGGTTTTGTGCAAGGTTGTGTGTTTAGCTTTCAGGTGGTAAGGATTGGACGAGCTGTGGATCTAGTTTGACGCCACTGTACATCCGACATTTTTGTGAAGGCATTGCCCCTCTGCATTCCACTAACAAGTTTCCATTGCAGATCAATCCAGCAACAGGCCTTTCCCCTTTCTCTTCCTCCATTTTATTAAAATCAATCTTCCTTGGTTACTTGGTTCATAGCTTTGATTTGTTTAGATCTATCATCTTAGAGTGAATTTTAACATAGATCTATCTTCT
>LPNX010354614.1:33463-51758 GCA_001517045.1 Pseudotsuga menziesii
GCAATGACAAATACCAAATAGACTAAAGTCTAATGGTAAATATAAAAAGGGGTGGATCAAGATGGGAGAATTCCATATGTCAGTGGTCCTCCTCCATGCCTGAATCAACATCAACATACTCATCACTGCCCCTGCCCTGGTCTTCATCCTCCTCCCCCTCTTCCTCCTCTCTGCCCATCTGATGATTTGCATCTGTTGCTGTGGAGGATGACCCCTCTATACGATAACTATCATAAAAAGTGATCGGCTCTAGCACTGGATCATTAAGATCCATGTTGGCTAATGCCAACTCAGTACTGCTGTCCAAACCCATATCATCAGAAAAGACATCCCACATCTTTGTCTTTCCCTTCACCCACTCCTCCCTCTTCCTGTAAATAAGATGAAGGTTGGAGTGCACATACACCATTGACTCTGCCTTGGACTGCTCAAGCCTGCTCTTCTTCACACTGTACAAGTTCCCATATGTGCTCCAATTCCTCTCACAACAAGAGGATGATGTAACTTGAGAGATGATCCTCAAGGCTAACTTCTGTAGAATAGGGGATGTTGCCCCATGAGTTGCCCACCAAGCATAGGGTTTCTTACCCCCCTTATCTCTAAGCACATCATAGCCTCCAAATCTCCCAGTGCCAGTGGAAAAATCTACAAAGCCCTCCTCCGCCTCTGTTGTAATCTCGCAGATCACATAGGGTTACCAATAATACACATTAATAACAGATATACATAACAGAGACGAGAGACAAGAACAAGTAAGCAGAATAACAGATTATATTATAGTGAAAGGGTCCATTCAATACAGAGAACTGAACTGAGTTCTCTTCTGGCTCAACAGTCTAATATATATGAATTACAAACAGTTACAAATAACTACCTGTCGGTTTGGTGAACCGACACGACCTTATGTGGCCAACCTAACCTCTAATTAGTCGGCTGACTGACTTAGTCGGTTGATTGACTAAGTCGGCTATCGTTCAAGTCGGCTTACCGACTTGCTCCTCCAATAGCCTCCTCAAGCATGTCGCTATCCTGAAATAGCCGTCTAAGTGCTATCTTCCTCCCATGTGCATTCTGCATCCATGTGAGGAGGGACTCTGTGTGAGGCCCCTGATCCACCAGTGAGCCACTCCTGAGTGTAGAACTTGGGGTTCAAGGAGTGGGCCAAGCAATGCAAAGGTGTGCAATTCTTATCCCACCTAGAGATAAGAATATCCCGAATAATGGTCCATAAATTCTCTGTCGATGTCCCACACTCGGGACACTCATTCTCCATGACAATGGACCTCATGGACTCAATCATGGAATCCCACCCCTCATAAACCTCTGCTAGGATGGGCTGGTTCGTGTCCGCAAACCGCAACAAAGAAATGATTGGCTCCATGATCTTAATCCTAAGATCTACTGTGTCCCACCAACCATCATCTAACACCTTGTCTTTCACCTTTTATGAAGCAGCCTGATCCGTCTTTCTCCAAAAAGCCCAAAACTCTGAAATCACCATGGACCCAAGAGCGGTTTTGACCTCCCTCAACCTCTTCAGCATGATGAATGAGGAAGCAAACCGAGTATCTGCAATCTTCAACAATGAAAGCTGTGTGTACTGTTTGTAGATGTTGAGGGCATTTGTGTGGTTTTGTACAAAGTTACGGATATGGCGTGCATCCTCAATAAGGTTGCCAATCCATGTCACATCCGAAGCAATTGCTTTCAGTGCTAAATTCAAGGAATGGACAATGCAAGGTGTCCAAAAAACCTGTAAGAGCAATAAAAGCATGTATCAATGACTCTACAACACTAACATTGCAATGACCAAATTCAAACAATGAGCAAATTAGAAATGAAAGGTGTCCAAAATGAACATACCTGTGGATATTTAGCTTCCACAATCATGCTAGCAGCCTTGCAAACAGGTGCATTGTTCGTGATGATTTGTACACATGAATCAACACCTACTTCTTCAATGGTTTTGATGAATAAATCACCCATAAATTGTGCATCCTTGTATTTCCCAAAAGCATCCATCGCTTTCAAGAACAATAGTCCATTTTGGGAAGATACCATGAAATTGATGAGTGGATGGTGTGCGGGATCCGTCCATCCATCAGAACAATACTCACACCGCATGAGGGCCATGTTGTTCTAATTGGCTCAAGGATTTTATCTACCTCCTTCTTTGCTTTAACCAACAATGTGGTTCTAAGCTTCTCTGAACTAGGAGGCACATAACCACTTGGAGCTCGTTCCAAGATAGTTCGAACCGTCTCAAAATACAATGGTGACCGTGCAACATTGAATAAGATGAAGTTGAGGTAGAAGAAAAATGCAATGGTAAGGTCTACCTCTTCTCGCGCCTCTTGTTGGAAAATCCTATCCATTGGACCACCTGTAGATTGCCTCTTTCTTGTTTGATAAGTATCCCCATGCCCATGAATGCTAGGTGGAAATGGAGTCTTGGTGCTAGAGGACTTCCTAAAAAATGGAAGAGGATCATCCTCTTTTTTCTTGCTTGCTGCTGCCACCTTCCCTAAGCCAACATGATCTTCTCTTTCCATATCCCTCCTTTGGTTAACACTCACCGCTTTGCATGAAGAAATCCCACAAGAAGGAAGGGCTAACAAATGGCCCTTAACCCGGAAATATGTGCTCATGAACTCATGGTTACAAAAATTGCATCTCCAAGACACATTGCCCTCCCCCCACCAAGCTTTGCCCCGGGCCCATCTTTCCTTGTTACATACTTCCACAAAGGGTATTTTTTTTCTTGGGCTTGTTGTCTTGCTAAAACAGGGTTAAATGGAGCATAAGCTCCACTAGCAGCTAATGGAGCACTTGACGGAGGAGGAGAACCTATTGTGCTTGGTGGAATAGGAGGGGAGGCCCTAGATGGTGCATTTCTCCCTTTCCTTTGCCCCCAACCTGTTGCCCGAGCTGATTGAGACATTCCTTTTCTTGTGTGATGGTTGAGCTTGCAATCCTCTCCACAAATCCACCAGAATGCACTTGGAATCACTTGGAAACAATGGATAGCTTTCAAATCTACTTCAAAACACCTTCACCTGCACATAAAACTCACTCTCAACCAATTGCTTCCTTGCAAATGACAAAAAGAAAGGCAAAAAATTGTTTTAAAACAAACCCGACTGTCTTTTTCCGCCGTTTAAATGTCCTGTTTTCGGGATTCGTGTCCTGTTTTCGGGACACGTTGCGATTTCGTGTCCGATTCGATATTTTTTCGTGTCCTGTTTTCGGATTTGCCTGAAAGTTGAATCGGACACGAATTCAGATCGAATCGTGTCCGATTCGATCCCCACGGGACACGAGGGGTCTCCAGGACGAATCCGGTTTCTTAGGTAATAAGTAATGTATGTACAGTGAGTGTACACGTATATGTACAATGAAGGTTGAATAAATTCATTGTGATCCATATTCTATGTTGTTGATACATTCCTACGCACAATGATGTACACTCTATGATGATACACACCCTATGATGATGATGCATACTATGCACTTGATGATGCATACACGATGATGATGTATATTTGATGATGATACATAACCTATGATGATACTCTCTGACGATGCATGATGATCAGTGAAAGCATAGCATAACTCCTTGATGATTGATTCTGTATGATGAGGTGTACAATAATGTACATGAGTAGTGTATGGCAGTGAAATGACTTATTAGTATACAGTGATGACTTGGCAGTGATCAGAGAGCAGAGATTATCAGCAGCAGGTTCAGTGATTGGTTTGACAAGTCCACAGGTTCAATCATTTTTTTCTTCAGGGTGGTAGGGTGGTGCTAGAGCTCACAATCTTGTGAGTTAAGCTGTTGAAGCAGCTTGTCAGTTGTAGGTGACGAAGCCTAAGGGGTTGTAGCCCCTTCCAGTTGTAGCTGATAAAGTTGTATAAAATTTGTTTACCCCAGTTGTTGCTGGGTCAAATTTATTTTTTTAAAAGGCTTTTGTGGTTTTACCCCCAGGACTTGGGTTTCCACATCAAAATAATGTGTACTATGCATCTTGTTATTTTCATGTACATTGATGATATGCTATGATTGGAGATTAGCAACTTGCTCTTGATTAAAAAATTTATATTGTGCAAATACTGATTCACCCCCTCTCAGTATTTCTATGGGAAACTCTGCGCTTGTAATGCTTTGTAATTGTTTATGATTAAAAGTGAAGACTGTGGAGGTCCATTGTGTGCAAGATCTTTTTTCATGGTGAATGCTTCTGCTTCATGAGGTGAATAAAAGTGAAGACTCTGGAGGTCCATTGTGTGCAAGATCTTTTTCATGGTGAATGCTTCTGCTTCATGAGGTGTTATTAGTTTAGTTTTATTTCTTTATATGCAAATTGTGGTATCATTTTTAGCTTAAGAAGGCTACATTTAGTCCATAGAGTAGGCATTTGAGGTTTTCAAGGTGCTTGCATGTGTTTAATTAGCTAAGACTGGAAAGTAGCATGTTGTAGTTGGTAATACTAGTGCTCTTTTCCTCTTATTTATGTTATCACACTGGATTTGATCCATTTTTGTTTGAGGCTTTATAGCTTTGCAGATCACCACAAGTGAAGGAGAAATCGGAGCTCGGTTGCTTCCTCTTTCTCTTCACTTCTTCTTGTTTGATATATAATGCTTCTCGTGCCGCAGGAACTCTTCATTCTTCACTACATTCAAGCTGGAGCTTGAGATCCTTCTTTCTTCAAGCAATTTTTTCCCTCTTTCTCTTGGTTACTTTATTATTGCAAGTAAAATTAAATCTAAAGTGTTTATCATTCCTCTTTACTCGCATATGTTTAGATCTAAAATATTGCAAGTTTTCATCTCTAAATACTAGATCTAAATCACTAGTTGCTTTCGTACTTAAAAGTCTCAAATTTTCCCATTTTTACAAATACTCAAGCAATGTATTTTTTATGTATTTTTAAAGCATTAACCCACTAACTTTGCTTCATTAGCTTGTTGATTTTTAGTAGGTCGGAGGAAATAGAGAGGGAGGTGCTGCCAAAAAATCGAGTTTTTTAGCCATACGATCCATTTACCTTCCCCCTCCATTCATTTTCTTCGCGGCATTTTTAAAGCTTCTTCTGACCCATTTTTCAAGGGCCAAAAAAAAGGTTTTCCTTTTTAAGCATTATTGTAACTGTTGCCGCCTTTCACACACCTGGGGGGGACATGGCAGAAATCTTCAAGCCACTCGGTGTGTCCTTGGGGGCAAGTCTCGAGTCAAGGCCGTCACCTTGTTCTTGACTTCTCCGTTTAGGCTCAACTCCTAACGAAGCCAAGGGGGGTAGACCCTATTAAGTTACTAACGCTAATTACTTTAGTATGATGGTATTAAATTGAATAAGTTGCTTAGGAGTTTGAAATTAACAATTGAGAACCATAAATGACAAGATGAAAAATAAACACAAGTAAGCACAATGATGACACAATATATATATCGAAAGAAGTAAACAAATAACCAGTGCCTTAAAATGGAGTCACAAAATGATTAAATGTGCTTGCATGTGCTTGGAGTGTATGTTTTGCAATTGTCTCTTGGTACGTTTTAAGTTAATATGAAAAAATGAGTGGATTAAATTAGGTGAAGGGGGACTCCAGATATACCCAAGGGGTACTTGGAGTATGTCCAAAAAATAAAACTTTTACGGCTACCCGCAAGGAATGTGTGGGCTGAATGGAGTCTCTGAGACCGTGTTCATAATACACCCGCTACGGTGTAACAGAGATCGGCGCCTCGAGGTCACTGTCCATGAGTTCCCACTTCCTTTGGGTATTTTGCCACCGCTTACGGTTTGTTCGAGGCATTGGATTTTTGCCTAATGGTGGTTAATTGGGGAAAGTGAAACCTAATTAATCTAGTCACTCACGTTGCTTTTGATGCAGCTTGACTGACCGAACGAACTGCAGCTAAAACGCAGAGCATACACACTGGAGTCTTTGTAATTTTTAGTAAATTTTAATCGATGTGTCTTTATTAGAAAGAAAACCCTCCAGGAACCTCTTTCGGTCCAAGTGGATCTCAATCGGGGAATCAAGGAGGGGGTTGATTTTAATTGACTGCTTGCAAGGATTAACTGTGAACAATGAAGCAGCAAAAATAAAACAAACCTCAGGTTCTCTAATTAAATCTACCACGATCCTCTTTCACCTTTCGGTTCAATCGGGATTCGTGGGGTAAGTATTCAAGTTACTTTGACTTTATAATATGGAAGATATGATGAAAGCTAAGAAACCGGATTCGTCCTAGAGGCCCCTCGTGTCCCGTGGGGATCAAATTAGACACGATTCGATCTGAATTCGTGTCCGATTCGACTTTCAGGCGAATCCGAAAACAGGACACGAAAAAATATCGAATCGGACACGAAATTGTAGCATGTCTCGAAAACAGGAGACGAATCCCGAAAACAGGACACGTAAACAGCGGAAAAAGACAGCGGGGTTTGTTTTAAAACAATTTTTTGCCTTTCTTTTTGTCATTTGCAAGGAAGCAATTGGTTGAGAGTGAGTTTTATGTGCAGGTGAAGGAGTTTTGAAGGAGATTTGAAGGCTATCCATTGTTTCCAAGCGATTCCAAGTGCATTCCGGTGGATTTGTGGAGAGGATTGCAAGCTCAACCATCACACAAGAAAATGAATGTCTCAATCATCTCGGGCAGGAGGTAAGGGGCAAAGGAAAGGGAGAAATGCACCATCTAGGGCCTCCCCTCCTGTTCCACCAAGCACAACCGGTTCTCCTCCTCCGTCAAGTGCTCCATCAGCTGCTAGTGGAGCTTATGCTCCATTTAACCCTGTTTTAGCAAGACAACAAGCCCAAGAAAAAATATACCCTTTGTGGAAGTATGTGACAAGGAAAGATGGGCCTGGGGCAAAGTTTGGTGGGGGGGGCAATGTGTCTTGGAGATGCAATTTTTGCAACCATGAGTTCATGAGCACATATTTCTGAGTTAAGGGCCATTTGTTGGCCCTTCTTTCTTATGGGATTTCTTCATGCAAAGCGGTGAGTGTTAACCAAAGGAGGGATATGGAAAGAGAGGATCATGTTGGCTTAGGGAAGGTGGCAGCAACAAGCAAGAAAAAAGAGGATGATCCTCTTCCATTTTTGAGGAAGTCCTCTAGCACCAAGACTCCATTTCCACCCAGCATTCATGGGCGTGGGGATACTTATCAAACAAGAAAGAGGCAATCTACAGGTGGTCCAATGGATAGGATTTTCCAACAAGAGGCGCGAGAAGAGGTAGACCTTACCATTGCATTTTTCTTCTACCTCAACTTCATCTCATTCAATGTTGCATGGTCACCTTTGTATTTTGAGACGGTTTGAACTATCTTGGAACGAGCTCCAAGTGGTTATGTGCCTCCTGGTTCAGAGAAGCTTAGAACCACATAGTTGGTTAAAGCAAAGAAGGAGGTAGATAAAATCCTTGAGCCAATTAGAACAACATGGCCCTCATGCGGTGTGAGTATTGTTTTTGATGGATGAACGGATCCCACACGCCATCCACTCATCAATTTCATGGTATCTTCCCAAAATGGACCGTTGTTCTTGAAAGCGGTGGATGCTCTTGGGAAATACAAGGATGCACAATTTATGGGTGATTTATTCATCAAAACCATTGAAGAAGTAGGTGTTTATTTGTGTGTACAAATCATCACGAACAATGCACCTGTTTGCAAGGCTGCTGGCATGATTTATTCATCAAAACCATTGAAGAAGTAGGTGTTTATTCGTGTGTACAAATCATCACGAACAATGCACCTGTTTGCAAGGCTGCTGGCATGATTGTGGAAGCTAAATATCCACAGGTATGTTCATTTTGGACACCTTTCATTTCTAATTTGCTCATTGTTTGAATTTGGTCATTGCAATGTTAGTGTTGGAGAGTCATTGATACATGCTTTTATTGCTCTTACAGGTTTTTTGGAGACCTTGCATTGTCCATTCCTTGAATTTAGCACTGAAAGCCATTGCTTCGGATGTGACATGGATTGGCAACCTTATTGAGGATGCATGCCATATCCGTAACTTTGTACAAAACCACACAAATGCCCTCACCATCTACAAACAGTACACACAACTTTCATTGCTGAAGATTGCAGATACTCGGTTTGCTTCCTCATTCATCATGCTGAAGAGGTTGAGGGAGGTCAAAACCGCTCTTGGGTCCATGGTGATTTCAGAGTTTTGGGCTTTTTGGAGAAAGACGGATTAGGCTGCTTCACAAAAGGTGAAGGACAGGGTGTTAGATGATGGTTGGTGGAACACGGTAGATCTTAGCATTAAGATCATGGAGCCAATCATTTCTTTGTTGCTGTTTGCAGACACGAACCAGCCCATCCTAGCAGAGGTTTATGAGGGGTTGGATTCCATGATTGAGTCCATGAGGTCCATTGTCATAGAGAATGAGTGTTTTGAGTATGGGACATCGGCAGAGAACTTATGGACCATTATTCGGGATATTCTTATCTGCAGGTGGGATAAGAATTGCACACCTTTGCATTGCTTGGCCCACTTCTTGAACCCCAAGTTCTACACTCAGGATTGGCTCACTGGTGGATCAGGGGCCTCACGCAGAGTCCCTCCTCACATGGATGCAGAGATTGCACATGGGAGGAAGATAGCACTTAGACGACTATTTCAGGATAGTGGCATGCTTGAGGAGGCGGAGGAGGGCTTTGTAGATTTTTCCACTGGCACTGGGAGATTTGGAGGCTATGATGTGCTTAGAGATGGGGCGGTAAGAAACCCTATGCTTGGTGGGCAACTCATGGGGCAACATCCCCTATTCTACAGAAGTTAGCCTTGAGGATCATCTCTCAAGTTACATCATCCTCTTGTTGTGAGAGGAATTGGAGCACATATGGGAACTTGTACAGTGTGAAGAAGAGCAGGCTTGAGCAGTCCAAGGCAGAGTCAATGGTGTATGTGCACTCCAACCTTCGTCTTATTTACAGGAAGAGGGAGGAGTGGGTAAAGGGAAAGACAAAGATGTGGGATGTCTTTCCTGATGATATGAGTTTGGACAACAGTATTGAGTTGGCATTAGCCAACATGGATCTTAATGATCTAGTGCTAGAGCCGGTCACTTTTGGTGATAGTGATCGTATAGAGGGGTCATCCTCCACAGCAACAGATGCAGATCATCAGATGGGTAGAGAGGAGGAGGAGGGGGAGGAGGATGAGGATCAGGGCAGGGGCAATGATGAGTATGTTGATGTTGATTCAGGCATGGAGAAGGACTACTGACATATGGGATTCTCCCATCTTGATCCACCCCTTTTTGTATTTACTATTAGACTTTAGTCTATTTGGCATTTACCAGTGCCTAGTGGCATTCCGACATATATGTACATTGTATACATTTTGATTTTGATGACTTAATGAGAAATATGGTTCCGACATGCATCTATGTGTCTCATTGTGATTTGTGAATGACAAATGTGTTGTGAATAACAAATGTGTAATCATTAATGTGTTTTTATTCTAATTTCTATTGAATATTTGTAAATGTTCTAGTTTCTAAATATTTTTGGATCTATATGTCTATATTTTTAAATTTTAATATATATATATATATATATATATAAAACGTATCCTACGTGTCCTGATTCCGGGGGTCACCGTGTCCGTGTCAAACACTCGTATTTTCGAGTCCTTCGTGTCCCGTGTCAGGTGACTTAGCTTATTACTATTTAATCACTGTACATACACTTGTACACTTCACTGTACATACATACATTGTACATGCACTTCACTGTTCAATCACTACTGTTCACACAATTGACTGTATATAGCATTGTACACATATACTTATTATCATGCCTGAGTATACATACCTTGTCAATGTAGAAGATCCTTGGACTTGTAACTGTAGATGATGATGCCAAATTGTGAATTGTTCATGACTGTGTAAAACCCCAAGGAAATCACTTGTTTCATCAAAGCTTGGGTTGTTGAGGAGGTTGATAAAACTCAAGACTGTTTGAACACACTGTGGTATAACCTTCCACAAACGTGGGTTTGTCTAGGATGATAAACTCGAGACTGTTCAGGTACAAGCTTGGATGTTATATACCCTAAAAAACTCGCAAAAATAGACTGTATGCAGCAGTGAACCCAAGAAATTCGGACTGTTGAAGACCAAAAAAAAATTACTATCTCTGTGGAAAATTCGGGTCTGCAATGACAACCCACTCTGTTGTACGGACTGTTCACTTCCTCAATCAGCGAAAACCTCAGTCCAAATTCCTTCAAATTCTTGCATTCATTGATGGATTTGGTTATGGCAAGTGTTTTGTTTATTTATACACTTACCTAAGCGTTGAGTGCTAGGGAATAGGGCTGACTTTCAAAGGGATATAAAACATTTTATTAATATTAAAATTGTTTTATTAAATTAAAAATTGTTTTAACTTATCATTACTTAATAGGGCCGACTTCATGGAGGGTTAAGTATTTTAGAGAGGGTCAAATAACATTTTATTAAATTATTAAAAAAATGTTTCAACACTTCAACTTAATGTGGAGACACTGGAGACACAAGGGTTTAATGGTCTTGTGGGTTTAAGGGTCACCAAATAAGGGTTTCAAAGGCTAATCAATGTAAAAGGTGAAATGGGCATCATCATGGGCTCAAGTGGGCATCACTGTGCAACATCATTAGTGTTTTAAGGGCAAGGCATACAACATAGGGTCAAGTTCTAGTTTGTGGGCTTAGGGACCAAAGGTAAGAGTTTTAGGGCCTTTTTGTTGGGTCATCGAAGTCACCACAAGTGAAGGTGTGCTTTACTAGCCACCAAGAACCCCAACACATAACCATCGAGTTGTGGGAGTGCCTAGGCTTCTCCTAGGGTACCATGACCTCATTACAAACACAAATGACCACAGATTGGGTCATTTGGACTCTTTGAAGTTTCTACACTTCTTCAACCCACCAAGGACACTTTCTAGGGTATTAGGGCGTAGGTTGTGGTACTGAGGAACCAAAGAAACAATTGGGCAACCATAGAAAGAACTTAGGAGGACTTAAACACTCTAAAGGTTGTACAAGGATTTTGGCATTGTCCCAAGGGCTCCAAGGGCTTCAAACTTAGGCTTGGACAAGGTCAAAAGGTCTCTTTTGACATTGACAAACTTCTAATCCTAAAGGGCTCCTCAAGGGGCACCAAGACACACCTATTGGCATCAATGACAATTTAGTCCACAGTTCCTTACTTCTGTCTTGAATGAGGAAGAAGGGCTCGCTTTTATAGATTTTACAAACCCTTGGGGGAAGCCACTAACTGGCAGAGAAGAATGAGTTAACAAGAGCTGAAGGAGTGATTTGTGGGATTGATTGGTGTTGATTGGAATGAGGATGCACCACCTCTCCCAAGAGAGATGCGCTCCTCACCAACTCACTCGCTATCTCCTCGTTGGCGTCAATCCCTCAACACATGCGATTTCTCTTCTACCCATTTGCTTGTTTCCATATCATATAATACACATGATATATCGCTATTATAAAAAATAACCAAGGTTTTGAACACACCATATGGAGAGGGGTCCACATCTAATATAATTCGCATTCATGCAAGTTGCTAGCATGAGTCCCCTATGTTGACACCATCTCATAACTTGAAACCAGTGTTTTAAAACTTGACCGAGTCCGAGTTCGAATCGGCCGAGTTGGCTGAGTTGACCTCCAGCCGAGCTGACTCGGCCTCTAAACCGGTTCGATACCGAACCGGCTGAGTCGATGTCCAACTCGTTCGATTTAGTACCGAACCGGTCAACTCGCCCGAGTAATGGGATGACTCGCCCGGGTTAATCCAAGTTGATGCATGGAGTTATTAACACTAAATTTTTAAGTTTTTTTAATTAATTCCTAAACTTTGGAACTTTATATATGTCCTGCATGTTAGTTAATACTATGCCTATTCTTGTCTCTTAACTTGCTAATGATTTTTGCTAATGGTCATTTAGAACTATAGTAATTTTTGTATTGTAAACAATTTACAAATCTTGTTACTGTACTATTCTTTATAAACTGGAGTTTCTCTCCCATTGTGAGTGGGTTAAGCAACATTGAGGCCCATTCATTGCCTATTTGTTGATATTTCTTGTAACTATGAGAAACTAGAAGGAAATTTTGCATAGTTGAAACTTGGAATCATGAGTATGAAATCTGGATTTTCAACACATGATATTTGTTTACTTTAATCAGCAAAGTCTGTATATGCGTATGAGGTTATGGTTATATTTGAATTAGCAATTTAGCAGATGGTAAATTCATAACTATATTGAATATGGAAAGAATCCAATATAATAAATTAGTGAATTATTCCACTCTACAAGCCATTTAGGCCTTTTTTGATTGTGTATTTTCATTTTGTTGCAATCTTCCAGATATGTATTGCACAGTACAAATCGTGCCATTTCGATATGTTCACAACTTCCCTCTTATATGGTATATAGTATATATATGGGCAGACTTTGGTTATTTTGTCTCTAATGCTTTGGAATCATGGATTAGAATATTAAAAATATTTTTTTCTTTAAAATTTAAATATTTTATGTGTTTTTTAGTGAACCGAGTCATTAAATTCAAATCGGCCGAGTCATTACCGATTTATTGCCGAGTCCGAGTCTGAGTCCGAGTTGACCCTCGACCAATTCCAAGTCCGTGTCCGAGTTTTAAATCTATGCTTGAAACCATTCGCTTGCTCCTTTTTTATCCAAAGTTTAAAGTGAAATCATGTTGGATAAGGGTTGCTGACCACTTGGAACCACATGCCAAGTCATTCCAACCATTTTTTAATTGATTTTTGACTTTACTCAAACTTTTGACTTTGTGCAATTTGTCATAATTTAGCATTTTTTTTGCCATTTTGTAGTTTTTTTTAGCAAAATAATGCCATATGGGACAATATATTCACCCAGAGCATGGGAATAGTGGGTCCCGAGGTAAAGGAGGTGATCTAAGCTTGAAAATGAGCCCATACACACCAATAACAGACTCCAGATCATACTTTTTTTACATTTTGAATTTTTCCATTTAAACCATTAAAAAATGGCCTAAAAAAAAAAAAAAAAAAATTCCTCGGAATTAGACGAAACTCTAGGGGGACCTAGTACATGTCCATATGACTCAATATCGATGCCTAGCACGTTTATATACATAGACACATGAACTTTAATAACCTCCTAAGGCCTAACTACCAAGATGAAAATTCCAGCTTTGGAGGAGCGGTGAAAAACTCGAAAATTATACATCGCTTATTCAGCATGCATAATTGACAAGGGAAAAAACACCTTGGAATAGTCGGATTGATAGCCAAGTCCTAGGATGCCAAGTCCTTTACAAAAAGTTTGCCGTGTTAGAGCATTCATTACAATGCCCCCAAGGGGTAGGAACATGCATTTTATTAAAAAAAACGGACCACAACTGGTCCTGATGTAACCACAGAACTTCTGAGCACTGACAATGAACAATTGACTTGTTCAATACTCTAGCGGCTCACTGGAAATCCCTTAAGTGCTACTTAGTGGATAACAATCTACTTTGTATTTGTTTTGCATTGTGTAATTGAATCATGAATGCTAGTTTGCAATCAGTAACCCATGAACTCTCTACATAACCTGGTGGGAAGTCCCATGTTTTATAGGTAGAGGAGTAGCCAATCTAAACCCAACTCCTATAAGTTCAAGGATGTCTATTTTGTAATCATAATGTAACATATCGAATGTATATGAACTATATTGATTATTTGGGTATGAACTTATGAAGTACCCACCAAACACGGGTGTCAATCTTGTGATGTGCTCATGTATTGGGTTGTCTTTCTTTCTATGACGTGCTCATTATTCTTCCTGTATTTAATGTTAATCACACTTTAATAATGATGTCCAATACCATGTTTAACAATATTGTACCCCCTGTTGGCATTAGGGGTAATGAGGCTTAGGTGGTTTGAGCATGTGAAAAGCTTAAGAGTTTAATACATTGCAGCTTTGTTAATGAAATTGCACCCTCCAGTTATAACTGCTTAATTGGTTTGTCTCTTTTGTTCCCTTTGCTATATAATAATTGTATGCTGTATATGTCACCTATTTATGATGATTTGATGGGATTTACAGTGTGAACTGTTTAGCTTTTGTTCTCTGCTGTTATATAATCCCTGTGCTTGGTGTGCTGTGTTTACAAATCAAAATTTTAAACGTCTCTTGGAAAATTGCCACCTGCTAACAATCATATGACAGTCACTTTGCCACTAACTGTTGGGTGGAGTTTATTGTTGCATTACTGCATTGAATTAAATTATTCTATGACTCACATTTCCTCTCAGTTCTAATTTTTATAACCTCAAAGGATAAGTCGTTTTGAGCTGGTAACACTGATTCTTAAAAGTATGATCAGGCCCTTGAGATCTAAGTCACCGCATTCGCTGTTTATCAAGCTTGAAAATCGATTTTTGCCGAATTTTATCGGAGGGCGAATTTAAATGGTTAAATTCGCCGAATTTCATCAATTAGAATTAAAACTACACCGTTGCTTCCTCGCAGCCGCACCTGTGTTGTCGCTAATTACCCATCGTTTTCAGAAATAAAAAACGCGTGAGTTTAAGCTTAGTGGACGCCCTACACCGGAACTACAGCACAACTTGCCGTCGACGGTCGTGCTCTCTCCCTCCAGTCTCATCATTTGAAAGTTGAAATCAAACTTAAAACCTCCAATCTGTTCGAGTGACAAACTGGTTCGTGGAAAATTGGTTCGGTGGGCCGTGGCAAACCAGTGTTTAAATTGGCGGATAATTGCACTTGTCTGCATTTTTGTCTCAATTGTTTTTTTAGCGTCGCCCTGAGAATTATTTTATTATTTACATGATTTTCTTATCAATAAACTCTTTTTCTATATGAGGTTAGTTATAATAATATTAATAATAATTTTTTTTTTAACGTTGTTATTATTAATATTATTTTATTAAAACATCTAATTAATATTATTATTCATATAAATTTCATTACTATATAAATATTATATAGGTTATTATTAATAAAAAGATTATATTAAAGCCATAATTAATAATAACAATAGGATTATTAAAACTAATAATAATACTAAGATTACTAGAAAACCTAAATACTATATATATGTACTCTCGAATTTATTGCCGAATTTTATCACCATAATTTTCGTTGTCGAATTTTTGGCGATTTTGAAAGTCCTCGAACTCGAACACGAATTCGAACCAGGTGACTTAGCTTGAGATATGCATATTTATGTGAAGCATTATGTTGGCTTTTATTTGGAACATCATGGTTAAAATGTAGATTGCCTTTGTCCGTGAATGCATCTAGTATTTGCTGCTAGGCTTTTTGACACCAGGTTATTATGCTCAGGACAATGAACTGTGTAACCTTGGCTTCTTCATCAAGTGCCATGGAACAGTACTCATCTCAAAACTTGGAACAGGACTCATCTCCAAACTTGGAACGAGGCTTATCTCAGAACCTGCCCCCTGGGGTAATTGAGACCTCAGCACATATGGAGTCACTGAATACAGGAGAAGACAATGGAGGATGTCACAGTCGCCAGAATAGCATTGATCGTTATGAAGTAAAAGTGGACCTTACTGATGACATAATTCACATGGTATGTATGTGAATGAAGGTTTAGTTCTCTTACCTGTTTACTCCTTTTAACCTTTCTGAACTTGTTTAGAATTTACCTTTGTGGTGACTCATCTACCTGAGTGCATTAACTGTTCTGTCACTCAAAATAGCTATCTGGGGCTGTCTTTTTCCATATTATATTCATATAACTGATTTTAAATCATAACAAAATGTTCTTTTGTGGGAATTTATTCGGGGATGGTTTGTTTTGGTATGCTAGTTCTTGCTATATATATAACTAAATTCTAAACTTTTTTCACAGGTCTTCTCTCTTCTAGACAATAAAACACTATGTAAAGCTGGTCTAGCATGCAGGCAGTGGCATGCTGCTAGTGTTCATGAAGACTTCTGGAGATGTTTGAATTTCAAGAATTGTCGAATTACTGCAGAGCAAGGTACTTGCTAATCATTAATGATCTATAAGTCAGTTGTTACTGGAAACAGATCAATGTTATGAAATGCTTGTATAAATTATATTTTTTGTTTTATAGTTCTATATTTCGATGAAATTTTACTTTTGTTGCTGGACAGTTGCTCAAATGTGTCGCAGGTATCCAAGAGCTGTAGAACTGCATCTTCCAGGTTTTCTTTTGGATACTGTCCGTGAAACATTGCGTCCTGTCCGTGAGTCATTGCATACTCTTAGGTAAGGTTGCTCATTTCAAGTTGTTTTCCTCACACTTTTCATATGGTTAGTATGATTGAAGATGTCCCAGTCCCTATGTCTTCTCACATCATTCCTTCTTATGCAGGAATCTCAAGCTGTTAACTATAGATCAAGGAATTTTAAGTGGTGCATTTTTCAAATCAGTGGCCAGATGTCCTGTGTTAAACTGCTTGATAATCACTGAAGCTATTTCAGGCAGAGGTGGTACTCAAGAGATACACATCCGTCATGAGTCACTGCATCATCTCAAGGTTATTCGATGTCATGTACATCGAATCTTTGTCAGGTATATTTGACATCAGATTTGTAGGCATTTATCCAGGAGCTACAAAAATAACGTAAATGAAAAATATAATGGATAATGTGCAGGTGTCCTCTGCTGGAAACGTTGTCACTTAAGCGTTCAGACATTTTATCCGCCATATTGTCATGCCCTCTTCTTCGAGAGCTTGATGTAGCTTCATGCCACAAACTTTCAGATCCAGGAGTTCGTGTTGCGGCTATATCATGCCCATTATTACAGTCGTTGGATATTTCCAATTGCTCTTATGTTAGTGATGATACACTTACAGCAATTGCGGCTGCTTGTCCAGATCTCCGTTTTCTTGATGCATCCTACTGCCCAAATATTTCACTGGAGGTTGTCTTTTGACTGATGGCTCTCTTCAATAAACAAAGCTACAAAGGATGTGTAGGCACTTTCTTATAGTGTTTCCCTTAAATTTTTCTATATGCTGTTTTACTAAATCAGTGGCTCATCAATTCTGAAGGCTGTGAGAATGCCAAGGCTTGTTGAATTGAGGCTCCATAATTGTGAGGGAATCAATGCGACATCAATGGCTTCTTTATCTCAGTGTCTATTTCTTGAGGTGTGTTTTTATTTTTTGTAACCAATGTTGGATAATTTATAATTCTAATTTTCACATATTATTTATTATTTTATTGGTTTTATTGTAGGCACTTCAACTTGATTTCTGCTGGTTGCTAACTTCTGTCACACTGGATCTTCCAAGGCTTCGGCACATAAGCCTTGTAAATTGCCGCAAGTAAGTACATTTTGATTTCATGTCTAATCAATACATGTTTTGAAATATTTTGCATATTTATTCCATTGGTTTAACTATGAACTTTTGCTTTCAGGATTGTTGAATTGAACTTATCTAGTCCAGCTCTGGTATCTATAAATGTCACTAGTTGTCCAATTCTTAATCGAGTTGACATTAAATCAACTGCACTTGAGGTTTGCTGGAGAGTTGGACTTTTGAACTTATTGCAAACTATTTTATGTTTTATTTTGTTTCCTGATTTGCAATTAACAAAATTGTGATTTTATTGGTATACGCAGAAATTGGTTCTCCAGAAGCAGCAGAGTTTGACAACTATATTGTTACAATGCCTTTATTTGTCTGAAGTTGATTTGACAGAGTGTGAATCATTGACTGACTCAATTTGTGAGGTTTTTAGGGTGGGTGGTGGCTGTCCGATGCTCAATACCCTTATTCTTGATAGTTGCAAGGTATGTTTGGATTTTGAGGCATGCCTTCTTGTAGATGCCACCTTTGATCTGTGCTCTTCCTAGTTCGTTATTTGTTTCCTCAGATTTATGCAGTTAGCAGAGGTGAAAGTTCAGATAGGAAATGTAAGGAAGACATTTAAATCTAGATTTACAGAATTCTAGGATGCTCTTCTGAAATTGATGAATAGCTGTGATTTTTTAAAATTTTGAAAATCAATGAATGAATTTAGAGCATTGCTTAAGAGTAAACAATGATTCATTGGCTTAATACTAGATTTTGAGCTTGGTATTTTTTCCTTTCGTGTATGGAGCTCTGGACAGGGATTTTCAGATATAGTTTGGTCCATGGAAATGGGATTTTGATGCAACAGACTTATGATAAAGTTCTTCAATGCTCTGTGATCTTTGTAATGCACAATGATTTATAGTTTGCTAATTAAGATTTT
>LPNX010354614.1:52698-329195 GCA_001517045.1 Pseudotsuga menziesii
CATTCCGCACCAAAGGGCCCATGTTGGAAATGATCTGCCTGAAGATGTCGTGGCTAGCTCTCGATTAGTCTGCCTGGGAAACGATCTGTTTGAAGATGTCGTGGCTAGCTGGTAGCTGAAGTGTTGGTGTATTTTTTTTTATCGACTTTGAATATCTTAGTTTACATGATATATTACATATATCATATAATAATATATTGTCATATATAAATGGTAATATAAAACAAAGTTTTACTAAGTATTACATATAAAATAATAATAATATAAAACAAAGTATTACATATATTATCATATATAAATGGTAATATAATTCTGTAAAGTTTGAACTTTTTAGGCTAAAATATAATTCCGTAAAGTTAGTATAGGTTTACATTAATATAAATTTTTAATATTATAAAATTATATTATATATATTTAATATATTAAAAAAATTATATTATAAAAAATAAAATTTAATATATATATATATATTCGAATTTAATGACGAATTTTATCGAAAAAATTTGCTAGACGATATTCTTCCGAATTTCATTCATGTTGAATTCGAACATGAACTCGAACCAGGGGATTTAGGTTCTAACTTCTGTTAACTGTTCAATATCTATTTGACTATTTCAGACTTTAGAATTTGTTGCATTATCTTTTACAAATTTGAATTTTGAATTTACTAATACGTTGCATAATGATAGTAGTTTTAGTTTTTACATGGTAATAGTAACATAATTCAGTATCATTTACAAATTTGAAATTTGATATGGTAATTACTAATAACTAATAGATGTACATTCCATAATGATGAATTTAGTTTTTAGTTTTACTTTTTACATGGTAATAGTTATTGTTGGGATTTATCATTTTTATATTTTAAATTAAATTTTATGACTCTGACGTCCCCCTGTTCCCCCGAAATTCCCCTAAAACTTGGGGTAGCTTCCACATGTCCCCCTTGTGCATTTCCCTGCTCCCGTGCTCCCCCATCCCAGAAACTCCATGGAATATTGATTTTAAATGAATTATGTAGTAAAACATCTTATAAGTTATATCCACTAACTTATTGTGCAAATTAATTATGAATCGTTCAGTATAATAGCTATTAATAACTAAAAATGATAAGGTGACTACCTCTTATTTTAGTTGGAATGCTAAAGGCTATAGTATTATTCTTTGCAGGTTCGGCTTTGCTCACTTAACTTAGGAATATGTGCCCATCTGACCGAACTTGAGATTAGAGCTCCTCAATTGACAGCATTGGAGCTGAAAGGATGTGGTGTTCTGTCTCATGTGGATGTTGATTGTCCTCTGTTGCACTCTCTTGATGCTTCTTTCTGCAGGTTATCTTAAAAATGGTTTATGGTTGTGCTCCTTATAACCACATATATCTTTTGTTAATAAGGAGGCACCTATTTACAAAGTATGTTGATATTGTAGATTACTGAATGATGATTGCTTGGCTGCTGCAACTGGTGCATGCCCTTCTATCAAGTTGTTGGTTTTGATGTCATGCACCTCAATTGGGCCAGAGGGGCTGTTGGCCCTACAGAGACTCTCCAACTTGACACTTTTAGATATGTCTTATACATACTTGACAAATTTGCAGCCTATCGTTGATTCTTGTCCCCAATTAAAGGTATCTTTAGAGACTTAAGCTTAACACTCGTAGATTTCTTTTATAGATTCTTGACAATTTGCCACCTATTATAAATGATCTTTTTGATGGAGAATCTAGAATCCTTTTTCTTCCTTGTATGCATCAGGTTTTAAAGCTTCAGGCTTGCAAATATCTGGAGAATACAGCATTGATTCCACTTCATAAAGGAAGAGCACTTCCAAACCTCTGTGAGTTGGATTTATCCTATACGGATCTTAATCAGTCTGCAATTGAAGAGCTTTTGGCATGGTGCCCACATCTCACCCATCTGAGTTTCAATGGCTGTGCAAATATGCATGACCTTGATTGGAGGTTTTGGGTGGGCAATTCTTATGGCGAATCAGAACCACATAGGACACAAAACAAGTCTGATTTGAGGGATTATCAGATCAATGTGGAAGGAAGCCAAAATCGATCACTTCAACATCTTAATTGTGTGGGCTGTGCTAACATTAAAAAGGTTGTAATTCCAGCTTCAGCTCAGTGTATGAACCTCTCTTCTTTGAACTTGTCTCTTTCTGCCAATATCCAGGAAGTGAATTTGGCCTGTTTCAATCTAACAACATTGAATTTAAGGTGAGTTTTATTGACATTCTAACCTTAGATTTAATTAAATTTCAAATGTTCTTGGAGTGGTTTCATTTGTGAGAAAAAACAGTGGCTTATCAATGAATTTTTGCTTCAGCTACTGCACTTCTTTAGAGACACTCCAGCTAGATTGCCCTCACCTGACAAGCCTGTTGCTTCAAGTATGTGCTTCTTGCCAAAGGTGTAGTTTAATTCAGTTACATTTTTGTCTTGCCACTGTTGAAGAGTGTTTTGACTAGTTGTGGTTAAATTGTGCTACTTGTTTGCATCATATTGCACCTTTCTTTATCCAGGCCTGTATGATTACAGAACAAGATTTAGAACATATGATTCAGTCTTGTAACTTGCTTGAAACTCTTGATGTCCGCCTTTGCCCAAAGGTGAGATAGTACTTGGATCCCTGATGCTCAGAAATTTGCAATATTTGGATGATTGTTGATGTAGTCATTACTTTGAAAGGACGATCTTCTTTTCGTGATGTTATTACTGACAGTTTCTCTTATGTGCAAAAGATATCCTCAGCAGGTATTGCCAAGTTGTGTTCGATATCCAATGTTTTGAAATGAACTTTTAGCAGTGTTTGAACATAGTCGGTACCTGGGCCTGCGAATTTGATGGAAAGGCTCATGTATTGCAGAGCTTCACTTGGTTTGGATAGTAGCAGCATATGTACTGAGTCAGCAGCAGAATCTTAACAATAAATATTTTATGATTTCAGTCCTGGTGCCTGAGTTGGAGTTTTTGTCAGGGCATCTAAGAATTGTGTACATAGGATTAGTAGAATTTTGGATGTGCTGAGACCACCTGTCCCATTGTACAGGGATTATGTTTTACAAGTCATTATAGCCTGTTTGTTACAAAGTCATTATATTCATATTTTATGATAACCGTGTGCCTTTAGTTATTGAGATGTGCTTTGGGTTGTTGAGAATCTGAGATGTACAGCTATTGGTGAAAGTCTTAGGTAGTTTCAGTTGCAGAATTTTATTTCTGATCTTCATATCCGAATATGTTTTTGTGAGATCAATTCAGCCTTGTATGGAGTTTCTCTTATCATGCTTCATCGCTTATGCTATTTCATTATTCTTGTCAAAGTTTCATCTGTATACCCTGGTCTTGTTGTGGAGAACCATGTAATGAAACTTGTAGTATTTGTTGAAAACTCTGTGAGTAGTTTATTTAAAGCACTGTAGTACCCTTAACACTGTCGGAAATTTCACTGGAATGAGACTTTAATGCAATTCATAAATATACCTTTTTTTTGGAAGATTCCTTGGATCTTAACCGTATAATTCTTTCTCTAGGATTGGATTGTTTACCACCGTGGGGATGATTGTTATGCTAGTTGTGTTCACTTCCTCTACAACGATTTGTTTGTTGCAAAACTCAACTGAAGGAGAGATTGCATCTACTGCTGTTTGTTCCCTTTTTGGATAACGTTTACCTTGCCAAATAAAATTACCCATTGAAGAAGACACAGAGAACAAAGAGAAGCCGTGTTAGCAGATTGGAGGGTCTGACTTTGAGTTGACTGAATGGATTGCGTATTGCTTTGTTAAGGACATATTCACTTCAGTGTTGAAAAACTCTCTGAAAAATCGCTGACTTTTAAAAAGTCGCAAAGGCTAAAAATGGCAAGTCCTGAGTTTTTCTAAAAAGTCTCGATTCCCGACTTTTTCCAAAAAACTCCATTTTTGCTAAAATGGCTAAAATGGCTAATTTTCCCAAAAATTGTCATTTTAGCCATTTTGTTGTATACCAACACCTTTCTTCTACTGTATAAATATTTCAAAACTTTGTTGTATTTGAAGATCAAACCATGCATGGATAATCTATACAAAATATGTATTCGTTTATCAAAGATCACAATGGTAATTGAATTGCTTCTTTCACTATTAGGGAATTTTTTGGGCAAACATATTTTGAGTGATCATCATAGCACATTGTACGAAAAAAAGAGCAATGTTTCAAGTGGTAGATCGGTTAGGGTTAAATGTGAGGCTCATGTCGGAAATTCAATTTGGGAGGAGTGAAAAATACATCTATGATTTATCACCAATACAAAACAAGAAATACGTTTAATGGATGACAACCAAATCAATAAAATATACCTTTCAAAAACTAGGTTTAAGTCATAACATGGAGGTACAAATAAAAAACATTTATGAAAACCTTATAAAAACCTAATCATTGGACTAGGGAAAAATATGAAGTATGAATGGAAAACTTGGGAAGAGAGCATTGACATTAGATAGCTAGTTGCTAGTTTTCCTCGAATACATTTATATATGTGATGTCATGTTGTATTGGTTATCCACTTATGAGTCCTTGATTGTACAACTATGATGTTTCATGATACAGTATTGACTTTGATGTATCATTTTACATTTGGCATGACTATATGATGATGATATATATCAATGCTTTCTTCATATTTATGTTCCAATGTGTTTATTTGATGTTATTGTTGCGTTAAATGTTTAAAATTTTGAAAAAAATGAATGTATTTTGTATTTTAAAATGTTTCTCGACTTTTGCCGGTTTTTCCCGATTTTTTCACCGATGTTGCCAAGAAGTTGTATTCGGGACCCTTGCCGACTTTTTGTTGATGCGGACTTTTTCAACATTGATTCACTGTATGAGGGAAGGATCTTCCTTGTGAGGGCGTATTTATTTTGTGCAAGGTCATATCAAGAAGAGAGTACAAATGCTAGTTCTCTTGGGTTTGCTGGAGGACGAATAGAATTCAAATCTGCTACTTATTCAGTTCGTGGGAACAAGCATCACCCAACTCTTATGTGAGAAGAGGAACACTCCAGTTTGAAGGTTAACCCTCTTTGTAAAGGGCCGCATCAGTCATCTACAGGGGATCAAAATACAGAAAAAAGGAAGGTATACTACTACATTTGATACATGGAAAATTAAGGGAATAAACTCTTGGAAGAAGGATGTTTCCAAAGTGTTAGTGGGCTCCCATCATTTCCAGTTGCTGCTGAGTTTAGTCTTGGACTCAGAGTTCTCACATCGTGAAGAATGCACGATAGTCCACTAAAAATTGCTGAAGATAGTCCTCGGTTCTGAGCTGGACTAAAGTGCTTGATAGTGAAGTAACATTCGGGTATCATTCCCAACTTGTGATTGCATGAGGCATTGGTGATCAGAGGAAGTAGAAGTATGGGAAACTAGAGTGGTGAAGGACATGCCCCTCTTTGTTGATGTATTTTGGTTATTTGCACATGTACTTGTTGTTATATATATGACAAACTTTGCATATTTGTGTATTAATGGTTTGGATTCATATGTATGCACATGAATATATATGTTTTTTTACGAAATATGAATATTTTATGTTTTTTTAGTCTTAGGTTTTTTCCTGTTTTTTTGTCGGTTCGGTTCACATTTTAAGATTTTCCGATTCGATCACCAGTTCGGTTTTGATAACATTGATACATATTATACCTTCCTCCAAGGCTACAAAATCCAACCATGCAATGCATTAGCTAGGGTAAATTATCAAATGCTAGCTTCACCATTAAGAACAAGTGCAAGAATCCCTCCAACACTATTTCCAAGGGAAGATGCTCTCTTTTCTTCTCGACATGTCCACCCTAGGGTTCTCTACCAAAATTCTAGTTTCTAATCTCTAAAGGTAAAACCCTGACCCTAGAACTCCAAGATGCTTTAAGAAACTTCAAAGAGACTAAGAAAACTAACACGCCAGAGAGAGAGAGAGAGAGAGGTACAAGTGAAAACCTGGAGAGAGGACATACATGCTTCTCTTCTAGGTCACATCTCTACACGAGTGAGAAAGAATGAACACACGTCATGTGTATGAAAGACTCTCCATCTATTTATATGAGAGATAAGGGAGGCCAACAATACTTTTGTGGGCACAAGCCTTTACAAGCAATCTACATGATCCGTTGTAGGAAAACACAAGTGAGATGTCCACACTAGAGTATAAGTGTCATGCTCTATTGATGATGTTGTGTATAACAAGGACTCCAAGATGATGTAGCTACACAAGGCAAGTTCACACCACTTCATCTCGAGTGTCTATGAACTTGATCTATCCTCCAAAGTAAAGCATTGCATTGGGGAAACTATCCCTTACAAGAAGACCCTCAAAGCCCTAGGCGTCCCTGAGCCATCTCCAATCCTCTAAATAAGAGCCTAAGCTACCATGTTCCATTTAGGGCTTGAAGCACTTCTCCATGATGCACAATATTCCACATCCCTTATAGGGTGTTCTCTCACCAAGTGAATCCTCCATGTGGCCATGATGAAGTGCACCCACCATTTAGGAAGAGATCTCTAATGTCAAAGGAAAGAAAATTAAGCCAATAATCACATGAGGTTAAACATCAATTGAGCAAACTATCTCACGTGAGCATATCGATCATGGACTGTCTTTCATGCTTAAATCCATCTTAAGCATTGGGGATGAACATGTTGAATTTTAATCCTATTTCCAAACCTTGACAATTATTTCACAATGATTTCAAACATTCATTTCATCACACAGTTTCATTGAATACGCACATTGAAAATTTCAACTTAAATTGTGGCAGAAACAAAGGATCATAAAAAGATTGCCATGCACAAGAGACACACGAATTTTATCTTGGGACCCAATATGGAGAAAACCCAACCAACTTTTCTTAGAAGAAATAAATCCAATTCAAGTACAATAACATTCATGTAGAGAGGAACCTTAGTACATAAAAGTGTGCTCTTCTTCGAAAGAAACCCTAGCGAATCTCTAGGGAGATATAGTGAATCTCTTTGAAGTGATAAGAACCCCCAAAATTACTCGTGATCTTTACTAGCCCTCCTTGGAAACTGTGCCCTTGTGTAGAAGAGAAGATGTTGGATGATGGTGAGTGAAAATGAAGCGTTGGAGCACGTTATTTATATTCTTCAGTTCACTTGACATTTTCACCATTGGGGATGCTTGTCTTCTTTCAGTGAGGTTGATTTGCTATTTTGATCTTCATCTTGGTATTATTTTCAGGGTCGACTTGCACTTCTAGTCCATCTTTTTGGAGGCTTTTTCAATGTTATCTAGGACGTCTTCAATAGTTGACTCGACTTCTTGGTTATTTCTTCATCATAGAAAAGTTGCCTTTGTTGATGTTCATCTCCTCACATGCACATCTATTCATGCATAAAACTATAAAGTTGATTAGGCCACACTCTAAGAAGTCCCAGACACTTCTTAGAGCCTATGCCAAATTTAACATTAGATTAGATTTCGTATATTATACACGGGGATGAAATCCCCTAACAAATAAACAAGTCAACTCACTCTAGTATAGAATAGATCACTTCTTCTCAAAGTATGCAATGTGACTTCGAGTCTTAGCAAGTACCTCGAGCCTTATTAGCACTTAGCCAAATCTAGTGGTTAGGCAAGGCTACAATAGGACCATCTAGAATGTTTACCCGATGCTGCACTTTGGAGAAACATCTTCACTCCCTCTCAACGAGGGAGACATTTTGCATTATGTCAAACATCATATTTGGTGAGAATGCTCGTGTCTTGAGCCTAACACTCGTAGCCAATGCTTAGCACCTTGAGCCTTATTCACAAGGCTACGCCAGAACTATTCACCACTAACCGTAAGTGAACATTCAACTCGATGTTGTGCATGGTTGTTTGGATGAGAACTGTGTCAACACCTCGAGTCTAAGCAAGACTACATCAGATCCATTCATCGCTAACCGTGAGTGAACATTTAGCTTGATGTTGCACATTGAGCCATCAACATCTCGAGCCTTATGCAAAAAGTTGCACCAGAGCCACTCACCACAAACCGCGAGTGAACATTTAGCCTAATGTGGCTCACATGTTCCATCCATCACTAGATTGTATCATCACCTTGAGCCTTTTTCACAAGGCTATGCCAGAGCCATTCACTACTAACCGTGAGTGAACATTCAACATGATGCTGCACATCTGATGATCCATCTAGGCCATCCATCACTAGCTAGATCTGCGTGGCCATTTTTTCGTGACTAGACATTCGGTAGCTTGTGTAAGAGCATCTCAGTGTCTGGTCCATTCACCCCTCATGAACGTTCAACTGCTCATTTGTCTCCTCATGTCTTGTCATTCATCACTAGCCAAATCAACATGGTCAATATGGGAGAATGTTTGCGTGATGCAACTCATCTGTGGATATATACTGGAGTTTCACTGCTCCTGTTTGCACCATGTTTCAGATGAAGTCCTGCAAGAAGCTTCCAAAGCTACATTGCTTCGAAACTTGCAACACTAGCTGTGATATACTATGCATATGCTGTACTGAGTGCTACAGAAGTGTGCTTCTCGCTAAACCGGGATATCACATATGATCCTCAAGCTGAAGCAATACTCCAAGGTGCTCTTTCTGTCCACTACACTCCTTGCCTAGTGAGAATTAGTATATCTCCGCAGTTTCCCTTCATCACCTGAGACATCTCTTAGACCATATCCAACTGTACCACGCAGGTACCTCAACACATGCTTTACAGTAACCCAAAGTACAAGCCTCAACTTCAGCCATATATTAGCTCAAGGTGGTTACTGCAAGACAAATATGTTACACACGATTTTCTTCCGTGTTAGTCACTTTGTGATATCTCATTGGTTCAATCCTAAAGTCAATTTTAGGATGGATGAATCCTTGTTTCTTTTGCCTTGCAAATCATCTTACCTTGTGACCTCGACATGCCTTGCTCACTTAGCATCATGCATCGAGCTCCTTGGACGCATTTTGCTTCCTCTGCAGCATGAGGCATCGACGCATCGTCTCTCCTCTACAAAACACATCGACCCATTCTGACGCTCATTGTTGTACTGCCAAAGCGTGTCAGCCTCTGTACGGACATAAAAATGGGCTTTCAAGAAGGTTCCAGAGCGAAATTCAACGGGATATTCTTTCCCTCCTATTCCAATGGCTCTAATTCGAATTCTTGACCTATTGGGGTCACATCCTACCCACTTTCCTTAATCATCTTAACGTACTCCTATCCACCTTGTCATATATATTGAGGCCTTGGGCCATGGGTTGAGGGGGGAAGTCTAAAGCAGGGATATGCTGGAGGACTTGGTTCAAAGCTTTAGTTTGTGTGGTGTGTTATATCTCATTGATTGTGTGACTTGTTGGTAGAAAGAGACCATTGGAAAGGGGAAACAACGCCAAGGCCTAAACGGTTGTACTATTTCCTTTAATATATTTTAATATAAATGATATGTTCTTTCCCATATCTTGATTGTGTTGATCACGTTATTTCAGATCTACTTGGCTATTTGATTAGATTAATCTTATTACCATTAGTTCAAGCTACTGTTATCTTGTTTGTATCCCATTGGTTGTAGGTACTAGTGTTTGAAAAGTTGGAAAGCATTTGAGTGGAGATAGCGAGGACACACATCAGATTGAATGTGAGTTTCTCTTACTCTATCTTTCGTCACTGTTGGGTTAATCTAGGTGAAAGCATATATCTTTGTGGTGTTTTGTTCTAGATTTGTACAATACAGACTAGGGAGGTCCATGTGCATCTGTGCTCGGGACTAATCTGCCTAACAAAATTGGCAACCATACTGGGGATCTTCTTAAATCTCCCTCACTTGCATTGAGATCCTTAGATTTTGTTTTGGTTTGCTTGATTGTTGGCATTCTTTGGATTGTCTGAGTCTTTGGATCGTCTAGATCTGTTCTGGACCCTGAAGCTTGTCTTATATCCTTGGAGGCCAAGGCCTATTGTTTTTGTTTACTCAAAAAACACATTTTACAGACATTGACGTACTCTATGTTTGTGTATAGGGTGTCTTTTGTTGTTGACACGTTTTGCATTCACTCACAGAGTGTTGACGATGCATCTGGGTGCCTAATACCGACACATTGGCCCTAGTGGACGCGCTACGATTCCACAACAAACCACGTCAAGTTGTAAAATTTTGCAGTACGACCCATCCTCCTCTCCAGACTAGCTTAGGTGTCTCCCTAAGTAATGTTCAAGATTGTCTCAATCTCATTCTTTCTAGACCTGTTAGCGGTTTTCTTTGTTTGTTTTTTTGTGGGATTTAAAGCTTACACTAGTTTCCTACTGAGTCTTTGTAGTCAAGCAATTGCTCAGTTTATTTAAGGTGACTCCGATCCCTGCTCATAACAACTTGTCTTGTGGCTCTTTAGTATCCCTGCTTGGTATTGCTTTAGGTCTTTGATTTCACAAAAGTGTGTTGTTTGCAAAAGTTGCATGTGTGTGAGTTTGGCATGGAGAGTGTGAATCTGATCGCTTTGGGTGAGTTTGTTTTCTTGAGAACTGCCTTATTTTCGTAAATTCCAGAATTGTTAATCTTAGATTTTAGATTGAAGATAAAGTGAAGAAATTGCCTTTAGTGCATTTCGAATAATCTTTGTTTTCTTTGTTGAAAGTAAAACGTTTTGCAATAAAGAAGAAAGTTCATTTCCTTCATTTTTTAGTTTGTAGTTTTAAACTTTGATTGGAAAAAAGAGAAAACAAGAAAAATACTTTGCTTGGTGTCATTTTGCATTGTTTGGGTTGATTAAAAGAAAATGACCGTGTCTTTTTTTGGCCTAAAAGGGAAAAGTGAAAGATTAGTGTTGTATTTCAGTTGTTTGTCTTGAAAAAGGAAAAAACACTCTTCTGATATAAGTTAGAGCTCATAAAAAAAAAAGACTTGAATTGCGTTTAGATTTTGCACGGTTTTACAATCAGTCCACGCTCCATAAGTCCATTAACCGTTTATGATAAAATTAAGTGGTTGATAGGGTAAAATTCTTAGTAACTTGAGTGATAGGTTAGAGACCTGTTTCAACTTCTTAACGTAGAAGCTATCATTTTTTGCCTGCACTGCATCTCGGGGACTGTGCGGTTCTTCCACGTACTAGTCTGTATATCGAATGATATTTTACGTACTTTTATGGTATATATAAATGTTTTTTCACATACTCGATCGTATATACGAATACCCTTTTCGAATGATTGTGCATTAGACATCACTACTACGGATTTCAACTCCCACATACCTTGCATATATCGGGACACCTCTCTAGGAGCCTGATGTTAGGATTATTAATCTTCCCTTGTACAAATTTGGTCATATGTCTAAATCAGGAGTCATGTCTAAATCGGGAGTCCATCCAGTCTATTTATAGTCATTAGCACCATTGGTTAAACTTGACCTAATTGGGGCACATGTTTCAGTTACCAAAGTGTGGGGAACACTAATTGAGGCTCACTGCCACTTATTGCACTTGATTGCATAAGTTTAGGAGTCTCCTAGATCAATCCCTACAATTTAGGGAGCAACTGGAAGTGCCAAAACCAACCAAGGTCAGTTAACTTCAGTTGATGACTAGTCAAGCCAAGTTAGGAGTCAGTTACATTCAGTTCTAGCTCTCTACATTCAGTTAAATAATGGTTTAATTAATTGCACACATGTGGGGCGTTTTTCTCACCTACCACAGTCAGTTAACCATTATTTAATACTAAATGTAACAGTTGGTTGTGTTTTAGAACTCCGGTTATGATTTAGACAAGGACAGTTAACTACTAGGTCCTTAACTTCAGTTGATGACTAGTCAAGCCAAGTTAGGAGTCAGTTACATTCAGTTAAATAATGATTTAATTAATTGCACACATGTGGGGCGCTTTTCTCACCTACCACAGTCAGTTAACCATTATTTAATACTAAATGTAACAGTTGGTTGTGTTTTAGAACTCCAATTGTGATTTAGACAAGTCTTGGTTACCTACAGTCAAGTAGAGTCATCAATTCGAACTTCCTCATGTGGATTCGAATTGCTTGTGGCTATTAAAGCCATTTTACATCATTGTAATTATTATCTGGATTACTTTTTTGATTAATGAAAGCATTCACAGCTGCAAGCCTTTTGCACTGTTTCATTCTTCAATGGCTGAGTAAATTGTGAGATCTTCTTTGTGAGTTGTGTGTTTGTCTACAGATCTATATGCTCAAATTTAACACCTGATACCAACTAAGTTAACCCTTTGACCATCTTGTAGTCGGGTATACAACCAAGGGTACAGTCCTAATCCTCATTTGTTCGTATTACTGTTGGAACTTGCAGTATACCGCGAGTTGCAGTGGCTTGACACTTCTATGACGATCCGACTTATTTAACCCCACCCATCACCTAAGTTTGCTTGTATCCTTAGTTTGCATAGTACTTTTTGTGTGCCTTTTTTATTAGAATACTTTTAGGGAGATATTATCTGTTTGGCAATTTGGTTGAAGATCCTGTGAGGATATCTCGCAGGACAACATGTTTACCGCCTGAAGATCCCCCCATCGAGAAGGGAAGCGTAGGTGCAACCATGGACCAACCGAGTGGAATGGGTCCACACGAATGAGTAATCATAACCGAAACTGATGGATAATATTCTACACCCCAAAACTTATCACTAATCTCATCGGGCCATTAGTGGTAGAACTATTCAATATGACTGTCATTGATGACAAGCCATTAATGAAAAATGAGTAACTAAGGTTGATGACATGGAAAGGAGGACATGGTACTTTGGGAATTGGAACACTAAGTGGTCCAAATGGCCCAAATGACCCATTTTGTGGTCATTTGTGGCTTGATGGGGTCAAGGAACCCCTGGATATGGTTTGAGTCTTGGAGATGCACTTGATAATGATTTAAACATTAGACTTTGATGTGGAAATTCTCTTGGAGAAACTCAAGTGAAGTTCATGAAGCCAATACATGCTTGATGATGCCCTTAGTGGAGTTTAAAGCCTAATGCACTTGATTATGGCATCGACACTACAACCCACACACATAGTATTTGGACCACTTATGCACTTAAATCTTTTATGATGATGATCATAAAGATATGGAGCCTTTGGTAATGACATATATTGTTGTTAAAACCCATATCATGCGAAGATACACATTGTACAATGAATTTGAAAGATGAGGATGTGGAACTTGTTTAATAAACATCTTGCAAATAGAACTAATGGTGAGGTCGGCTTAGTCAGGAATAAATAAATAAAATTGCAAATATCCAAGTTGGGCAACCTTTATAAATTGCAATAAAATTATTAAAGTGGCATACTATGTCGGCCTGGTAAATATATCATGGAAAAACTAGTATAAACAGAGGCTTAACACCCTCTTTTATAGTGAGAAGTTTGAACTTCTTTGCTCTAAAATTTGGATCATTGTAGCAACTGCAATAGAGGAGGACTCAATTACGTTTTAGCTCTATTTTGGAAGTTTTTTTTCGTGCTCTGAATTTTGGGTTTCACAAGCCACAATGTGAGGAGATTTCAGTGGTTAGACTGAGTTTTACCCTCTTTGAAATTCGGGTATCTACAATAGTAGATTCACAGATTTCATGTGAATTTATGTTTTGATCTTTTAGCTTTGGGTTATGAGGCAAAAACAATGTGATCATGGTTCTTATTGCTCTTATCTCAGGGTATATACAACTATAAGTACAGATTAAAATCAGAGGCACCTACAATAAGACAATCCACATTAAAGATTTGAAGATGAAAACTTGTTGAAGGCTTTAGATTGTAGAAAAACATCAAAAGTGACACTGTATTTTAAAGGGAGTTTAAGGACAATCAAAATTTGACTTCTAAGGTATCTTAGTTCATTCTACTTCGAAGGTTGAGGCATGATTTCAATGGTGTTGACAACAATAAGGTTTTGAGCATATAATTTGGCAAGCCGAAAATGTTGGCTTGATTTGACCATCAATTGGAAAGATTGAGTAAAATAGAACTTGTTCATAAAAGTGGAATCTTTTCAGGTCATTGATGGTATTAATATGAGCATAGCTTTGATCAACAACATGTGAGCAGATGGTTGATTGAGTTGTCTTTACAAAACGTAAGTCAAATATAAGTGCAACAAACTGATGATATGTGACAGGTTGATGGAAGCTGACAAATCAATGAGATAGCGATCAGTATGTGAAGGCAAGTTGGGTCTTGCATTTCTTCTTATTTAGAGTTAACAAAACTAGGTTGGACCTTGGAATAGGAGTTGGTGCTCTTCAATCAGTTGGTGCTGATGCAATCACGAAGATTGAAGTATTCATTGTAATTCATATCATATTATAATAAAATTTACTATACTTGTTTGTGATGTGCCTTTTATGATTTATGTTGATGACATGATTCAGTAATCAATGAAGATATGAATGATGAACTTTGTTTAAGATTTGATAAGTTAAATTTGGTTAAAAGTGCTAGCACATTGAGTTAGTCTCTCTGTTAATATGGAATTGTGTTTAACAATTGGTATCAGAACAAGCCTTATTAGCTTGAAGGAGATCCGTGGGCACAAAATGGATACAAAAGCAGAGTCCCCCATTGATGAAGTTCCACTATTTGATGTTACAAATTACTTTGGATGGAGAAGCAAGATGAAAGCTGATTTGATGAAGTTTGGTTTCTGGGAGGTTGTGAGCAATCCATCCATTCCACTCAACAATAAGATCAAGAGAACTGCACAAAAATATGCCAAGAAGGACACCACCCTTGCCTTGAAATTTCTTATGGATGGACTCTTAAGCTCTGTCAAAGAGAGTGTAGGAGAATACAATTCAGCCAAAGAGCTATGGTTTAAGCTGAAAAGTGAGTACCAAAGAAGAAACCAAAACACAAAGATGGAAACAAAAGTCAAGCCTACAAAAGATGTGGAGCAAGAAGAAAAGAAAATGCAAGCTTCAGACATAAGATAAGAATCATTCTGATTGCAGTAGATTTGATTGTGATGACATTGAAAATGATCTTGAAGAAGCTAAGAAAGATTTCCTAGCACACCTTTTGATGGACATTTATCTCAAATACAATTTGAGGCTCAAAAATAATATTTCGGGGTCATTCGAAAAGTACCATGAGAAGTCAATGGATCCGCTTAAGAAACTCAATCACAAGAAGACAATGTTACAAGATGAGCTAGAAGACAAAGTAGATGAAATTAAAAGATTAAACACTAAGTTGATCAGTCAACAAAGAGAGTCTAGTGAAGACCCATAAGAGCTTGAAGAAACAAGAAGGGCCAATATTGATTCGAAGACTTAGTTGGATGAATCCAAAAGAATATAAGAAGTCTTGAAAGACCAATTGGATGAGGAGGACCAATGTCAAAAGCTTGAGATGGAAGTAGTTGGTGTCAGAAAGAGATAGGTGAAAAATTTGATGCATGTGTGAAGTTCAGGAACAACTCAATAATCTTGGACGAGATCTTGGACTGTCAAAAATCACCTTTTGATAAATCTGGCCTTTGATACAATTTCGTAAAATAAAAGTCAGTTGTAGACACATGGACACCTAACAAGTATGAGGGAAACCCCTCATTCTCCAAAACTGAAAGCAATGTTGCTCTTCATGCATTTGCACAAGACAATAATCAAAACGTTAGTCCTACTCCTTAAAGCAAGTTTAGAGAACAAACATCCTCAAGGTGGAATCAGGCATCTAGGTTTGAAAACAATTTCAATGGTTATTGCTACTCATGTAATGATTTTGGTCATAGGGCATTGGATTGCATATCTCATGCAAAAGTGTTGGGCCTCCCAACAATACAGTGAGATGTTGGACATGTAATCATGTTGGTCATATTGTTGCTAATTGCCACACCATGAGATGTTACAATTTTTATGGCTTTGGTCACTGTTGCCGCCTAATTCACACTTTAAGGAACAGGAAAGTCACAACCTGCTATGTGTGTCCTTGGGGGCAAGCGAGAGCTGGGGACCACTGTCACCACAGTCCACAACTCCTCCGTTTAGGAAAGATCCCAACAGAGCCAAGGGAGGAAGTCACTACGGAGGACTAAGTTCCAGTTTTATTAATTAATTACAAATTAATTAAAGGGATATTTTATTAAGATTGAGGCTAAGGTTTTGAGAGATGAGAGTCAAACCAATGCAAGATGCAATATTTAAATGACAGTCAATCCTTTTATTTATAACCAGTGCCTAAAGAATGGAGTCAGAGAATGCAACTTTCAATGGATGCAGTCTAAGTTAATTATTTCACAAGTTAAGTTGTCTAACAAATGAGATGAATAAACAAATAAATGATAGAATAATGAATCAAGATATCTCAGCAATGTACTGATGATCTAAATTTATCAGTATAATCGAATTAAGTAAAATAGTTACAGTTTAAACAAATATGAACTAGATTTACAAGTTATAGACAAGAGATAGCAGAAGGAAAATGCCTTAAATGAAATTTATCAAACCAACAGTAAATGAAAAATGAAAAGACTTTTAAGTTGAATTACTTAAAGCAGTTAAACAAATGTTAAGCATTCACCACATAAATGATTGCAGAACTGAAAGTAAATGAAACTGAAAAGTAAATGAGACTGAAAGTAAAGTGTTGGAGTGCAATGCTGGAGTGGAAGTGCGCTAAAATAAAAGAATGTTATAGAACCGGTTTTGCAATGTCTCTTGGTTTATTTTAGGTAGATTTTATTAAGGTTTTTCCTCTTGAAATTTAGTTTTCGAACCGGTGGTGTGACTACCCCAATCTAGTATTTCTCAAGTCAAAGAGGGAATGCTGTTGCACTCAACAAAGTGGGAGCAAAGCCTACCCGTAGCTCACAGGTCAAACCCCAATGCCCTAGTGCTCAACAAGGGGGACGTAGAATGCCTAAAGACCCCCCACGGTCTTCTACCCTAGGTCGCCTCCGAGGTCACTATTTTTAATCAACAAGAAAAACAGCTAGATGGATGCCTATTAAACTAAGACTCCTCTATCCCCTGTCGTATCTCGCGAGTACCCCGAAGGGTGATAACCGAGTAGAGGAACAGGGGGTAGTGAAGTTGTTGTTGGTAAATTTTAAGGGTAAATTTTAATCTTGGTGATTAGCATGCAAGGTTAATTTTAAATTATCAACAAGATCAACCAAGCAGTATCCCTTATGGGAGGTGCTGGTACTTGATCTTGGACTGAAAAATAAAGTATGAGAGTTTGTAGCAGAAAAAAGAGTGTTGTTTTAATTAAACTAAGCCCCCACTTCTCCTACTTTTCATACCCAACTTGAAGTCCCTAAAGGGAGATGGCAAGCGGATAGAGGATACACAGGATAGGTGGGTTGAATGATTACCCCTTTAACCGAAAATGAAGTTTGAAAGGAAAATACAATGAGCTAAAACAGTATCCTAACCACACAACAATCTCTGTGACAAAGATGATGGTCTGTCATAGAGATAGTGGGTAAACATAAATAAATAAAAAAAATGCTTAAACTAACCTCACAACAATCTCTGTAACAGAGATGGTGGTCTTTAACAGAGATAGGTGGGAAACAGAAGTAAAAGAGACTAAAATAACCTCACTTCAATCTCTGTTACAGAGATGGTGGTCTGTAACAGAGATAGGTGGGTAAACAGAAATAAAACTAGTTATCTACTTCCTACTCTACTTCCTAATCTATTTACATATAGATTACAAAATGCTTTATGAACTTTTATAGAATACCACAAGAGAACTTCTCATTGGGGTTTACAAATATAAAAAAAAATGGAGAGAAGAGTGAGGGTTTGAATCCTTTTTGGAACCGATTGAAGGTTGAGGTATTTCTGGGCCAATTTGGGCAGCACCTCCCCTTCACCTGTGTAAAACTTGTCACAAACCAGCAAGTAAAGAAATCACAGAAAACTCAAAGAAAAATTAGTCCCAAAAATCCCCCAAAAAAGACAAAAATCTGAGTGAAAAGATAACAGAAATATGATGTTTAGAGGGCTGAAAACTGAGTTTCCAGCCACCTAAATGATGTTAAAACAATAGATCTGAAGTATTGAACTAATATACTAAGGGTTGGGGCCTTAATAAAACTAGTTATCTACTTCCTAATCTATTTACATATAGATTACAAAATGCTTTATGAACTTTTGTAGAATACCCCAAGAGAACTTCTCATTGGGGTTTACAAATATAAAAAAAAATGGAGAGAAGAGTGAGGGTTTGAATTCTTTTTGGAACTGATTGAAGGTTGAGGTATTTCTGGGCCAATTTGGGCAGCACCTCCCCTTCACCTGTGTAAAACTTGTCACAAACCAGCAAGTAAAGAAATCACAGAAAACTCAAAGAAAAATTAGTCCCAAAAATCAAAAAAAAAAGACAAAAATCTGAGTGAAAAGATAACAGAAATATGATGTTTAGAGGGTTGTAAACTGAGTTTCCAGCCACCTAAATGATGTTAAAACAATAGATCTGAAGTATTGAACTAATATACTAAGGGTTGGGGCCTTAAAACCAAGGTTTTTATCACTATACAATGATAAAAACTGAGTTTTAAAACCCTCGTAAGCAAAAGTGCGAAAATAGAAAACATAATTATAACCAATGGAGAAAGATGCTCCTTTGTTCTAGATCCCTACAAATAAACTTATGAGAGCTGCAAAATGTAAGCAAAGAGGTGAGCACCCAATAAATCTACCAAAATACTTTGATAAATCCTATTGAAAACCCACAAATGGAAGCATAAATACTTCTACTTGCAAATCTCTCCACAAAATACGCTATCTAAGCTAATACAAATGCAAATCAAATAAATTTATAAAGCAAGTTACCTCACAAAGGATGCATGAAATGTAGAAGAGAGACACCAAGAATTCCTCCAAAGATTTGTTGTATTAAGCTCAACTAGGGCAAGAACATTACAATAGCCAAAGAAGCTTGAGAGAATATGAGAGGAGAATATGGAGTAATTTCAGCAACATAACAATAGTATGAGAGAAGTTGTCAAATGAGGGAGTGAGACCCTCATTATATAGTTGAGGAGCAACCCCAACCCCTTGAAGATCAATGGCCAAGATTGGATCTAGATCTAGATTAGATCTCCACCACTAGATTTAGGTTTGTTGACTTTGCAAGCCATTCACCAATCATAAGCAAGGGTGCCTTTTCAATCCATGGCTTGAGTGCTTGATTCATGCCTCAACCATTCTACACCCTTAGATCTAGGGTTTTGACCAAGTGGAGCCTCCTTTGACTCAATTTTATTATTTTTAATTTTATCTTGGATTTTTTAATCTTTTATATAATCTTTAATCTTTAATTTTTAATCTTTTATTTTATCTTTTACATTTTATTTTTAAATCTTTTAATCTTTTATTTTCAAGCTTTAATCTTTTATCTTTTATTTTATATTTTTATTCTTTTACTTTTTATTTTTTATTTTTTATTTTTATTCTTTTATTTTTAAAATTTTTATCTTTTTATTTTTTTATCTTTTATCCTTTATTTATTTATTTATTTTTATCTTTATTTAATCTTTTAATTTTATTTTCAAGTTTTAATCTTATATTTTTTACTTTTTATTTTATTTTTTAATTTTTTAATTTTTGATATTTAATTTTTAATTTTATCTTTAATTTTTATTTTTTTATTTTTTATTAAAAAAAGAGGGATGCCCCACTTAGGAGATATTCGGACATTTATTTTGACCATGTGGGGTTTATTTAAATGAAATTTCGGCTATGCTTAGCCACCCCCCAAACTTAATTACCATGGCCTTATTTGATTTTTTCCTTCAAAATCAAATAATTTAATTTTTGACTTAGGGAAATTAATTAATTCCTAAGGAAAAATAGACCTTGCTTAGCAAAAAATGGTCTGTCTCCTCAACCCCTTATCAGAATGACATGGGACTCAAAGCAGTGGCCTAGGGGGTTTCATAGCAATTTACCTTGCATTCATAGCCCCTATTACAAAGTGCCAGTGCTTGAGCAATTACATTATTACATCAAAACTTAGTTAATTAACCACCAAGGGGTGAAATTAATTAACTAGAAAAACAACATAACGAAACTCCGCAAGACTCTATACAAATGTCCAGCATGGTCATGAATAACATTTTGAACCCTTAGCCACCCCATGGACTTGACTGTTAGAACGCCCGTCCCCACTTTGGAGGATTTTGAGTGAAAAACCTAACCAATTAAAATCGTTTAAAGAACAAGATTAATTGGAAAGGGGAAAAAACACTCGATGAGAGGATTTCCCTAACAACCAGTTCCATGGTGTGGCATCCATATCATATGACCCATATTAGCACATAGAATTACATTAATTTTCCCACGCAAGGGAGCGGACATTTCGTTTTACAAAGGGGAAATTGCCCTGTAGAAGTGAAAAATCCTAGATTTTTCCAAGGTACAATTTGTACAATTATGTACATCTTCATGTACATGAAGTTGCCACCTAGTCGAAATAGGTGGGCAACAGTCACAAAGCCCAAGAACGTGCAAGTACAAGAAGACAACCGATGATGAGTTCCTCATACACATCAACAAAGAGAACCTATGAACCATGGAAGAAAAAGTATGCAGGAAGATTTGAAGCCCAAAATACATGTGCTCATAATCAAGGATACTTTTAGGTATGGGTGAAAAACAATGTCTTGTTGAATGTGAATGAAGTTGATCAGTGCACAGGAGATGGCTTCCATGTGACAAGCCAAGCTTAAGGTCTTTCAAAGACCTTATTACACCTCGAGTTCATGGAAGTGGAGGATGGACTCAAAGGTAGATGATGGTTTTTCAAAGCAGTAAAACATGTCCAAGGATCGTGGTTACAATTGGCATGTTGATATGGGGAGCAATATGGTTAGTTTTTAAAAGAAAAACAAATGAAGTTTAACAACATGGTGATATTTGGATGCATGCTTACCTTTTATGGTTTTACTAGATGACTGTTGATGCATTCGTTATAGTATATCTACAACACTTCACTAGCTATCATGGCTAAGTTAGAAACAGTTACTATCTTGAACGTAAGTGCTAAGATTTCATATGCAGCTAGATATCATTAGTGTTTAATCCAATTTCACATCTATAACATATGCATAATCACTGAAAGAAACACAATCACAAGATAGACACAGATTTATGTTAGAGAACTCCCAAGGGGAAGAAAACCTAACAAAACTTCCTCTATATAGATGTATAAGATAAAACCCGAAAACATGTGCTCCTCCTTCTCTCTCTCTCTCTCTCTCTCTCCTATGCGCTATTCACAAGTTAGTGTGTGTGTTTAAATGAGAAACACAACTTCTCTATTTATACTCTTTCTGTCACTTGAACTTTTTTACTCTAAAAAGTTGGCCCCAACAAACTTACTGGGTTGATTTCACCCATGAATACACAAAACAATATTATATTATATTCAAGTGGGTACTACTGACTCGACTTACAATGGAGGTTATACATCATGACTCTATGATGACCAAATACAGTAGAAACATCCCGATGGAGGAATAAGACATCTCCCTTGGGTTACATCAGTATAATACATTTATAATATTCTTTGAAGTTACAATATTTCAACAGTGAGTAGGTGAAAAACATCAAGTGACTTGATAAGAAGGCCATACCCATAACCAACAAGATGATCCAAAAATGCTGAGAATAGGTCCAAGGAATCTCTGATATATATGATGAAGAATATCTAATGAGTATCTCTCTCATTATATGAAGACCTTATAGAAGTTGACAGAGGAAGAAGGATGAGTCACAGACAAGTTGTGGAACAATAAGTGAATTTTTGTAGTTAGTAAAGCAATTGGCATAAGAAGAGAAATGTAATTGATTGGTAGCAACATTTGTGAAAGACTTAGAGTTTGGTATGTTCTGATATCCAAACCTCTATACTGAACCATAACAGTATGAAAATATAAGATAGAACTCTTTTAAAGCTGTAAAGGTCAAGCCTTGATCTGGAAGGTAGTCAAGACACAACTATGTAAGGATTGATCTCTGTGATGACACATGACAGTCAGAGATAAAAATGTACTTGACAAGAGGATTTGATCACAATAAAAGATGGAAAATAATCATCCCAGGGGGAGCATTTAGTCTACATGATAGGGGGAACAAGAGTAATTAGCAATAATCTCATGAACTCTCTCTGTACTCCGAGGACAATAACAACACCTGAATGTTAAATTCATGAAGTTAGAAGAAGGATGGAGCTGAACCACAAGTCTTATTGAGTGAAGAAGTTCAACTAAGTTTTGATTTTGATCAAGGACGATGGAAGCATAAAAAATGTTGTCATGATGCTCTGAGTTCATGTATCAAGGGTAGCTATAAGCAAAGGGAATATAATAGATTTGGAGAGCCTACTTGATGACAATTTGGATAACATGAAAAACAATTTCAGGTACAAAGATCAAAGCTCAGACACATAAGACAACTCTGATACATATTTGAACACAACAAAACTATGCACCTTGATTTTTCATACATTGAAGTCATCCCAAAGGCATATGAAGGTGCTGGGTTTTCTAGGTGAAAAATACTTGTGTTATTGTTCTGTGCTTTGTCTATCTTCTAGTGATCCTATTGATAAATGCAATTAAGACATACCGCTTTAATCTTAAGAAAATATAACACAAGACACTTGCATTCAAACAAAAACATAAAACAATGAATGGAGAACCAGGTTGGAATTTTAAGCTTAGGTTAAACAAACTCAGAATTTGGTGATGCATGATGACTAAGAGTTGATGCTCAAATATCCACTTATGCTACATGTCTGTAATTCTTGAAAATACTCTTGAGATACCTTGCTTGCACTTTGCTTTGAGAAATGACGAAAGTGTTGTTTCTGGTGGTTCTTCATTCTAGCATGGTCAATGAGCAGCAAAGATCATCTCTTGTGGTCAAATCAACGAGAAATATTATCAATAGAAAGAAGGTGTTCAAGAAATGAAACCTATAGTGTGTTTGATATAGAAGCAGATCTATAGAATAATAGTAGAATGTTGACATCCATATCTTGCAAGGGGGAGTACCGTTGAAATATATCTATGAAATTTGAAGACAAAAAGAGCATGACTTCAGGGGGAGCACTTTAGCAGAAGGCCCTTTGTCAATAATGTCAAAGGGGGAGAGTATTTAAAGATGTTTTTCCATCAATGAAAAAAGGGGGAGTTTGTATAGTATGGTTGTTATTGATGACAAGCCATTAATGACAAAGGTGTTGATGTATTTGTAACTTCAGAATGCATTCACTTGTATATCTTATATAATACCCCGATGTTCATATAGGAAGAGTCATTAACATAATAAAGTTATGTAAAGTTAATGAGGTTAACCCTCCATTGTAAGTCAAGGCAATGGTCCCCACAATTGAGTTGAGGTTAACCCTCCTTGTTGATCAGGGGGGTAAAGTCCCCACAGTTGTGGGGCACTAGGGTTATTAGATTCTCCTAAAGAAGTAGACCCTGGTAAGGAATTGTTAAGTGAGGCCGACTTGTTGGAGTGGACATAAAGTGAACAGAATATTATAAATAGAAGTGAGGCTCTCGTCATTTCTACACACACACTCACTCAACTAGGGCGAGTGAGAGAGAAGGAGTTGGGATCAGAGAAAGAGACAACTGCTGTCAGAAGTTCATCTTTGTGTTTTCGGGTTTTACTTTTGCTATTGGTGCTCATTCTATATTTGAGGAAGTTGTGGGGTTTTATTCTTTATGGTTTCCTCGAGGAAAATCTCTTGTGTCTATTGTCTCTTGTGATTGATTGCTGTGCATGTTATTCTCTCAGTTAAGATCCTAAGATCATATTGCTTAAACGATAAAAATCTAACATGGTATCAGAGCTAACTTGAGAAGAAGACGTTATGTAGCTGTAGAAGCTAGGGCTTCTTAATTTTTGGGTCTCTATCCACAATACATCAACAAAAGGAGCCTAGGCTGACTCTCCATTGAAGGGCGCATCTTAATTTAGAAACAGAAATTGATTCCGGACATTTTTCAGTTTTTGGTGTGGGAATTTAGGGCTTTTTACAGAAGAGGAATTTTTGAGTGAGCCCGGCATAGGATTTCTCTTCTCATCAAAATTTAAGTTTAGAGACCAAGGTCGAAGTTTTTGGTTAAGTGAAACTCCGGGAAAGGCAAACCCTAGTTTGACCCCGGGTCGGAAAAACCCTAAAATACTAAAAATGATAAGTTTTGGTACATTCGCTACACATCAGGACTGAAGAAGTCTCATGGGACTAAATTTTAACAGGATGAATATAAAATCTTGATGTACCATGTGTAAATTTTTTTTCCTCAGATTCACTATATTCTGGGAGATATGATTCCTCCAAATCAGGGTCCCAACCTCTTCCAGGATTGATCCCTAAATAGGACACCTAGGGAGAATTGAAAAATATCGGGCTACAAAGATCCAAATGAAATTTCACAAGATGTTACAGATAGGGCACGGACTGTACTTTCTGTGGTAAAAGTTTTAGACCTTGATGATGAAATAGTGACACATGTCAGTCCGTACAACTTTGTTATGCTGAACAGTACTGAAACAAGTCACCTTGGGAAAAATATCATAAATCCCAATTGGAGAAACGAATTATACTCAAACCTGCGGTGTTGGAAAGATGACAGGAGAGGCTATCTCAGTAAAAAGTCTCAGACACATAGGAATAGTATTTTCAGAGATACCGTAAAAACAATATCAGGATTTTTTGCAGAGAAAATTGGAAAACTAGGGCTTCCTGTTCAAGGAGCTTCCCTCCACTGTTTTCAGAAAAGGAGTACATTGGACAGCTCGCCTTGAGGAGGTGCATCATTCTATCCAATTAGATCAGAAAGATTCCAAGTTTTGAAAATTAGGGTTTCTCTGACAAACCCTAGATCAGCCAGCTCCGGAACCAGGACGAACACCTCAATTCGGTAAGATCTAATATTTTGCTATTTACTTTTCAGGTTCTCATTTCAAAATGACTAATCACACTAGCTTGATGACAAGCTTGGTGAAACTGACAACTTCCAAGCATGGAAGCATTGGATCTCACTGGTTCTTGAAGAAAATGAATTGGACACCTACATAAGTGGAAAGGTTCCAGTTCCAGAGGGAGATAAGGCTAAATCCTTACATAAGAAGAACTTGGTCAAGGCCAAGAAGATCATTATCGATTCAATCAAGGATCACCTTATAGCACTAGTGTCTTCCTTAAAGGCACCTACAGAGATGTTTGATTCCTTGGCCAAGCTATTTGAAGGGAAGAAAATAAATTAGAATATGACTTTAAGAAACCAGTTGAAGAATGTGAAGATCTAGAATGCAGAGACCATACAGTCATACTTTACAAGGGTCTCTCAAATAAAAGAACAACTTGAAGCAGTGGATGAAGAAGTAGAGAATGCAGACGTTGTGATAACCACCTTGAATGGCCTCCCAGGATCATGGGATTCATTCATTCAAGGAATGCATGCCAAAAGGAAGTGATTACTTTCAGCAGACTCTGAGAAGAGCACACGTAAGATGAAGCTCGAGTCATAATAAGAGAAAAGAAGATGGGAGCAACTAAAGATCAAGATTTCATGATTCAAACAAGATACCTCAAGCGATGAGGAATATGAAGAACTCAATTCTTGAAGAACCTCTTATCCATCTTAATCATTTGGATAAGAAATGATGCTATTATGAATGAAGAAGATGATGAAGCTGAAAGAAGGAGTCTACCCACGAAACAAATAAAGATAAGTATTCAATTGTCATTTTTTGATATTGTTTTGTTAAGCATTTGTTTATATTCAGTTGATATATTATGCATGATAGAATGTTTGCATTAATGACATTATACTATTAATATGCATGTGATGGGTAAGTAGCTCATGGTGCTATACAACTCTCCATTGCTACTTATCTAGAATGAAACCTCTTTGCTGACATATTGGATTAGTGCACAATCTCAATGATGTCTTGGTAGAGATGGAAGGCATCTAGAAAAGTTTCTGTGAGATATGGATGAATGTTGTATTGGATAAAATAATTGCATGATTATATCTTTATGCATAAGAATTTAACATTATGAATATGCCTTATGAAATGTTTCTAACCATACAAATGCATTTGACTTTTAGGAAAGATCGCATACAATCACCTACAAGAAAAGAAGGATGAGACTTGTTCCGAAGAACAGGTGACGACAGTTCAAGAAATAATCCAAGATGAAGAAGAATATGACCATACTTTCAAAGAATTTAAGAGGCCTCAGACATAGTGTAGTTATGTGACACTGTTGAGTGACATCATTGATGCAAATCCTTCCAGCTATGAAGAAGTAGCCAAGGAGAAAGGGAAGGAGAGTACCAGTTCAAGAAGAATGATGTCTAGGATGCAGTATCGAGACCTGAAGAGAAGTCTGTAATGTCTTCCATATGGATCTACAAGATCCAATATGTAGTAGATGGCAACATCGTGGGATACAAGGCAAGATTCGTAGCACGAGGCTTCTCACGGAAAGAAGGCATAAACTACGAAGAGACATTTGCAAGCATTGGAAGTTAAGACACATGACAGGAAGACTCATGTGTGCAAATTAAAGAAGGCCTTGTACAAGCTCAGAAGACACCCATGGGATAACACATACATGAGGAGCTTGAATATCACCTAGAGTGATGAAGATCTTAACCTTTGCTACAAATTTGAAGATGAAAGCCTATAGAGGATGACAAGCTCACATATGGGTGCAAGAATAAATTTTGAAAAGGTTCAAGATAGAGGATCTTGGTATCCAGTGACCCTAGATGGATACATAGAATATTAGTAGCAGAGGAAGCTACTTGTCACTCCGGTACAGAGTGTTTCAGTGCATAAAGTACGAAATACAAAGGGAGAATAATGCTCCAGAGGGAGTGACTACAGAAGATCCCGAGGTTCGACATGGTACAACAGGATGGATAGATTACTAATGACTCTAGGCTTTACATTTTCTTCATGGTTGAAGGAAGAAAACCAGTGATGCTCTTGTTACATGTCGATGACTTGTTCCTAACATTAAGAGAGGAACTTATTAAAGTTGCAAGCATTAGAGGAAATTTGGGGTCTAAAATAGGCCTTATAAGAAAACATGCCAACCATAAATTTTGTGAGTTGGAATTCAGGAACCAATAGAATTTCAATAAAATGAGTCAACCATAATGGTTGAATTGACATATTTGTCATAAAAGGAAACTACTTTTTTTGTTGGTATTTTCGACATATATCCCTATGTTTTTACTCAAATTCCAAGCGGGAGAGCTCGTTGGATGCGGAATTTAATTCCAAATCCAATGAATACCCACAATGCATACTTTTGAAGGACCCCGCTACCCCAAAAATAAGAAATACCTAAAAAATGTGATGATGACATCATCATCACATTTTTTTAAGGTTTTTCTTATTTTTGGGGTAGAGGGGTCCGTCAAAAGTATGCAGTGTGGGTACTCGTTGGATGCGGAATTAAATTTTGCATCCAATGAGCTCTCTTGCTCAAAATTTGAGAAAAAACACAAGGATATATGTCGAAAATACAAACAAAAAAAGTAGTTTTTTTCATTCTTCCTCCAAAATTAATAACTATTATTTTATTATTTTAACTATTGTTTTATTATTTTAACTATTATTTTATTTTTTTCCTTAGGAGGCCCATTTTAGACCTCAAATTTCCTCTAATGAAGGAGACTTGCTGTGAGTTCGAGATGAAGGACTTGGATACGATGCACTACTTTCTAGGCATAGAGGTGTGGCAGAATGCGGATGGAATTTCCCTGGGATAAGGGAAGTATGTAGTAGATATTCTGAAGAGGTTCGGGATGATGGACTGCAAGGCCATGACCACAACTATGGAATTGAACCTGAAGCTATTGAGTGTTGCTTCATCAGAGTCGGTTGATGCCACGATGTATCGTTAGATGATTTGTTCCTTGACGTACCTGGTGAATACAAGACTAGATATTTGATTTGTTGTGAACACATTGAGAGATGTTCACTGATGGTTGCAAAACATACATTAAGGTACCTAAAGGGTACAATTGATTATGGGCTCCAGTATGAGATGAATTAGAACATTAACCTGGAGGGTTATGTGGATTCGGATTGGGCAGGAAGTGCCATTGATAGGAAGAGCACTTCGGGTGCTGCTTTAGTATGAGATCAGGTGTGATCTCTTGGTTTGATAGGATGGTGTCCTGCATGGCACTGAGTACATTCGAGGAAAGATATGTTGCCACTTGCTACTTGTGAGGTAGTATGTTTCTGCTATTTGATTTGATTGATATGACTTGCATTTTTTGTATGATGCAGAGAGGAGCAGTGAAGGTCCTGTTTGTGATCCAAATCAAGATCTCTCAAAAGAGGGAGTTCTAGCATAGCCAGTGAGACAAGTTGTCTGAGCATAAAATCCTAGTGAAGCTCGTAGGTTTCTCATACATAAACGGTCCTGCAGGTTGTCCTCGGATGTAATCAGTCATGGAGAAGCTCGCAGGTTATCCTTGGATGTAATCAACCCTGATATGATTCTATGCTGGAAATGGATAGAGTGAAGTTTAAGTACTTTAGGGAGAAGCTTGGTGTTCTCCAGATCGAGCTTCCCTCCAAAGGGAATTGATATGTCTATTAGCCTTTCTAACATGGTGGAAGGATGGGCTCCACATGGTCATATGTAAGTGCAGATATATTCTGATGTGATTGTGGGATGTGTTCCCACATGATCAGTGCAGAGCCATTCTGATGTGATTGTGGGATGTATTCCCACATGATAAGTGCAGAGACATTCCTGATGTGATTGTGGGATGTGTTCCCACATGATCAAAGTAGAGCCATTCTGATGTGATTGCGGGATGTGTTCCCACATGACCAGATGTAAGTGTAGAGCCTTTCTGGCAAGATGAGGTTGGATGTAAGTGCAGAGCCTTTCTGACAAGATGAGGTCGGATGTAAGTGCATATCCTTTCTGACAAGATGAGGTCGGATGTGAGTACTGGGACTTTTTGACATGGGTTTTGGATGTGTTCCTCCCATGGTCAGATGTGAGTGCTGTGCATGCCTTTCTGACATGGTTCTTGGTTGTGTTCCTCCCATGGTCAGATGGAAGTGCCGGGCGGGCCTTTCTGACATGGTTCATTCCATGGTAAGATATAAGTGCTAAATATGATGAAGAAATACATGGAGGCTAGGCCTACAACCAACATGAAAAAGTGCTGGCTCTGTAGAACTTCCAGTGACAAGTAGAATTGAGAGATAGCACCATTTGTTCGAGATAGCAGAAGCAATGATGATGATCAAGTGATGATCCAGACTTGATGATGATGACTTGATGATGAGGATTTGATGATGATCCAGAGAAGAAGACTTGTGCTGATGAATTGTGTCAAGAGAATACCTTCCTAGTTAAGATGGAGTGTTGATTCATTTGTAACTTCGGAATGTATTCAATTGTATATCTTATATTATAACCCGATGTTGTTATCGAGAGAGCCATTAACATAATAAATTCATGTAAAGTCAATGAGGTTAACCCTCCATTGTAAGTCGGGGAAATAGGCCCCACAATTGAGTTGAGGTTAACCCTCTTTGTTGATTAGGGGGGTAAAGTCCCCACAGTTGTGGGGCACTAGGGTTATTAGACTCTCCTAGAGAAGTCGACCCTGGTAAGTAATTGTTAAGTGAGGCCGACTTGTTGGAGTGGAAATAAAGTGAATGAAAGAATATAAATAGAAGTGAGGCTCTCCTCATTTCGACACACACACTCACTCAACTGGGGTGCATGAATGAGAGAGAAGGAGTTGGGATCAGAGAAAAAGACAACTGCTGTCAGAAGATCATCTTTGTGTTTTCGGGTTTTACTTTTGCTATTGGTGCTCATTCTATCTCTAAGGAAGTTGCGGGGCTTTCTCCTTTATGGTTTCCCCTAGGAAAATCTCTTGTGTCTATTGTCTCTTGTGATTGATTGATGTGTAGGTTATTCTCTCAGTTAAGATCCTAAGATCATATTGCTTAAATTATAAAAATTTAACAAAAGGAGTAATTAAGGTTGATGACATGGAAAGGAGGACATGATAGTTTGGACATTGGAACACTAGGTGATCCAAATGGCCCAAATGACCCATTATGTGGTCATTTATGGATTGATGGGCGTTAGATTTTCTTAAGATTATAACTGTATATCTTAATTGCATTTATCAATAGGATCACTAGAATATAGACAAAGCACATAACAATAACACAAGTATTTTTCACTCGGGAAACTCAAATGGGAGAAAACCTAGCAACCTTCATCTAGAGATAATAATTCTGAGATCAGAGTACAATGAAGAAAGAAAAGAAAAAATATGGAAATGCATTCCAAAGATTGAAACCCTGAAAACAATCTTCTTCGACAGTGTATGCTGTTAGCACCTGTGCTAAATTTTGAATATTTTTACTGATGTGGTAGCATTATTTTGGGCTAAGTAGTTTGCAAGGGATTAGGCTAGTGAAAGGAGGAATAAGGTCTGAAAATTTCTTATCATGGGACCGTTATAAGGTTTTGCAAGTATTTTGAGGGGTCATTCCTATGTTGGAAATGCGAAGTGATTGAGAAAATTTATAGATTTGGACTTTGCATATGTGTGCAAGTGAGAAAATCCATTCCAGGTTATATGGTGAAAGAAATAAAAGGCTTAGATGCATGACGAATGAAATCAATGGTTGTTAATGATTCTGCCAAGGAAAGATGCACATGCTTAAAAGATTTTGGTAAGGGCGGAAACAGGTTAACCTGTGGGCAGAATAGGCCATTGGATGGGTGGAGACAGATAAATATATGGTCCTAAAAGGATTCCGCTGTTTAAATATGTGAGGAGAAATAAATTTCTTAGAGCTGAGGAATTACTTGGAGCTCACACATTTCAACGGTGCCGATCAAAGGTTAAATCAAATCAATAGTGGAAGTCCATTCCACTGATCTAAGTTACACGGACGAAAGAGATTTTCCAACTTTCAGAATGGCTTAAAGGTATACATGTTTCAATGGAGGATACCTAATCAAATATTAGATCTATGACGGAGAATGATTCCACAAATCCAACATGCATGGAGAAAGCGAAATATCCAACTTCACGAAATCAGGTAGAGGCCAAAAGTTTGAACGACCCAAACTACCCTGGTCTCGAATCTACGGTGGAGGTGGATTCCATCGGTCCAACTTGCCATCGCGATCAAATTTTTGAAATCGACGAAAATGTGGTAGGGGACGTAGGTTTCAACGGCCTAGATTTGCGCCCTCTCGCAATCTACGACAGAGGTTAATTCCTCTCCCGCAACATGCACGCGGATAACCTTTCCCTCAGATCAGCGGAATAAATTAAGGGCATAGGTTTTGACGGTTAGGATCAACTCTCAATCCCAAATAGAAGACAACGAGGGATTCTGTCGATGTAAGGTGCACGATAGATAAGAGCGGTTGGGTTCAATGAAATATGGTGGGATCTGTGCGATTTGATGACCACGATGAAGAGACGATAAGATCAACGGCGGAGGCATTTCCCACTAAGAGAAGCTGCAAGGAAGATAATGAGGACAGGATAACAAAGAAAAAAAGAACGATGAAGGCAGAGAAAGCAGGAGCTACGGTCCAATATTTAGGGGGGTTGGATGAACGGATGAGAGCTATTTCTGCCAAAGAAGTTGCAAGCAATATATCAGAGAAGAATAGTATAAACAATGCGTACACGTGAATATAGGATAGTGAGAGCAGGACTGTGCAGAAAGCCGCCAGTTGGGACAAACCCCATTACTATACTTGTCAAGGACTAGGTAGGCCATGTTTCTCCTTTACACATCATATATAATATGCTTGAGGTGGAAGGGTTAGCTGAGCAAAACCTGGAATACGAGAAAATCGAAGAATTCTTTGAAGACAAAGATTATGAGATTTTAGACACCATACTTCTGAATGGACCCATAGAAACTGTAAAGGACAATCTGATGCTACTTAGGGACTAGGGAAATGATATGCACGATGTCTATAGGTATTTTTTCCACCTTTTCTCCACTGAAAAAACCCTCAATTGCCTCGATTTCATTGATTGGTGCACTGTTGGTTACTCTGCTTCCGAGAAGGTAATCATGGACACCTCCAGGTCAAAAATCCTCTGCCCAGTCAACCCCCTTGTCATTAGAAACACATTCTTAGTCCCTAAATAGTTTAGCTAGAAAGATAAAGAATACAACGAAGAAAGCATTGTCTAATGTTTCAGAGAGTCAACTGTGGAAATAAAGAGCCTTTCTTTAAAGCCTGTTTGAAACCCAATACTTAGCTAAAAAATTACCCTTACCCTTTAGACGTCGAGGAATTAAATGAGGAAACACAGTGCGTCACAATCCTTATGAGTCAGTTTTTAGGGATGGATACCGACAAATATGTCATAGAGTCCATGATGAGTTTACTGTTCACCTTGAGCACCTACCCAATTGACTCAGAGGAGCCCAGCTAGTTAATCCAATTTTCTTGCCTCAAGTTTGACGAGTTCCTAGCCGAGAACATTCACTCTTAGCTAGTAGATTTCCTTAGGAGCAGAACCTTCAGATTTCAGTCCTTCTCGTTGAGAATGTTTCTGTCTTTCAACAAAGAGAACCTTCAGCTTCTAGAAATAATGATCACAGAGGAAATCAACAATGATTACACCAAATTCATGAAATTTTTGATGGCAGGAGTATATGGTGCTTTCTTCCAGGAACAACTACCCAGGGTGTTACCTGAGATGAAGGAAACCCTACAATCCTCCCATGACAATATGATTGGGGACTGGTTCTTGTCAGAACAAGGTACAATGATCAGGCTCTATGGATTTGTCCACCAACCTTACAGACTTCATGCCTTTTTGAATCTCAGGGTGTTCGCTTTAGAGCTGATCAGAGAGAGGCTGGTAGTGGAAAATGAACATTTCCTCACTGTTAGGAAGTTTTCATAGATTAAATTTCCTTGGACCATAGGACCATTTACCATAAAAAACAAGGCTGCTCTCCCACTAGTAGAAAGTATGATAAGAGGGATGGGGGTCCCTACTGAAGCTGCCATCAATTATGATCCACATCACATCATATCAAACAGAAGGAAAGCCAAAAAAAAAATCCCTTTGAGCACCATGAGGTGGTAGGCTTGCTTGAGGTTGCAAATTGGTCAGACCATCCCCAAAAGAAGCAAGGGAATGATGGTGTGGAGGAGGACCCCACCTCTCCAATGCAGGGAAACAACTCACCTCCACCTAGAAATTTTAGCCCGGGCCTAGTAGCAGAGAAGGTTACACCTCTGGCTAGTTTCTCTGAGCATTCCAACAAGAGGGACTTCTTTGAGGCCATGGACACAGAGGAGGAGGACACAACCAACACACCAAAGAAACAGAGGTTGGATGATGCAAGGAAGTTGGTATAGGTAGTTTGTGGGAAAGGAAAGAGCAAGCAAGTAAAGTTCAAAGGCCATGCCTTTGAGGTTCAAGAATATGAATTTGCCCAGACACCTTAAGGATCAACAAACATATATAGTTCTAAGACTGAGCTATTGGAAAAATACAAGGAGAATAAAGACATCACCATGAATGAATCTCTCAAATTATCTACAGAGGTGAGGAAAGCTTGTGGTCAGGAGGTATCTCTAGTTTCTGTTAGATATCACAAGCATAATACTTTAAATCTGGCCATAGCTTCTAAGAACAAAGTGGTCGAGATGGGGATTAATATGGATGGCATCCCTGTACCAGATATGATCCACCTGCATAAGCATACAGGGGAAATCATCCATATGGATTTGCTGAAGTCAACTCTCAAGATATCCAAGCTGCAGACTAGCAAGATTAGAATTGAAAATCAACTGAGACAAAAAAAGGTAGAAAACAAGTCCCACTAGGCTCAGACCAAGAAACTTGATACAAACTTGTTGCTAGTTGAAAACCAAGCTGATAAAGGGGTTGGCACAAAAAAGCTATTAAAGGAGAAAGAAGATACCATTCAACTACTAAAGAAAAAACTGAATATTCTCACTACTCAGTTGATCCAAGATTGCGAGCTATCAGATCTAGAAAAGGAGGAGAGCTTGAATGGTAAGCTTACAGATTTCCAGGCCCAACTACTCAAATTCATGGAAAAAGAGAAGCAATGATAGAAGGATATGACACTCATAGTGGAGAGTGAGAAGGCTCTTAAGACCAATGCAGATGATCTGGAGAAAAGGTTACAAGAGAAAGAGAAAGGAATCGAAAAGGAAGTCGCTACTCCCATCACTGAACCTGGTGACATCTCCATCATTCAAGCCCTAGCACAGGTAAGTTTGAAGGAGTTGGAGCTGACAGGGTTGAAGCATTCGAATAAGAACCTGGAGGGTTTGGTAGTGGAAAGAGAACATGAAAGAAAAAGCTGGGAAGCAAAGTGTGCAGAATTACAGAGTAAGAATAAAAAATTGTTAAAACAGGTAACAGGGAAATCAAAAATCCAGGGGGCAAAGCACTTAATATGGGATTCCCTCATATCAGAGGCCACCAAGTTGAGCCCTACCTGGATTTCATTCTGGACAAATAAAGGGTTATACATGAATCCAAGCATAGTGTAAATGCAGTAAAGGAAAAGATAAATAAAGAGCCTCTTGAGTATGCTAGAAATGCCATCGATTTCCTCAACAGATTGTCAGAAGAAGAGCTCAGAGCAGCCCACATAACAGACAAGAGTTTTGTCATCACTTGGGCAAGGAAGGTGGTAAACCATTACCATTATCTAGATTCCATTGAAGCCAAAATTGATATCATGAAACACGAGGTCAAAACGTTCATCAAAATGTTCAATCCATTGGTAAAGACGGGGCTACTACCATTCTTTTGGGAAGACAAGGGAGACATGTTGACACACAAATAATATCATGACATGCTGATTCAAGGCAGGTCGGACCACTATGAATTCATGGATATGTAGTAGTCCCTAGTAGGAAAGACCATCATCGACAAGCTGGAAGACAACTTCGAGTTAGTGTTCACCTTCAAAGCCACATGCGTGGAGTTGCCAAATTTTTCGTATAGGGACCATGTGGAACTGCGGGTGTTGGAAAAGGAGGTGGCCTTTCTGGAATTACCTACAACATATCGGTGGAAGGTGTTCGGAAGGCCCAAATACAAACTGCACGCCCTAGCATGATGAGGGACGATTAAGGGATGAGTCAGCATAAAACCGTTGGGGGTGCTCCGAACCGTTGTTTTCAAACAAGCGAGCCTAATTCTGAGATATCATGTTGCCATTTTAATCAAGAAGACGTGTTATTCCACATTTCTTGATTTATGTTTAAACCATGGAAAATTTTCCACCTCAAAGTTGTTAGGATTTGTAATGATGATTCGGGATTGATTCCCAAAAATTTTTAACCGAATTTGGCTCTGTTTCGAGGTTAGTATCGGGAGCCCATGACACTATAAATGTAACCTCTACAGAGGAGTAAGGGTTCGAATTTCATTTTTGAATCCTATGTGCTCGGATTGTAGCTCTATAAACTTTCTTGGAAGTGTAAATGAAAAGTGCCACTTTGAGTTTCTGAGATTCATCATAGTGTTCATATTCAGTTTGTGTTTCCTGTTCGCATCATTTTCATGTGTGTAAATTCCTGCTAATTCTTTCTAGTTGTATGTGGGGAATTCGTTTTTATTAAGCACTAATTTCATCAGATATAACATTTGTAATGTGTCTGTAATGATTGTTGTGGAATTCATCTTTGTTAGATGCTCCATTCCTGTCATTACCATTATTGTTGTTTCCGCTAAAGGTGTTTTCAAAAGATTCATCCGTAGATAGGTGCCTTTTGCTGCACTGGACTTTTTCTCCTTTCTCCTGCCACCACTTGAAGATATTTGACTGAATATTACACTCACTTTGCCTCATATTACAAAATGTAAGATCATTGCTCATTATTTGCTGTAATATCCTTGAATGATTCATACTGTGAATCCATTGCCCAATGGTATTTGATATCTGTCTGTCTTACAATATTTAAATTTACAAACAAATCTGTTCCCATTAGAAATCTAGCCTTCTAAATGCTTCTTTAAATCTATATGTATATGTGAATGTTCTTGTGACAAAGAGAGAGCCCTCTCTGACTGTAAAGGCTAGAGTATAGTGTAAATATTGGTTTGAAATTGTTACCCCAGTGATCTCCAACCACAACCATAGGAAAATCATTGGGTGATAACATATACAAACTTCTCTGAGCTACTGTGTAGCTGCACTCTCTCCCAGAAAAAGGCGCACTTCACTTGTGCTGATGTATAAAAATGAGGAGGGGTGCCTCCTATTTATACCATTTTCCCACTAAATATATAACTGGGGACAAATACACTTGGGGGAGCAAATATAATTTTATATCTTATAATTTTATTTTATTTCTTTTATTGCTGGCTTTTCACCCCAAGGTTTACATTGTTCTTTCTAGGGTTCATATGAATGATTACAATATGAATAGATTCTAAAGTTGCACAAACTCCAACACTCCCTCTCAACAAGGACGATATTATTCGGTCTTCATTAGCATCATGATCATCTGGGTTTCATTAGTACATCTATACTATCTTATCCATCTCTAAACATACTGAAGGTTGTATTTATGAATTTGTTCTATCCAGATGTCTGAGAGAAAATATTTTTCTACCTATCCATCTCTATTGCCGATGAAATACTTCTATGCATGGCTAGAAATCCTAGATGAGCACACGTGCACGCCTGTCTACTACCTGTTCGTCTCATCTGCCGATGAGGTAATCCCATACCTGGACGAGAACCTGAATGAGTAGAGGTACTTATGAAATCAAACGACTATCTACTATCTGTCTGACTCATCTGCCGATGGGATTTCTCCCATACATGGCTGATCACCTAGACGAGTAGAGGCATCTGTGTGAACCCGACCATCTACTACCTATTCCTGTCATTTGCCGATGGGATTTCTCCCATACCTGGCTAAGAACCTGGACAAGTAGAGGTACTTGGGAAAGGGTATAGTGAGTGTCTCTTAGTCATATCTCCCTCTCAAGGAGGGATACATTCTCTTCTACTCCAATTCTTTCACAAAAGTATTCAAATTTCACCCTGGGAAGAGGCTTGGTGAGAACATCTGAAGTCTGGTCATCTGTCGGAATATACTGTAGCTTGACCACACCTTCCTACACCATATCACGTATGAAGTGAGACCGAATGTCTATGTGCTTTGACTTGTCATGAAATACAGGATTCACTGACATTTGCACACAACTTTGGTTATCACACCGAATCACGGTTGGCTCTAGAATCTGGCCAAACAATCCTGCAAGAAGTTTACAAAGCGAAACTATTTCTTGGGCTGCTGAACTAACAACCATATACTCGGCCTCTATAGTAATGAGAGCTACTAAGTTCTGCTTCCTACTGCACCAGGAAATAACTACAGAACCCATACTAAAACAACATCCTAAATTACTCTTCCTGTCAGTAGAGCATCCGACCTAATCTGAGTCTGTAAACCCTTGCAATTTCAAGTCACATTCTAAACTATATCGTAGACCATATCCCACAGTGCCACATAAGTATATGAGCACATGTTTTGCAACAATCCAATAAATATGCCTCGGTTCGTACATGAACTGACTGAGAACATTCACAGCAAGACAAATGTTGGTCTGGTGTTCGTCAGATACATAAAAGACCCAATCAACTGGTGATACATAGTGGGATCAATCAAATTTGAATTTGAAGCAAAATCCCTCAGCTTCTTCAAGTTTGCATCCATTAGAGTAGCTATGGATGTGCTGTTGATGTAATTGTAACTTCGGAATGTATTCACTTGTATTTCTTATCTATTGTAACCCGATGTTTATTCCGGGAAGTTTCTATAATGAGAAAGTCATGTCAAGTCATTGTGGGTAACCCTCCTATTGGTCAAGAGTTAAAGTCCCCGCAGTTGTGGGGCCCTTGGGTTATTAGACTATCCTAGTGAAGTCGGCCCTAGGTGAGTCATTGTAAGTCGGGGAAATAGTCCCCACCATTGTGTTACTCTCCTATTGGTCAGAGGAGGCAAAGTCCCCACAAGTGGTGGGGCACTAGGGTTATTAGACACTCCTAGAGATGTTGGCTCTAGTAAGTAATTGTTAAGTGAGGCTGACATGTTGGAGTGCACTTCAAGTGAAAAAAAGAATATAAATAGAGAGTGAGCCTCTCTATTTATCTCACTTGCAACAAACACATTCACTCATTGGAGCGCATGAGTGAGAGAGGAGAAGCTCTCTCAGCGTGAGAGAGAGAGACTGCTGCTGTCGGGGGATCATCTTACTATTTTCTGGTTTTACCTTTTGTGCTGATTCTATCTCTGAGGAAGTTGCAGGGTTTTCTCCTTTATGGTTTCCCCCAGGAAAACTCTTTGTGTCTCTTGTCTCTTGTGATGTGCTTATGTTTTATTGCTGTGCTTGTTATTCTCTTAGTGAAAAGATCCTGAGATCATAATGCTAGCTTATATGATGAAAAACTAACATGGTATCAAAGCTAACCTGAGAAGAAGACATTGTGCAACTACAGAAGCTAGGGCTTCTTACTTTTTGGGCCTCTCTCCACAATCCATCAACAAAAGTATGCTAGGATGACTCTCCATTGAAGGGCACATCTTTCTGTCGAAGCGGAATTCGATTCCGAGCATTTTCAGTTTTCGATGTGAAAATTAGGGCTTTCTACAGAAGAGGAATTTTTGAGTGAGACCAGAATAGGATTGTTATCCTCATCAAATCCTAAGTTTAGAGACCTGTATCAAGAAATTTGGTTTGGTGAAACTCCGGGAAAGTCAAACCCTAGTTTGACCTTGAGCTAGAAAAACCCTAAATACTAAAACTGCTAAGTTTTGGTACATTCGCTATATCATGAGATTGGCGAAGGACCAGGAGCTGAAAATTTCAAGGGCCGAATATCGGATACTGATGAAGATTGTGTCCAAAAATCAGTCTCATATTCGCTATATTCTGGGAGCTATGATCCCTCCAAGTTAGGGTTCCAGCTTCTTCCAGAATTCATCCCTAAACAGGATACCTGGGGAGAATTGCTGTATCTTGGGCTACATAGGTCCAAATGGAATTACTGAAGATGTTATAGAAATATTATGAACTGTAATTTCTTTTTTCTGAAGAGCAAACTCAGAAGAAGAACTAGTGACACGTGGAATTCCGTACAACTTCGCTGTTATGAACAGTCCCGTAACAGGTCACCTTGGAAAAATGATCAGAAATCGCAATTGGTGAAACCAATTCTGATGAAAACTGTGGTTTTGGATCAGGGACAGGTGAGGTTACCTCAATGAGAAATTTCAGACACATAGGAGTAGTAATTTCAGAGATATCATAGAAACAGTAACAGGCATTTCTGTAGAAGAAATTGGAAAATTAGGGCTTCCTGTTCCGGGAGCTTCCCTCCACTGTTTTTAGAAAAGGAGTACATTGGACAGCTCCATTTTGAAGAGATATATCTGTCTATCCAATTAGATCTGAAAGATTCCAAGTTTTGAAAATTAGGGTTTCTGTGACAAACCCTAGATCAACGAGCTCCGGAACCAAGACGGACACCTCAAATCGGTAAGATCTAAATCCTTTGCTATTTTCATTTGAGGTTCTCATTTCAAAGTGATCTATCACATCAGCTTGATGATAAGCTTGGTGAAGTTGACAAATTCCAAGGATAGAAGTATATGATCTCTTTGAGGAAAATGGATTGGACATCTACATGAGTATAAATGTTCCAGTTCCAGAGGGAGATGAGGCTAGAAGCCTTACACAAGAAGAACTTGGTCAAGGCCAAGAAGACCATGATTGATTCAGTCACAGATCAACTTTTACCACAAGTGTATTCCCTAAAGAAACTGATGATGTTTTATTCCCTGAACAAGCTATTTGAAGGGAAGAACATAGATCGGAATCTGACCTTAAGAAACCAGTTGAAGAATGTGAAGATCCATAATGCAGAGACCATGTAGTCATAAGAGTCTCTCAAATCAAGAACAACTTGAAGCGGTAAAAGAAGAAGTGAAGAATGCAGAAGTGGTGATGGCCACCTTGAATGGCCTCCTAGGATCATGGGATTCATTCATGCGAGGAATGTGCACCAGAAGGAAGTGATTACTTTCAGCAGACTCCAAGAAGAAGAAGAAGCTCGATTCATAAGAAGAGAATGGAAGATAGAAGAAACTGAAGATCAAGCTCTTACCATCCAAAGAAGATCCCTCAAGCAACGATGAATATGAAGAACTCAACTCTTGAAGCACCTCTTATCCACCTTAGCATTTGGATAAGAAATGATGCTATCATGAATGAAGAAGATGATGAAGCTGAAGGCTCAAGAAGGTGTCCACCCATGAAACAAATAAAGATAAGTATTCAATTTTCATTTCATGATATTTTTTTGTTATGCATTTATTTATATTCAGTTGATGTATTATGCATGATAGGATGTTTGCATTAATGACAGTATACTACTAATATGCATGTGATGGGTAAGTAGCTCATGGTGCTATACAACTCTCCATTGCTACTTATCTAGAATGAAACCTCTTTGCCAACATATTGGATTAGTGCACAATCTCAATGTTGTCCTGGTAGAGATGGAAGGCATCTAGAAAGTTTCTGTGAGATATGGATGAATGTTGTATTGGCTAAAGTAGTTGCATGATCATATATTTATGCATAAGAACTTGCCAGTATAAATATTCCTTATGAAATGTGTCTAACCATAACTGCATTTGACTTGTAGGAAAGATCGCATACATAATCACCTACAAGCAAAGAAGAATGAAGACTTGTTCCGAAGAAAAAGTGACGACAGTTCAAAGACAAAGAATAATATGACGAGTACAGTGACATCATTGATGTAGAACCTTCCAGCCACCAAGAAGAAAGGGAAGACCAGTTCAAGAAGAATGATGTCAGGGTGCAGTATCGAGACCTGAAGAGAAGTTCGTAGCTCCATCATGCAATAGATGGAAACATTGTGGGATACAAAGCAACATTTGTAGCACAAGGATTCTCACGAAAAGAAGGCCTAGACTATGAAGAGACATTTGCATCCAGTAAGAGTTGAAACACATACATGATGAGATTGATGAAGACCTTATCCTTTGCTACAAGGTTGAAGATGAAATTCTATACACTAGATGGATACATAGAATACTAGTAGCATAGGAAGCTACTTGTCACTCTGGTACAGAATGTTTTCAGTGCATAGAGCACAGAAGGCAGAGGGAGTATGATGCTTCGCTTCAGAGGGAGTGACTACGGAATATCCTGATGTTCGACATGGTACGACAGTATGGATAGATTACTGATGACTCTAGGCTTTACTAAGAGTAAAGTGGATTTGAACCTTTTCTTCAAGGTTGAAGGCGGTGTAGACACTGAGAGGGGGGGGGTGAATCAGTGTGAAGCCAATTTTAAACTTTTATTAGCTTATCATAGTTAGCCATCAAATCATCATTCCATTACTCTACCATAATCATTTCTTAAACATATTTCACTTCATCATTCACATAGCATAAGCATTTCATTCATAAAGAACCATAACACAAAAGAACACAACACCATATAATTTTGTAATCTTTTTGTATTAGTTTTGGTTTGGATACAACCGTTAGGGAAAATCAGCACCTTCTGATACATAGAGCACCTACTCTGCATCCAGGACCCTGCCTGGTTTTCTTAGACCCTTCTAAGAAGGGTTTGAGGTATCCTAACCTCAAAATCAAGTCAAGCTTGCATTTACATTAAAGATCACTGTTACATTACTTCATCACTTGTCTCTTCAATCTGCTGTTGGTCAATACTGTTGATTACTTTCATTAACACTGCTGCAACACACCTGCTCTTCAATACTGCCAAGTTATCAAGGACTTCTCATCTCTGCTGTTGCAGGTCAGCTGCTCATTTGCTCACTGCTGCTCATGAATCTCAGGTCAATCTCAGCTTATTAACCTCTGCTCAAGAAGCCTCATCAATCCACATGTCTCACTATGTAAGCACTGTCAATGTCATCAACCTGTCACTATCATTTGTCATATCATATCAGACTGCTGTCACTGTCATATGAATGGCTGTCACTATCTTGTCAAGTCAATGTAGGTCACTTCCACATAAAGATGCTGTAACTGCTGCTTCACTTATCACTTCAACAAAGTCTGCTCTCAAGGTCTGCTCAGGTCTTCATAGATGTAGGTGTAAAAATCTGCTGGTCAAACTTCTCTTACTGTTTATACTCCACTGATCTCTTCATACCTCAACATTCTTCATCATACTATATATCATTGCTTTATCCTTCACAGTTTTTATCATACTAAATCACACCATTGTATCAACATATTATCAGAACTTACCTTGTACATCATATACCACAACATGGAGTCCAAACATCAGGGTTTTAACATGCATCAAGGTCTAAACATGCATATTACATCATCATTGTGTAAACATGTTTACAGCCTTCAATCTTTGTCAAGAAGCATGCACTTAGTCTTCAATCAAAGTCTTCTTTGGAACATTTCTAGGTCTTCTTTCAACTCTGCTCAAGCTCTTCTTCATACATGCAAATCTTCTTTGTAACTGTCCAGAATAGTCTGCTAACAGTCTTCAGTCACTGTTCATTCAATCGGCTCTTTCAATAGGATACAATTCTGCCTTTAACCACCTCAAGATCATCTATGAACAATAAATCAAATATGCTCAACTCTTCCAGTCCTTAAGCCTGTCACAGCCCCAATTTGTCCTCAATACAAGCATGCTCACCTTTTAGCATATAACAAGTCTGTCCCAAAAAGCCTTCTTTCAAATTAGGTAACTTCAATGACTGTATATAATCTGCTCTTTGTGCCAAATGACGTACTGTCACAAATCTGAGCAAGTTTACTTCTAGTTAACAGCATAGAAGAATCCACACAAGACTTTGGATGATTTCTTTTCACGAACTTGAACACTTACATATCAGTCCTCATGCATTGGGATGTATATTTCATATTTATACCATCAAAATCAGATCATCAGGATATATGTATATATATAAACATCTAAACTTACCTCAGTTCTACCCTGAACTATATATTGTATGTGCTATAGATGACTTTGAAAATTCTGAAGTTGACCTTTCATACTTTAGAGTAAAATCTCCAGCCTGAAACATCTCATCCTTCAAAAATTGAACTAATAACTGTTCCCAAAAAAAATGAGGCCCTGAAGCACCTCATCTTGCTGCTCTGTTTCACTAATATCAAATACTCTAGGTGACAGAACAAGGGAGTAACTTCCCACATCATATATACAAACTGGATTGCAGAAAATTGTGTATCCAAGGAGTAATAATAATTTGAGATGATTTACCAAAAACCAAAGAATCCAGAATTAATGCATAAAACGCTGCCGGCATCTTGCAGATCCAATTTATTCATAATCTGCCTTTGTCACACACAGAGATTCAAACTCAGGGCTGGCTGCCAATAATGATCCTCCTCTCCATGCACCTAACATTGGTTCTTCTTGTGTCACAATTTTGACTTTATAGTCATCACAAACAAGAGGCCACAATTCCTGTTCCACTGATCTGATTCTTACAGCCTTGCTTCCATGTGTGGAAAACGTGAGCTCCCACCAGTCAGAATTATGCTAAAAAAAAAATGTTTGGGTGAAGATGAGGATGGCAAAAGTTAACAGCCCGCACAATGCATTCTGCCAAGCCAGCCTCGTTCATTCCAAGATCAGCAGGATGAAAAAGCATTTCTGGAACAAGAAACCGTTCATTAGTCAATTTCAATTCTTCATTTTTGATAGAGGCATCATCCTTTCTATCTTCTATAGTCACGACATTTTGAGAAACCTCATGCTCTCTTTCCTTCTCCTGTGAATCTGTAGGCAGTGCTCCTTTCTCTTGTAGAGACATATATCTCTGGGCCTCTTCTGGATCTTTCACAAAATTACCAATAGCAGTGAGACATTTCTACAAACTTGGACTGTTTAGACAAGGGTCTGTAGTATTCTCCCACCAAGTACATTCAAAAAAAAATCTATTGTTACAAAACCCATAGTGAACACAAACCCCCCAAAAAAGGATAATCACTGTGGAAGTTCGGGTCTGTGGAAACCCTCAACTGCTGCAAATTTCGGATGCTTTCTTCTACTGCCAAAACCCACGGAATTCTCCTGCTGCCTCAATCCAGCGAAGATTTCCTCAGAGCTCCACGAATTGTACACCTAAAAAGTGAGGATTTGAAGGGTATTTATACACATTTTCAACATATTTTTGTTGAGCCGACCTACCTTTTATTTAATAATATTTTTGGAGCTGACTTTGCAAAGTAACTTTTATTTTTAATTATGCTGAGCCGATAAGTAATTTTTGTTGGGCCAACATACTATGAAAAATATTCTTCAATTTAAAGAAGTGCAAACCAAGAGCCATTTGAAGATCATTGAGGGATCACACCAGCTGCTACAGGACGTGGTGGGTGTACAGTCATCCATTCCATATCAGTCCCAGAATTGCTTGGAGTCTACTACAACATTTTAGACAACCACGTTCATCATTTCAAGGAGTGAGTCATTCTTACTACAAGGGAGACCATACCTCATCATCAACCTTCTCTTAGAGCTACAAAGACTTAAGAGCATCATCATGCCACATCATATAAATGACCCACATTGCCTTCACCATTCCTTCAAGGTTCCAAAGACTTCTTCATGGGATTCTCCAACGTTTACCAGGGCTTCAAGACCATCTCTAGGGTCATCAGCATCATCAGCTGGGTCTTCAATATCTTCAGCAAATTGGTGGCATCAATGAACTCTTGTGGGGTTACTGCATGTCCATGTTGGCATCAATGACAATTTCATCAACAATCTCCCCCTTTGTCATTGATGACAACAATTCATGCTCCCCCTATGAGCATGCTCCCTTTTTGTCTGCATCTCTCCCTTTGTCTTCATTTCTCCCCCTTTGGCATCAATGGAAAAGGGTGTCCACATACCTGTCTCTGAAATCTCTGATCACTGGTTTTTGCTCCCCCTGTCAATATGCACGATCCTAGGACCTGTCTCTATGCCTGGAGTAACCATATTTTCTCCTTTGAGTTCATTCTCTAGCCTCATGAACTCAAGGTGTGCTAAGGTATTTGAGAGACCTTACACTTGGCTTGCCATATGGCAGCCATCCTCCCTGCTCTAATCAGCTTCTCCTATCTGCAACTGCTCGGTCTTCCTCATCCATACCTGCTTCTTGGCATCTGTTCTTTGAGCATTTGTTCCTTCGTTTGTACTGGCTTTCCTTGATGAGTTGTCTAGGTAACTTCTCAAGGATTGTTTCCATGTACTCCAACAATCTTGAGCTTTGTCCCCAAGACCACTGCAGCTATAACACCTCATCGTACGACAATGTGCAGTAATGTGACCGACATTGTTGCAAGACCAACATCTGACTGAGCTGTTGGAGCTTCCAACACTTCTTTGATCAACTTCATTTCTCCATGCTCGAGAGTGTCCTTGACTGTAGACATTTGTATTCTGATCTTCAAATATTCTTGCTGATGTGTATGGAGTACTCCTTCTTGCTTGACTTCTTTGACTGACACATTCATGGGCTTTGTGTCCAAACCCACTGTAGGTGTAGCATCTCAATGTGTGACATGTGGCAGCAACATGTCCGACTTGTTTACATGTCCAAAATCTAACTGAGACATTGGGGCTTCCAGCCCTTCTTCTTCCATAGAACCTACAATCCATAGCCTTATGACCAAAGTTAGAACACAAATAACAATAACCTTTGAATCCATTTTGATACCTGGGTCTTGTAGTTGTTTCCTTTATGAAGTTGCTTTGATGAACAGACCTAACTCCTTGTTTCATATTTGAAATTCCAAAATCCTTGTTGTCATTTGCAGGTGCCTGGGGAGAAACTTTGGACGTTGATGGACCTACTTCTGGAGTCTTCGGAGACCAAGCGTCATCTTCATATTTTTCTTTGTTCTTCTTGTAACCAAGACTAGTTTTGTCGAGTGGAGATCTTTGGCAATCTAAGATCTTATCTAGGACAATTGAACTGTCCTAGAGCTTGACAGAGCTGCTATTGAACTTCTCATGATCCTTTGATTTTTCACTCTTCTTTCTGAGATTGACAATCTCAAACTCATGCTTCTGATTTGTCACTTCTTTTTCTTCCAATTGATCTCTTAATGCTTCTTCTATTCTCTTGGCTTCTTTTAGCTGAGTTTTCAGATCAAGATTTGCCTCTCTTGCTTCTTCCAGTATTTTTGAATCTTTATCATGGTTCTTTTGTTCTAGGGTTAGATTGATCAAATCAATCTTTAGCTTTTCTTTTTCTACTTCCTTTTCCTTCAGCAATTTCATCCAACCTACTCCTTCATGCTTAAGTTTCTTAAGCAACTCCTTTAGTTGAACATTCTACTTTTGGAGATTATCCATATAATCAAAGGTTGTTGTCCTAAAAATCTTGTAATCAGATTGATTAAGATCAACTTTGTTCAAGAACCAATCAGCTCTGAGATCTATGTTGCATACATAGTTTATAATTCTCTATTTAGCTTTCAACATTGCTTCATCATCATCTACAAGAACCTTCTCAATTTCATCACACAAGATGTCATAATCACAAGAGTTCATACCTTTACTGGAGTCCTCTTCTTGTTTGAGCTCTTCTGGGGGCTTGTATTCTGATTCCTGATTTGTCTTTTCGAGTTCTGGTCTTGCCTTCTGATACTCACTCTCCAGCTTGAACCATAGGTCTTTTGCTGAAGTGTTCTCTCCTACACTTTTCTTCACTGAGTTGGGAAGTCCATCCAAGAGGAACTTCAAGGCTATAGTGTTGTCCTTCTTCGCTTCCTTCTGTGCAGCTGATTTTCCTTTCTTGTTTGATGGAGCGGGTGGATTGATGAAAATTTTCCAAACACCAAACTTCTTCAGATAAGCCTTCATTTTGCTCCTCCAACTGAAATAATCTGCAATTTCCAGTACAGGCACGTCATTGCTTGATGACTCTTTCTTTTCCTCCATTGTGTATAAGGATCTCCTTCAAGCTTGCTAGGCTCATGACGAAGGCCAGCTCTGATACCAATTGTAGACACTGAGAGGGGGGTGAATCAGTGTGAAGCCAATTTTAAAGTTTTATTAGCTTATCATAGTTAGCCATCAAATCATCATTCCATTAATCTACCATAATCATTTCTTAAACATCTTTCACTTCATCATTCACATAGCATAGGCATTTCATTCGTAAAGAACCATAACACAAAAGAACACAACACCATATAATTTTGTAATCTTTTTGTATTAGTTTTGGTTCGGCTACAACCGTTAGGCAAAATCAGCACCTACTGATACATAGAGCACCTACTCTGCATCCAGGACCCTGCCTAGTTTTCTTAGACCCTGCTAAGAAGGGTTTGAGGTATCATAACCTCAAAAGCAAGTCAAGCTTGCATTTACATTAAAGCTCACTGTTACATTACTTCATCACCTGTCTCTTCAATCTGCTGCTGGTCAATATTGCTAATTACTTTCATTAACACTGCTGCAACACACCTACTCTTCAATACTGCCAAGTTATCAAGGACTTCTCATCTCTGCTGTTGCAGGTTAGCTCCTCATTTGCTCACTGCTGCTCATGAATCTCTGGTCAATCTCAACTTATTAACCTTTGCTCAAGAAGCCTCATCAATCCACGTGTCTCACTATGTAAGCACTGTCAATGTCATCATCCTGTCACTATCATTTGTCATATCATATCAGACTGCTTTCACTGTCATATGAATGGCTGTCACTATCTTGTCAAGTCAATGTAGGTCACTGCCACATAAAGATGCTGTAACTACTGCTTCACTTATCACTTCAACAAAGTCTGCTCTCAAGGTCTACTAAGGTATTCATAGATGTAGGTGTAAAAGTCTGCTGGTCAAACTTCTCTTATTGTTTATACTCCACTGATCTCTTCATACCTCAGCATTCTTCATCATACTATATATCACTGCTTTATCCTTCACAGTTTGTATCATACTAAATCACACCATTGTATCAACATATTATCAGAACTTACCTTGTACATCATATACCGCAGCATGGAGTCCAAACATCAGGGTCTGAACATGCATCAAGGTCTAAACATGCATATTACATCATCATCATGTAAACATGTTTGCAGCCTTCAATCTCTGTCAAGAAGCATGCACTTAGTCTTTAATCAAAGTCTTCTTTGGAACATTTCTAGGTCTTCTTTCAACTCTGCTCAAGCTCTTCTTCATACATGCAAATATTCTTTGTAACTGTCCAGAATAGTATGCTAACAGTCTTCAGTCACTGTTCATTCAATCAGCTCTTTCAATAGGATACAATTTTGCCTTTAACCACCTCAATATCATCTATGAACAGTAAATCAAATATGCTCAACTCTTCCAGTCCTTAAGCCTGTCACAACCCCAATCTGTCCTTAATACAAGCATGCTCACCTTTTAGCATATAACAAGTCTGTCCCAAAAAACCTTCTTTCAAATTAGGCAACTTCAATGACTGTATATAATCTTCTCTTTGTGCCAAATGACGTACTGTCACAAATCTGAGCAAGTTTACTTCTAGTTAACAGCATAGAAGAATCCAAACAAGACTTTGGATGATTTCTTTTCACGAACTTGAACACTTACGTATTAGTCCTCATGCACTGGGATGTATACTTCAGATTTATACCATCAAACTCAGATCAATAGGATATATGTATATATATAAACATCTAAAGTTACCTCAGTTCTAACCTGAACTGTATATTGTATGTGCTGTAGATGACTTTGAAAATTCTGAACTTGACCTTTCATACTTTAGAGTAAAATCTCCAGCCTGAAACATCTCATCCTTCAAAAATTGAACTAATAACTGTTCCCAAAAAAAAATGAGGCCCTGAAGCACCTCATCTTGCTGCTCTGTTTCACTAATATCAAATACTCTAGGTGACAGAACAAGGGAGTAACTTCCCACATCATATATACAAACTGGATTGCAGAAAATTGTGTATCCAAGGAGTAATAATCATTTGAGATGATTTACCAAAAACCAAAGAATCCAGAATTAATGCATAAAATGCTACCGGCATCTTGCAGATCCAATTTATTCATAATCTGCCTTTGTCACACATAGAGATTCAAACTCAGGGCTAGCTGCCAATAATGATCCTCCTCTCCATGCACCTAACATTGGTTCTTCTTGTGTCACAATTTTGACTTTATAGTCGTCACAAACAAGAGGCCGCAATTCCTGTTCCACTGATTTGATTCTTACAGCCTTGCTTCCATGTGTGGAAAAAGTGAGCTCCCACTAGTCAGAATTATGCTAAAAAAAAAGGTCTGGGTGAAGATGAGGATGGAAAAAGTTAACAGCCCGCAAAATGCATTCTGCCAAGCTAGCCTGTTTCATTCCAAGATCAGCAGGATGAAAAAGCATTTCTGGAACAAGAAACCGTTCATTAGTCAATTTCGATTCTTCATTTTTGACAGAGGCATCATCCTTTCTATCTTCTATAGTCATGACATTTTGAGAAACCTCATGCTCTCTTTCCTTCTCCTGTGAATCTGTAGGCAGTGCTCCTTTCTCTTGTAGAGACAGATATCTCTGGGCCTCTTCTGGATCTTTCACAAAACTACCAACAGCAGCGAGACATTTCTACAAACTTGGACTGTTTAGACAAGGGTCTGTAGTCTTCTCCCACCGAGTACATTCAAAAAAAAATCTATTGTTACAAAACCCATAGTGAACACAAACCCCCAAAAAAAGGATAATCACTGTGGAAGTTTGGGTCTGTGGAAACCCTCGACTGCTGCAAATTTTGGATACTTTCTTCTGCTGCTAAAACCCAGGAAATTCTCCTACTGCCTCAGTCTAGCGAAGATTTCCTCAGAGCTCCACGAATTGTACACCTAAAAAGTGAGGATTTGAAGGGTATTTATACACATTTTCAACATATTTTTGCTGAGCCGACCTACCTTTTATTTAATAATATTTTTGGAGCCGACTTTGCAAAGTAATTTTTATTTTTAATTATGCTGAGCCGACATGTAATTTTTGTTGGGCCGACATACTATGAAAAATATTCTTCAATTTAAAGAAGTGCAAACCAAGAGCCATTTGAATATCATTGAGGGATCACACCAGCTGCTACAGGACGTGGTGGGTGTACAGTCATCCATTCCATATCAGTCCCAGAATTTTTTGGAGTCTACTACAACATTTTAGATAGCCACGTTCATCATTTCAAGGAGTGAGTCATTCTTACTACAAGGGAGACCATACCTCATCATCAACCTTCTCTTAGAGCTACAAAGACTTAAGAGCATCATCATGCCACATCATATAAATGACCCACATTGCCTTCACCATTCCTTCAAGGTTCCAAAGACTTCTTCATGGGCTTCTCCAACGTTTACCAGGGCTTCAAGACCATCTCTAGGGTCTTTAGCATCATCAGCTGGGTATTCAAGATCTTCAGCAAATTGGTGGCATCAATGAACTCCTGTGGGGTTACTGCATGTCCATGTTGGAATCAATGACAATTTCATCAACAGGCAGAAGACTAGTGGTGCTCCTGTTATGTGTCGATGCACTATTTTCTAGGCATGGAGGTGTGGAGAAAGGAAGTATTTAGTAAAGATCGTGAAGAGGTCCAGGATGATGGACTGCATGACCACACCTATGGCATCGAACCTGAAGCTATTGAGTGATGCCTCATCAGAGACGGTTGATGCTATGATGTATCGTCAGATGACTGGATCATTGATGTATCTGATGAACACGAGACCAGACATTTGTTTTGCTGTGAACACCTTGAGCCAGTTCTTGACAGATCCGAGAAATGTTCACTTGATTGCTGCAAAGCATATTCTGAGGTACTTGAGGGGTACAATTGATTATGGGCTCAAGTATGATGTGAATCAAAAGATTAACCTGGAGGGTTATGTTGATTCAGATTGGATAGGAAGTGCCAACGATAGGAAGAGCACTTCAGGGTGTTGCTTCAGTATGGGATCAAGTGTGATCTCTTGGTTTAGCAGCAAGCAATTCTGTGTGGCACTGAGTACAGCTGAAGTAGAGTATGTCGCAGCTTGTTCAGCTAGTTGTGAGGTAGTATGGCTATGGAAGCTACTGTCTGATTATTTGATCTCCAGATGGATGCTACTTGTATACATTGGGATAACCAGAGTTGCATAAAGTTGTCAAAGAATCTAGTGTTCCATGACAAGTCGAAGCATATCAAGATCAAGTATCACTATATCAGGGATATGGTGTAGAGAGGAGCAGTGAAGCTCCAATATGTTGCGATGAAGGAACATATAGCTGATGTATTGCTGAAGCCATTGGCTAGGCTGAAGTTCGAGTACTTCAGGGAGAAGCTTGGTGTTCTCCAGATCAAGGTTTCCTCCAAGGGAAAGTGATGAGTCCCATAGCCATTCTGACATGGTGAGAGGATTGGTTCCTTCCATGTTCAGATGTAAGGGCTGAGCCATTCTATCATGGCTAAATGATTAAGTTCCTCCCATTGCAGATGTGAGAGCTGGCCATTTTGTTGAGTAGGACAGATGTAAGGGCTACCGCCATTATGACGAGCATTTCAGATGTAAGGGCAGAGCCATTCTATCATGGCTAAAGGATTAGGTTGCTTCCATGTCAGATGTGAGTGCTGGCCATTATACCGAGTAGGACAGATGTAAGGGCTACCGCCACTCTCTGGGAGAGTGGAGGCACCTGGCCCGTTACCAGGTAGCTCAGTCTGGGACTGGGGGCCATTCTGATGAGGGTGTAGGATTTGGTTCCTACTATGTCAGATGTGAGTGCATGCCATTTTGACGAGGGTGTAGGATTTGGTTCCTACAAGGTCAGATGTGAGTGCTGTGCCTTTTTGACGAGCAGGTCAGATGTGAGTGCTGGCCATTCTAGTGTAGGATGAGCTCCTACACAGATATAAGGGCTACCGCCTTTCTAACGAGTAGGTTAGATGCGAGTTCTGGCCATTCTGATGTGACTGCAGGATTAGGTCCTATATGATCAGATATAAGGGCTACCGCCTTTCTGATGAGTAGGCTAGATGTGAGTGCTGGCCATTCTGAGGAGCAGGTCAGATGTAAGGGCTACCAAAGACCTATGAGGAGGTAGGCATACACCCAGCATGAAAGAAGGATGGCTCTGTATAACTTCCTATGATGAGAAGAATCATGAGATAACACACATGATGATGACCAGATGAGATCCAAATCCAGTTATGATGACTCCGAGAGATACAGATCAAGTGATGATCCAGATCCAGTCCAGTGATGATGATCCAGATTGAGTGATGATCCAGATCTAGTCCAGTGATGATGATCTAGATCGAGTGATGATCCAGATCCAGTCCAGTGACGATGATCCAGATTCAATCCAGTGATGATGATCTAGATCGAGTGATGATCCAGATCTAGTGATGTTGATCTAGATCGAGTGATGATCCAGATCCAGTGACGATGTTCCAGATTGAGTATGATCCAGTGATGATGTTCTAGATCGAGTATGATCCAGTGATGATGTTCCAAATCAAGTATGATCCAGTGACGATGATCCAGATCGAGAGATGATCCAGATCTAGATAAATATGACCTAAAGATGAAGATGACTTGAAGATGAAGATGACGATAAGTTGATGATGATTCAGTTGATACAGAGAAGAAGACTTGTGCTAATAAATTGTGTCGAGAGAATACCTTCCTAGTTAAGAGGGAGTGTTGATGTAATTGTAACTTTGGAATGTATTCACTTGTATTTCTTATCTATTGTAACCTAATGTTTATTCCAGGAAGTTTCTATAATGAGAAAGTCATGTCAAGTCATTGTGGGTAACCCTCCTATTGGTCAAGGGTTAAAGTCCCCACAGTTGTGGGGCCCTTGGGTTATTATACTATCCTAGTGAAGTCAGCCCTAGGTGAGTCATTGTAATTCGGGGCAATAGTCCCCACCATTGTGTTACCCTCCTATTGGTTAGAGGAGGAAAAGTCCCCACAAGTGGTGGGGCACTAGGGTTATTAGACACTCCTAGAGATGTCAGCTCTAGTAAGTAATTGTTAAGTGAGGCCGACATGTTGGAGTGCACTTCAAGTGAACGAAAGAATATAAATAGAGAGTGAGCCTCTCTATTTATCTCACTTGCAACAAACACATTCACTCATTGGGGTGCATGAGTGAGAGAGGAGAAGCTCTCTCAGTGTGTGAGAGAGAGACTGCCGCTTTCGGGAGATCATGTTACTGTTTTCTGGTTTTACCTTTTGTGCTGATTCTATCTTTGAGGAAGTTGCGGGGTTTTCTCCTTTATGGTTTCCCCCAAGGAAAACTCTTTGTGTCTCTTGTCTCTTGTGATGTGCTTATGTTTTATTGCTGTGCTTGTTATTCTCTCAGTGAAAATATCCTAAGATCATAATGCTAGCTTATATGATAAAAAACTAACACTTGCAGTCCAACATTTTGAATCTCTTTAGTATATCTATGGTGTATTTTCCTTGTCCTAGGAAAATCTCTTTCTTCCTCTGCCATACTTCTAATCCCAAGAAGTAGTGCATCAATCCAAGATCCTTCATTTCGAACTCAGAGGTGAGTTTCTTCTTACACCATAAGATAAGTTTCTCATTTCCGGTAAGAAACAAGTCATCAACATATAATACCAAAATCAATTGCTCATCATTCACAACCTTGTAGTAAAGGTTGGGGTCTGCATCACTCTTGGTGAATCCCAGACTCACCAGGAATCCCTCTATCTGTCCATACCAAGCACGATCTTCCTTCTTGAGTCCATATAATGCCTTTTTCAACATGCCTACATGGGAATCCTTTCCATGGACAACAAACCCTTCTGGATGTTCAATGCATACTTATTCCTCAATACTACCATTGAGAAAGGCAGTCTTGACATACATTTGATGCAACTTCCATCCCATAGCTGAAGCAATAGTAATGCTTGATATGATTGAAGTGTATCAAGCCATAGGAGAAAATGTCTTATCATAATCGACTCCCTCTTTCTGAGGGAACCCTCTGGAAACAAATATAGCCTTGTCTTTTCAATACTCCCATCTACTCCATGTGGAGTTTCATGCTCCTCTGTATTATGCAAAATCTGTCGTGCCCATATGGGTCTTTTACGACTTACTTCCATATCTGTAGAAACATCATCTAGATGAATTGGATCAATGGGATTGATCGGTTTATTCATTTTTTTAGACTCCCTCTTAATTTTTGGAGGGGAGATGATCTCATCTTTTCATCGTCATCGATCTCCATAAATGATCCTCTTGATTTTTAGATAGCCATTTCTTCTTCAAAGGTTACATCCTGTCTAACTTTGATTTTCCTTGATCCTGTGATGCATATTCTGCAAGCCTTTGAAGACTTGCGATATCCCACGAATGTTTCCTTCTTTCCTGAAGGTTCTAGCTTGGGGTCGTGAATGTAGACTGGAATCTAATTATCCATCCCGGTGACGACCAGGTTCATTAAGGATCCTTCAATTATCTTGTTCGAGTCACGAAATTAGTGTTGTCAGGTTTCTATCATATGTAATAGACTAGAATCATTGTATTGGAGGGATAAATCCCTATGTCTCTCAGAAGTTGGTTGAGTAAATATGGTTGAAGTAGCAGATAGACCGACATTTGTAGAATCTTTCTGCTTCTGATCACCAAATATTTGCATGAGATTATTCTAGGTGTGAGAGTCTTAATACATGCTTCTAGATGTTAGAATAATCAACCCATAGTTTACTACCCTAGACATTAATTTAATTATTTTTGTCTTATTTGCCTAGTTCATGTGCCCCACCTTATGCAAGTTGTCAATTACCTATCCATAGTGGTCCAACTTGCCTAATTTGACCCATGAAGCACTTGGGAAACCTCAAGGAATCAATTCTTCTTTATTCCTGGTCTCCTAGGCGCCCTTCTGCTTTTTCTGCTTTATTGCCTGCTTTTTCAGTGTTTTAAGGCAATAGGGAAAGTTTGACTAGGTGAGGTGAACTAGTTTTTTGTCCTCTACATCCTCCACTCTTTTCTCCTTGGAAAAGCATGTATTATTTGTCATTCCATCACTCTTTAGCTTGCCTAATCCATTTTTCTAATTCGTGAGCTCCATGACAGATTTGGGATCAGCTTTTTACACCCATGGGGGATTTGCTTAATTTTAGTAAGCCTGCTTTATGCTAGATTCGAATTGCTCCTCATGCATTCGAATCCCTGATGTATTTTATTTATTTAGAAACCTATTATGTTACAGGGTTGGCTATTTTACACTGAGTTAATATAGTTAGTGTTAAGCTCCAATTTCAGTCTCTTTTGTGAGTGATTTTGCATGATCAATTGTTAATTGTTGTGAGTAAAATTAATCTATCACTGGGTTCAATTTACACATGGTATTAGATCCATTGTAGATCAATTTATATCCTTCAAAATTGTTTTGCAGGTTCGACATCAGTCACTGGGATCCTTCTACTGACAGCCGAGACAGATTTTCTAAGCTATGGATCAATCACAGAAAACTATCTTGAATCCCTTCAATTTCTTTGAATGAAAAGCAGAGATGGAGATACTGTTGAGAGTGAAATGCCTCTAAAGGGTGACTATGGCAACAGAAGTAGATCCCAATGCAGCTGCAGAGAAGATAAAATGCCACAACAGGAGGGATGAGGCCTATGGTCTCCTGTGTCTGAGTATTTCCAGAGACCTCCTTTTCCATCTTGATGGATTGACATCACCGAATGAAGTATGGGAGAATATTGCTGATATTTTTGGAAAGAAAGATGAGATGAGGGGACATCAAATTGAAAATGAGCTGATTTCTTTGAGTCCAAATAGCTTTGAATCCATGTAGCTATATTTCTCCAAGTTCAAAGCACTTGTTTTGCAGCTGAAACAGTGTGGGATCGAAAAGAAGGATAATCAGCTCATCCTGGCCATTCTCTCGAAGCTAGGCCCTGACTATTCAGTGTTTGTTTCAACCTTCTATGCCACAAAACTGACAGCTCGAACCTGGAAGATGCCTAGCCTTGCAGATTTCATGGAATCTCTCACACAAGAACAGGATAAGCTGGTGATGATGGGCACCATCAAACCATCCAAAGATAAAGCTCTGATTGCTAGAGATTCGAAGGTGGATTCAAAAAGCAAAAAGAAAGCTAAAAATCCACCTGAGCAAAAGAGAGACAAGAAATAGTCTCCGGAGGAGCCACAAGGTTCTAAGAATAACTACCAGAAGAAGAAAAATAAAGGTGAAATGAGCAAGTGCACATACTGCAATAAGGGAAATCACATTGAAAGCTCTTGTATGAAGAAGAAAATAGACACGCTGACCCAAATCCTGGAGAAGAATGGCATCTCCCTTCCAGACAGCTCAAAGAAGAGAGAAGGAGGATCAAGTTCAGATGACAGAGAGAGAGTTCATGCATTGGTTGCTGGCACATCAAGCTCACCCAGTTTTATCATCGTTTCTGGAGCTTCAAGACACATGGTTTTGACCAAGGAGGCCTTCTCCTCACTTGACATGTCGAAAGGACCACCTATAGTACTGGGAGATGACTCTCTCACTGAAATTTTGGGCAAATGGAGGATTGATATTGATAATGGTCAGTTCAGCAATGTGTTGTATGTGCCTGGTCTTGCCTCCAACCTCTTGTCAGTGTACCAGATGACCCACACTGGGTCTCCTAAGAAAGTCATATTCTCCCCTGATGAAGTTGAGATCACAGAGATCTCAAGTGGTAGAGTCATTGCAAAAGGAGTTGCAAATCATGCTCAAAAGGTATACATGTTCTCACACTTCCTACCCTACTCAAATCCCTCTGCTCTTCTGATTCATGCTAATGAAGCAAGCAAGCTTTGGCATGAAAGATTTGGCCACCTAAATTACAAGTATCTTTCTGATCTTAGTGAAAAAGATATGGTCATAGGGTTTCCCAAGATAAAATTTTCCGAAGGAGTCTGCTAAGGTTGTATCCTAGGAAAACACCCAGAGCATAAATTTGAGAGAGCTAGTCATGAGAGAACCTCTGCACCCCTCGAGCTGATCCACAATGATGTTTCTGGCCCATTTCCTCATATTTCAATGAGTCAGGCCAAATATGCATTGACTTTCATTGATGACTTTTCCAGGTATTGATGGGTTTACTTCCTGAAACACAAGTCTGAAGTTTTTGGCCTATTCAAAGTCTTTAAGGCTTTGGTTGAGAACCGGTCTGGAAGGAAACTCAAGGCCCTCAGATCTGACAACGGTGGTGAGTATGTCAAGTCTGAGTTTATTAATTATTGTGCAGATGCAGGTATTCAGATGCAGCATTCTATCCCTTACACACCACATCAAAATGGTGTTGCTGAGAGGAAGAACAGATCACTGAAGGAGATGGCAACATGCATGATGGAGGCCAAAACTTTTCCACCAAAGTACTGGGCCGAAGCTATCAAATGTGCAGCCTATATTCAGAATAGGGTGCCTCATAAATAGCTTGATGGTATGACTCCCTTTGAAGCATGGAGTGGGAACAAGCCAGATGTGACCCATTTCAGGATTTTTGGCTCAAAGGCTTGGGCTAGAATTCCAACAGAGAAGAGGAAGGCTTTGCAGCCCCAAAGCAAGAGTGTCTTTTTGTTGGATACTCTAAATATTCAAAAGGGTACAAACTGATAAATTTGAGCACAAACAAAGCCTTCATCGAAAGGTGTGTTCAGTTTGAAGAAGAACCCCTTGCAGCAGTGGAAGTTGGAGAAGCCTCTTCTCCACCTGAACCTCAGGAAGGAAGTAAAGAGTTTGTTGAACATGCTGATTCTGATTTGTCTAATGGAGATGATTTTATTGCAGACCCTAACATCCCTACAAGGCCAAAATGGGCAGCCAAGACACTACATGCAGCAGGAGAGCTAGCTGGGGATCCCAATGACCCAAGGAGGACTAGATCTCAATTTGAGAGTGGTCTATGCATGAAGGATCCTATGTTTGCTGAAAAATGCTATTTGATGGTGGAGTCTGATCCTCAAACATATGAAGAAGCAGCAGGATATCCAATATGGCAAACAACCATGAAGGAGGAGTTCAGCTCACTCTAAAAGAGCAACACATGGGAGCTAGTGGATCTTCCCCCAGGGAGAAAGTTAGTCCAGTGTAAGTGGGTCTATAAGACCAAATTTGCTGCTGATGGTTCACCACTGAAGTAAAAGGCCAGATTGGTAGCCAAGGGCTACTCACAAGTTCATGGCATAGATTACAATGAGACCTTTTCCCCAATGGCAAATATGGATTTCATCAGGCTAGCCTTAGCCATTGCAACCTCAAGGCAATGGGAGGTACATCACATGGATGTAAAATGTGCCTTCCTGAATGGATATCTCACTGAAGAGATATATATGCAGCAGCCTCAAGATTTTTCTACTAACCCTTCTCTTGTGTGCAGGTTGAGAAAGTCATTGTATGGGCTAAAGCAAGCCCCCAGGGCTTGGTATGCCAAGATCGATAGCTTCTTGCTATCACTGAATTTTGTTCGGTGCAAATCAGATCCAAATGTCTATTTGAAGTTAATTAATGGTTCATTAATGATCATTGTGTTATATGTTGATGATCTCCTCATTACAGGAAGCTCAAAGGATGATATTGCTTCCTTAAAAGGAGCAATGAACCAAGCCTTCTCCATGACAGATTTGGGGCTCTTAAGTCAATTTTTGGGGCTTGATATTGCTCAAACCAAAGCTGGAATCAAGGTGCACCAGTCCAAATATGCCTTGGACTTGCTAAACAAATTCAGAATGAAGGATTGCAAAGCAATGAAAACTCCTTTCCTTTTAGCAGTGAACCTGGAAGAAGCTGATTCTTCACCTATTTTAAACAATACACTGTATAGGCAATTGATTGGATGTTTGTTGTATCTAACACATAATATACCTGATATTTCTTATGCAATAAGTGTGGCTTCTAGATACATGGATCAGCCTCATGAGATCCATTGGAAAGCAGCCAAAAGGATCCTTAACTTTGTTCAGGGAACAAGGACACATGGGATCTTCTATAAAGCAAAATTTGATCTTCATTTGATTGGATTTACTGACAGTGATTGGGTAGGTGATAGCACAGACAAAAATTCCACATCAGGATATGTGTTCATGCTTGCAGAAGGGCCAATTAGCTGGTCAAGTAAGAAACAGAGTGTCATTGCACTCTCATCTACAGAAGCAGAGTACAGAGGAGTTGTTAATGCAGCAACTCAATGTTTATGGTTGTAGGGATTACTTGGAGAGTGTGTCTTTGAATCAGAGTACTCAACTACCATCTACTGTGATAACCAGAGTACCATTCGAATCTGTAAAGATCCAGTTCAGAAGTAGAGAACCAAACACTTTGAGATCCATATGCACTACATCAGAGAGCTTGTGCATGATGGCACCATTCACCTACTCTTTTGTTCATCTTCAGAACAAGTAGCTGATATCTTCACCAAAGCATTTTGTGAGAAGACCTTCAGCAATCTCAAATCACTGCTGGGGATTGCTGATCATGCTGTGAAGCATGAGTGAAGACAAGATTTCCAAATTTTGTTTTACAGTCCATGTTTAAGGGAGGATTTTCCCAAGTTGGTTTTGCCTCTTTCCTTGGTTGTATGGACATGCAGTATGTAAAAGGGTGACTAAGCCTTGTTCCTAGGCCCTATAATTTTCTGATATATTACTCATAAGTTAGGCTTAAGGGGGGGTGTTATAATAATCAACCCATAGTTTACTACCTTAGACATTAATTTAATTATTTTTGTCTTATTTGCCTAGTTCATGTGTCCCACCTTATGCAAGTTGTCAATTACCTATCCATAGTGGTCCAAATTGCCTAATTTGACCCATGTAGCACTTGGGAAACCTCAAGGAATCAATTCTGCTTTATTCCTGGTCTCCTAGGTGCCTTCTGCTTTTTCTGCTTTATTGCCTGCTTTTTCAGTGTTTTAAGGCAATAGGGAAAGTTTGACTAGGTGAGGTGAACTAGTTTTTTGTCCTCTACATCCTCCACCCTTTTCTCCTTGGAAAAGCATGTATGAGTTGTCATTTCATCACTCTTTAGCTTTCCTAATCCATTTTTCTAATTCGTGAGCTCCATGACATATTTGGGATCAGCTTTTTACACCTATGGGGGATTTGCTTAATTTTAGTAAGCCTGCTTTATGCTAGATTCGAATTTCTCCTCATGCATTCGAATCCATGATGTATTTTATTTATTCAGCAACCTATTATGTTACAGGGTTGGCTATTGTACACTGATTTAATACAATTAGTGTTCAGCTCCAATTTCAGTCTCTTTTGTGAGTGATTTTGCATGATCAATTGTTAATTGTTGTGAGTAAAATTAATCTATCACTGGGTTCAATTTCCACACTAGAGGCTTTCTGATTCTCTTCCATTCATATATCAATGGGATCACTTGTCCTTGTAGATCGTGGCATTCCCTACAAGTCAAATCCCATCAGATGGTTAGCAATATTTCATAATCAATTTATTAACAAAATAATGTAGGCAACCTTTTAGTCAATGCTTCGACACAACACATGTAAGGCCATTATCCAGATGCTTATGGTCTCCATTATAGCATACCATTAAGAGTGTGTACTACTCCAGTATGTTATAAATGATTCTTCATCCTAGATGGGTTGTGCAACATGAAAATCTATTTAACTACTTGAATTTAGAAATGTAGATCTGTGTAAAACATATTAAAAAAACAACCAGATCTAATCTACTAGAGCATGTAAAATCAAATACTTGTCTTTTGTATTTTTGTGGGTGGGATCCCATTGTCAGAGTCCACTGATCTTCATATGTTTTCTTGATTATCATCACAGTATGGAACTTCATATAATTTCTTAGAAGAATAACTCTGAACGATCATCCTTCCTTGGCTCCTTGTGAGGAGGGTCTTCTTCTACATCATCAGTTGAAGCTTCATGCTTCCTTTTGATTGAGATTCGACAACTACTGGAATAATGACCGTATTTCTTGCACATGTAGCACTGTAGCTGAGATAAATTATTCTTCTCTTATTTCTTCTGATCTGGGGGAGGAATTCATCTCTTATCTTGGTGCTTGTGATTGAAGGACTTCCTTCCCCTTCCCTTACCTTTCTTGGCATGAGATATGAACGCTTGATTCTCCTCAAGTAGGGCACCATGAATTATTTGACGTGTTGTGATTCTTGTTTCTTCCCGAGTGCATTCTTCCCATAACTTATAAAATTTGAAAAACTTGTTCCGACCACTTATAGTTTGCATAAAAGACTCCCAAGATGGTGGGAGACCATTTAAGCTGGTCATAATGAGATCCTTTTCTTCAAGATTGTATCCACTGGACTTTAGTTTGTTTCGGAGTTTGGTGATCCTCATGAAATATGAGGCAATATTCTTGGACTTAATCATCTTCATATTCGACAATTTATTCCTCAATGTGAGAGTCACATTGATATTACTGTGTTCAAATAGCTTCTTTAAGGTTTTGAGCATCTTCCTTGCTATTGAATTTTTCTAGATCTGAGGAACCAAGTGGTCTCTAACTGAGTACACCAAAATCCTTCTTGCTTTGGAATCATTCTTCCTATGGCGAGGTTTGTCTTCTACAGCTTTTGGTTCTAGGACCTTTGCCTTTACAAAATGTAATAGGTCATTTTCTTCTAGTAGAAGAAGAACCCTAGAGTTCGAGGGGATGAAGTTGGAAGCCCCTTCCAAACGATCTTCAACCTTCATGTTGATCATCTTGATTGTAGATTTGGATCTGAGACCCTAGCAGAGGCTAGGTCAAAAATGAAAGTTGGCGTTTTTGAAAATTGACTCTAGAGATAAACGCACCCTAGAAAGGCGAGCCAAAACTATGGAGAAATTAGGTCAAAATTGGAAACCCTAATTTTTGTTGCAACTACAAAATTATGTCAAAATTGAAAATTATCAGAATTGAATTTTGTCTTCACCAAAATATGCGCCCTCCTTAGAGCGAAATTACCAAGGCTCTGTTTCTGCCAAAAATTTGAGCGAAGACCTTGAAATATCAAACCCTAGTTTTGATAGGTTTTCGACAGAGTTTCGGCAATGACTTCTTCTAGAACTGCTTTGATACCATGTTAGATTTTCTTAAGATTATAACAATATATCTTAATTGCATTTATTAATATGATCACTAGAAGATAGACACATCATAGAACAATAACACAAGTATTTTTCACTTGGGAAACCCAATTCGAAGAAAACCTAGCAACCTTTGTCTAGAGATAATAATTCTGAGATCAGAGTACAATGAAGAAAGAAAATAAAAAATATGGAAACTATTTCCAAAGATTGAAACCCTGAAAATAGTCTTCTTCTGTAGTGTATGCAAACTTCTATGAGCTGCACTGTATCCGAGAAAACTGTGCACTTTACTTGTGTTGTTGTTGTGTAAAAATGAGGACGGGCGCCTCCTATTTATACTGTTTTCCCACTAAAAATTTAACTCGGGCCAACTTCACTTGGGGGAGAAATATAATTTTATATTTTATAATTTTATTTTATTTCTTTTATTGCTGCCTTTTCACCCTAAGGTTTACATTGTTCTTTCTAGGGTTTGTATGAATGATTACAACAAGTTCAACTCCTGAAGGAGGACAATAAGAATAGCTTTTGAAGATGCACAAACTCCAACAATGGGGTCATGGAACCCCTGGATATGGTTTGAGTCTTGGAGATTCACTTGATAATGATTTAAACATTGGAATTTGATGTGGAAAATATCTTGGATAAATTCAAGTGAAGTTCAAGAATCCAATACGATGATTCCCTTGATAGAGTTTGAATCCTAATGCACTTGATTATGACATGGACACTACAACCCACACACATAGTGTTTAGACCATTTTATGCCCTTATATATTTGATGAGGATGATCATAAAGATATGGATCCTTTGGTAATGGAATATTTTATTGTTAAAGCCCATATCATGTGAAGATACTCATTGTACAATGAATTTGAAAAATGAGGGCGTGGAACTTGTTTAATAAACATCTTGCAAACAGAACTAATGGCGAGGTCTGCTCAGTGAAGAATAAATAAATCAAATTGCAAATATCCAAGCCGACCAACATTTATAAAATGCAATAAAAATATTAAATTGGTATACTAGGTCGACATAGTAAATATATGATGGAAAAACTAATATAAACAAAGGCTTAACACCCTCTTTTATAGTGAGAAGTTCGAAGTTCTTTGCTCTGAAATTTGGATCATTGTAGAAGCCGTAGTATAGGTGAAATCAATTATGTTTTAGCTTTATTTTGGAAGTTTCATTTTGTGCTTTGAATTTTTGTAATATTCCAGATCTGATATTCATATCCGAATAGTAACTCTTCTATATTTATTAATTGAGGTGTGCATTCAGAGTTTTGCAGTGACATTAACCACTTGAGATGCAAGAGAAAATAAGTGATTTACTGATATAGTTGTGGTAATAAGGTAGAGGGTTAAGGAAGAGACAAAGGCCAATTTATGAAAGATAAAGTGCCTTCCCTAGAAAATTTAAATCAAGGACCATTTAGGTTTCAAAATCAGCTCCGCTGAAGCCTACTCCCACGCTTTTGGGTCACCCAACTGTGCAACTAAGAAGAAATTTCACATCCATTAAACCAAGGTTCTGTGCAATATTCAGAGGTGCTATCAGAAAATAATAAGCATCAAATGAGTTTTCAAAAATTCAGGAACATATATGGAGTGATTTGGGGCCGTTTGGAATGATTTGGGCAAAACTAGCAGTTTTGGCACGGGGAGACCCTGCACAAAGATGATTGTCCAAACGTGGTACAAACTCTACGGAAACATTGTCCAAGGGATGGGATGCATAGTGGGGTGATTTAAATTCCTAAAAGAACTTTTGGAATGACATTTGAATACATAAAAATTCCAGATTTATGAAAATTGCAAAACTAGTAGAATTTTCCAAGTCAACTAGCAGGGGTGTGCATACATTAATGAATTTAGAACTATATTTAATTTAGACCTGTTAGTGATGTATTACATAGACTATTATATCATCTTTTAACACATCATATCATTTAAAACTTATTTTATGGACATTACTTCATTCTCATTACATAAAACTGATAAAAAACCCCATCTAGTGGGCAAATAAAATCTCACATGAAAACTTGACATGAGAGTTGTCTAGAACATAAACCTTACTGAATTACATAATTCATAATGAGTGGAATTATGCTGAGCATATCATGAATATGTTTGGAGGACTTATCTCTTCAAAAGGGGGTCCAAAACTGAGGATGGGAACCCCAAAAATAGCACCAAGATTGGGACAAGAGCGCAGGTGAAGTTCCCTTCAATGGAGCTCGAATTCAATGGATGTATTAACTGCTGTAGTGGTCTGATATGAAGCTTAGGTTTCTGATCATTTTCTCACCATCAACTGCACTTGAAATGTAATGGGAGAAATACGAGAGGGGAAGGGACTTAGGGCGCATCTCCCAAGAGATTGAGGCACAACACTCAGTATGAAGATGGGCTTCACTTAACACAAGATCATTCATCAACCAAACTCAGAAATGGAGTTGGAAGCATCCTTAAATAAGCATTGATGACTTGGGTGACTTGTTGATCAAGTTACCACTTGCTAAACCCTAACCCCAGTCACATGGTGCGCCCTCCTTGAGAAAATAACATGTATGAGACAAGAGAGATGTTTCCCTATCAACAATCTTTCATTCAAATTAGAAACTGCGCCCTCCTTAAGCCAAATATGCCTTCTTTTCTTTAAGACAACTTTTATGCACTTTTTGCTTTTGTAACTGACCCTTTGAATGGAAATTATGTCCTCCTTAGGCCTAGAGTTTCCTTCTCTTGCTTATGATAGCTTTTCTACACTTTCTACTTTTGTGATTGAACCTCTAAATGGAAACTGCGCCCTCCTTACGCCCAAAGTTTCCTTCTTTGTGTCTGACTGTTTTTTCTTGGCTTTTGGTATTTTCCTTCTTTTCTGTTTGCTTGCTTTTGTCAGTCCCTTGACAGTTTCTAATTATACTCCTAGGAAAATGGCTTGCCCAAGTGCGCCCTCCTGACATGGTAACTTATTTCCACATAATTATTTGCATATTAATTAATAATGATAATAAATAAACCAAGTACATGCCTCCTAAATAACAATTTAATACAATTCCCTAGGTTAATTAATTAATGTCACTTTTGATCCCCTAGGCATTAGGAAAGGTCAACACTTTTGATCCCTTTAATGGGGGAACATGACAGTCCTCCCCTCCTAAGTATGCTTGTTCTCAAGCATAATCACTCTAGAGTGCTGCAAATTTGTCCACCATGTTTCTGCTGCACCACTTTGATCATAGTCATTTTTAATGACCCTTATTTCAACCAAATTGTCAACCCAGTTAAGGTAATTGAGTAGAGTGCCTGGATCCCACTTCCTCCTCTGTAAGGATCCAAATGTTTCTACCCTCTTTAGAAATATATCATTCCCAAGAATGCCAGGGTCCCATGGTATTATCTTCTCTCTTCCAAACATCAGTAACACCAACAAAATTTTATCACCATAGATGATGAAAATGAGGATGTGAAAATCATACCACCAAACTGAAAATTTATCACTCCCCATGACAAAATGATTATATTTGAGACTCTCCCACCAAGTATGGAACTTCTTAATGTGGTACCAAATCATCTTGATCCTCTCTAAAGTATGAAAATCCATGTGCAAGATAGCACTGGAACTCACATCACTGATGCTGTGAAGACACATGTGGTTATTCCATGCCCTTCCATGCATACTGAGAGCATCATATAGCAGCCATACATGCTCATTCTATGTCTCATACAATTTCTCTAATGTGTCTAATGTATCTCCATTGATGCAAGAAATATATTCACCCTCTAGAGCACACATCTCAATAATGTGTCTAGTTACCTAATCAATGGAAGAACAATCTGTTGATGAAATTGTCATTGATGCCTACATGGACTTGCAGTGGCCCTACAGATTGTCATTGATGACACCAAGTCCCACTTGTAGTTTATTGGACCCCTTACAAAGTGGGTTTGAGCCTTGGACTCCTTACAGAGTGGGTTTGTGCCTTGAAGCACCTTGTACCCAGTTGACAAGGTCCTCGTACCCACAAGGATGTATCTTTGAGCCACCACCTTGTTGAAGATGCTGAGGACCCTGGTGATGGTGTTGAAGACCCTGGAGATGGTCCTGAAGCCTTGATGGATGATGGAGAAATTTTAGATGGGTTTGAGAAGCATAAATGACCCATTATGTGGTCATTCATGCTCTGATGATATCATAGTACCCCATGAGAAGACCCAGCTACCGCAAAGATGATGTCATGATGGATATTGATCCTTGAGGGTCTCTTCGTGTGGGTTAGGTGGTTGAAGAATCCTATGAAGCGTCTTTCTTGTTAAAGAAGCCTTGATGAAGTCCTTGTGTTAGCACCTGATTTGTGATGAATAGAAAGAAAGGTTTCTGACCCGTAAAAAAGGGAGCGAGGCTTGCAAAAGTTTCACGATGAGAAGCCTCGGAAGAGCCATAATAGGCCCTGAAGGAGAAGGAATATCTATGAAAGCGAAACCAGAAGGTTCATGGTGGAAAAGAGACCAGCAATAGTCACAATCCGCTAAAGTGGAAGAAATCCCAGGACTCAGAGGCGTACACGAGCCCACTCGTGATTGGCCGTGCAGGATGAGGGGAGGAAGACTTGTCAGATGGAGTGATAGAAATGGAAACATTTTCAACGGTCAAGATGAGAGGGGGATGAAGATCAACAGCGAATTCCATTTCATGAGTTCAAAATGCATATGAAAGAGCTCCTTTCCAAATCAGCGAAATGAGTTAAATCGCAACAATTTGCAATGGTTGAGATCGCAGAGATCTTAGATAGACAGTGGAGATGAATTCCTTTGATCTAACATGCACTGCAGAGATAGTGATCATAAGTTTGTGAAATGTGTTAAAGGGGATATATGTCTGATGGAGGAGATTGACACAGAGGCATATCTATGGTGCAGGGTCGTTCTGCCTACAATAAGTGCTCGAAAGGAAATCTTGGCTGGAAAAGGAGAAATCTGATAAAAATCTCCACATCAGACGGCAAGATGGTGGGAAGGCCTGCAATCAACGACGGAGTTTATATCCATCGGAGCGGAGGTGCGTGAGGACTAAGAAAGTAGAACATGATCGTACAAAAAGATGACGACAAGGATCATGTAGTTCTAGATTTTGGGTCCCAGATCTACGACTAAGATTGCTTCCAGCAAGAAAGATGCGTGGTCAGATAAGAAAGTAAAGTAATATAAAATTCGGCATGTGGATCCAAATAGGTTATCATTCTATGGCATCGGGAAGCGAGGGTTTCAGACTATGCAGACCACGCTACCTTGGAAAATCCTTCGAAGCAAGCTGTCAACCACCTGTTGCGGCTGCAACTGTTTTCCCCAAATTTCTTAAATTTTGGTCCCCTCCTCATGATTTAGAGTTGTTTTTAATCGTTTTGATTCGTGAATCCTTGGTCATGCTCTAGTTTTGGGTGATTTCTGAAAATTGACTCTCGGCCTATTTCAAAAGTTGTATTTGTTTGAGATTTTGGTGGGTTGTAGATGTGAGCTTGGTTTGTTAGTCGTGGATGAATAAGATTTTGCTGCTTGAAGAAACTGCTATTTCGAAGGTGAAACGGGCTCGTGACCATTGTTAAATTTTAAGAGTTGTCTGAAACACTTAATATTTTTTATAGATCGGGCGTCAAAATTATGTTTGATAAGAGGCCGTTGTCCTTTCGTCTTCTGCCATTGCGGCTCCCAAAGCAGTTAAGAACCCGAAGTGTAAATTGCTCTAACCGTCGATGTGAGTCTGCCTTTAGTCGTGGGTCCATAGTATTTTGTCTTCCGCCGTTGCGGCTGTGCAAAGATTTCGGCTTCCGATGTCAATGTCCTTTCGATTCCCGATTGGGAATTTTCCCGCCCTCCAGTCGCATGTTCGTAACCTCTTTCTCTTCCACCGTTGCGGCTGGGGCAGGGCTTTTAGCTTCTGATGCCAGCACTCTGAGTGTCCGATGAGTTCTCATTTCCTGTCGTGGGTGTTTTCCTTCGAACCCATAGGTAGACGAAGTAGTGGTGCCGGCGTTTGTCAAGCCTTGTGGCAATAACGCTGTACATGGCCTCTCTTAATGCTTAGCCGTTTTAGTTGATATGATTTGAATGCAATCTCGATGAATGATGTACGTCGTTTGATTGTAGGTGGTTTCCGGAGATTGGTCAAACTACGGCGGTGCAAAGGGAGATGGGCGATTTGGTGAAGGTAGAGCCGAAATCAGCAGGATCGCAAGGAGGACAAGTGGAGTAGAAGACAAAAGCAGTAGCTACAAAGGCGCAGACCAAAAAACCGATCAGTTACCAAATGTTTCATGAGTGCATACAGAAAAGATAGAGGGATATGAAGCGTTTTGGGAACTGAAAGGTTGCATGCTTGTGGGCAGCCCAGGGGTCAACTGTTTTAGCTTAAATATGGGAAAGTTAGAACTTACGGGGGCTTTTTCCCTAGAAAAACTTGTTACTTAATGCTTGTAAGAGGAACTATTTCATTTTACAACCAGAGATTGCAAATTTTACATGTTGGAGGAAGTGCTCTGTGGAATATGTCAATGTGATTAAATGAGCAATGTTGAATGTGAACTATTTCGTTTTTAGCTGTGTCTCATTAGCTGTAAGAGCATTCTAATTTCTTGAACCTATGTTCTTGTTTGAATGTTCTTCAGTACCCTTATGATGTCTTTTTCCACTATGAGTAATGGTAGTTTTGACTGTTGATGAGCTATCTTATCATATATACTTTTATTCATGTTTATATGTTTGGTTATAAGAACAACTATCTGTGATTTGCCATAACATGTGAACAGGGGTGCATTACTCATGAATTAATACCCAGCTCTCTAGAGATAGTTTAGTTAGTATTTATTTTCTTGCATGATTTGGATGCTTGTGAGTGCTAAGACAAGAGGTAAGAACCTGCGCATCACATTGTGACTACTCTTTGTATCTTTATCACCCTGCATTGTTAATTAGGCACGTGCATATGATACTTCAAGTCAAAAAATTAAAAAAATATACACAGTGGACCGGGCTGTAACCGGTAAAACCTTTTGTTTTTGTTACTTGACCTACGGTAGCCGAACCGCAAACCGAACGGATTCCCTATACCAAACAGTCACGGGCTAGTTGGGAACATTGACTGGGGAGAATCCCTTGCTGTTGTTGCCTGTGATTTTCTAGGCCACAACAGTTTCTGGCACTAGAAGGAGGGCCGCCAGTGCATGGCTAGCCGAGGAAACCTGTTTTCCTGAGATTATTTCACCGGTAACAGTTCTGAAAGCAGTGGGATTCATAATCCAATTCTGGAAGAAACGAGTAGAGAACATCTATATTCTGTTGACAACGAAGTGGTTAATGATCTGAGAAGACACACCAGGGAATATGTAAAGAAGATTGGAGGATTTCCAATCATCCCTGAATTACCCAGACGAGAGTATAAAAGGAAAGATCGTCCTATAGTGGAAGACTCAGTGCTGGTTGGGGACTGGGAAGAACTTGTAGAAACAGCCTTACAAGAAGTTGTGTGACCTTTGAATTAGGAAGGTCCGGATACTCCTCACAGTTCTCCTACTCACACTCCTGTTTGCTCACCTCCTCACTCTCCACTCAGACTCATGGCAAATGCCAATCCACCACCGAATGCCAATCCACCACCTAACCCACCGAATCCACCACCTACTTGGAGAGTCAGATCACCTTTAAACCTGACACCTCCATTACATGATCTACCTCAAGCCTTTGAAAAGATGTTTCCCAAGTTCGACCCAAGTGAGAGGATATTGGTAGATGACCACCTACAAAGTTTTTACTTGGCAATAGAAGGATTAAGGGCCGGGGAGTATGAAGATGTAGTCTGCAGACTGTTCCTGCATACCCTTAAAGGAGCTGTAGCATCATGGTACTTCGGGTTTCCTGCAAACTCTATCCCTGATTGGGATACCTTTGAAAGGATATTTAGGAGTATATATGCAACTCAGAAGACTCATGCAGCTCTGATGAAAGGACTATGCGCCTTGAAGAAAGAGAGAAAGGAAAAGGTGCACAGTTTCACACAAAGGTTTGCAGCATATCTCAAGAATTTTTCTGAAGCAGATAAACCTTCGGACAAGGTCCTGATTGAATATTATACTTCAGCTTTAGGCCCTGAGTTGGCCATGTTTGCCAAAATAAGGGCCAAGCCTACTTTGGCAGAAACCTATGCAGAGGCAGAACTAGTGGAGGCTGAAAGAGAAAGTATCGAAGATTATCCAGAATAGTCAGGAGAGAAAGGTGCAGGAAGGAAAGCCTTATTGTTTACTAAGCGTAAGGGAGAGAAATCGCCAGATTTTGAAAATATGGTAAAAATGATGCAGAATCTTTCCAACAAAATCATAGATTTGGAGAAAGAGAAGGAAACACAAAAGTTCTATAAGCCCGATTATAAGAAAAGAGAGGATAACAATCAGTCTCAACCTCCTCCTCACAATGCTGCATCGATGAATCTAATAGAGGTAGGAATGGAAATTTTTTGCACTTTCCACCAACAACCACACTCTGAAAGGAATTGTCCTCAATGGATAAAATCAATGACGTTGGTTATGAATCAGCTGTTGGATTATAAGTTAACAGAATATGGAGAAGAAGAAAGAAAAGAAAATACTACTTCAACGAAGGAACAAGAAGAGGAAACCATGGTTTTGTGGAATTCTGTTTCGTTATTTGATGTAGAAGAAGAAAAGAATAAGGGCTACAAGGACGTCATGGAAACCAATGTGACAACAAGGATCCAAGGGCCAATTAAAGAAAATAGTCTCATTCTCCCAAAGATCAAAAGGCTGCAAAAGAATGTTAAGAAATTTCAAAATAATTCCGCAGCTGATAAAATTCCTGAATTCACAATTACCAGCCAGGATCCTAGGAAGACTAATACGTTTGCCAAGCTCACTGAAGAGAAAATGAATGTTGATAAGCCACATTCTACTAAATTGCAGATGGATTATGACATCGTGGAAGATAATAAGAAGGCGAGGGAAAACGTTTCACTATTTGAAATGTGTAAAGTGCCGTAGCAAAAAGAAAGACTATTGAAAGCACTTGAAGCATTAGACGAGAAGATGCCCACTGTCAATCAACCTCAAGAAGAAGAAGAAATCAGAGAAACCAGCATTGGAGGTAAGTCTAAGAGCAAACAACCACATTTCCTCCTCACTTTTGAAATTTTCAATCACAACGTACATAATTGTCTGGTAGACTCAGGGGCATCCGTTAATGTCATGCCAATATCAGTCTATAAAAAGATAAATGGGCAGCCTAAGCCATCCACGTGGAAGGTTGTTCAGTTGGACAGGATGGATGTAAAGGTAATTGGTGAGATGGAGGATGTCCTAGTCCATTTGGCATCAAATGATAAAGTGTGCCAAGTCATTAATATTGTGGTGGCTGATATACCAGACGTGTATGGTCTTGTCCTGAGCAGAGATTGGTCGGCCAAACTAAATGGATATTTTGCTTTTGATTGGTCACATCTGTGGCTGCCGTATAAAGGAAGTCCGAATCAAATTAAGATTTTTAGGGAGCCTCACATGAAATACAACGTTACTCAACTCGAGTAGAAGAATGAACCAGTGGATTCTGTGTTGGGAAATTATTTTATTGAGTTGGAACCAAAAAATTACCAAGCAGAAGAAGCCAAAAACACATTAGACACCCATCCTAATCTCCTTCGATTTTCACAGGCTGATGAAATCGACTGTAACATAGTAAACCTAGCGATAGGAATAGATTCTCATGCAAAAGTTAGCGATTTTTGGACTTTGTTTTTTGATGGCTCTAAGACGTTAGAAGGGTCAGGGGCCGGCTGTGTCCTGATCGAACCCAAGAATAATAAAGATTTCCTTTCCTATAGATTAGATTTTGAATGTACGAATAACACGGTTGAGTATGAAGCATTGGTACAAGGTTTGAGGAAAGCAATCGAATTAAAGGTAAAAAATCTCAAAGTTTTTGGAGATTCTGAAATAATTGTTAAACAGATCCGGAACCAAATACATTGTGTGTCCCCTCACCTGAAAGCTTATCAAAATGAGGTATGGGATCTGCTCAAATGTTTTAACGCATTTAATATTGTTTCAATTCCCAGACTTAAAAATGCAGTAGCTGACTTGTTGGCCACATCCGCTGCTAGACTTGTGCCTACTAATAATCGATGCTCCATTGAATTGATTTTTAGGCCCTCGGTCCCTGATATGATCACCAACCTGTGAGTGTTCGATGATGATTAGCAGATAATAGAATGCTTAACAAATGACAGGGTATTTAAAGGGGCGATTATAGATGATGAAGAACATCAGGCAGAGATGAAATATGATAATTTCATCCCAAGAGGAGTCAGAACCTTAGAAAGAATGTTCGATCTCAATGAAAAGTTCAGAAGACCAGCAAACGTGAAGACTCACAGCTCAACTCTACAGTTCGAACTGATAAATTTAGGGACTGAGACGAATCCCAAATATGTGAATCTCGGCAAATGTTGTTCACCAGTAGAAAGAGATAAGTTCGTCAGTCTGTTCAAACAATATAAAGATGTTTTCACCTGGACATACGAAGATTTGAAAACATATGACACCAGCATCATCAAGCATGTTATTCCCATTAGAGCTGGTGTCAAACCGTATCAGCAGCCTTTAAGAAAAATGCATCCAAAATTGGAACCGCTGATTCAGAGTGAAGTTAAGAAATTATTGGATGCTAGAATTATTTTTAAGGTCAGACACTCAGAATGGGTCTCGAATCTGGTACCGGTAAGGAAAAAATCTGGAGAGATCAGGCTATGCATGGATTTCAAAAATTTAAACTGTGCTTCAAACAAAGATAACTATCCTGTCCCACCCATGGAGCAAATGCTACAAATCGTATCAGGGTCTGAACTATTTTCTTTACTAGACGGATTCTCGGGCTACAATCAAGTGTTAGTAGCTGAAGAAGATAGGTTGAAGACAACATTTAGGACCAAATGGGGAACTTTCGCGTACAGAAGAATGCCCTTCGGGCTTATAAACACTGGAGCCACATTCCAGAGGGCTATGGACATAGCTTTCCGTGGTTTGATTGGACGTAGTGTGGTGATATACCTCGATGATATTACAATATTCTCAAAAAGGAGAGGAGAACACGCGTTCCATCTAAGGCATATTTTTGAACGCTGTCGGAAATATGGCATCTCACTCAATCCCAAAAAATGTGTGTTTGCTGTCATGGAGGGTAAGTTACTTGGTCACATAGTTTCAAAGAAGGGAATTTCTATTGATCCGGAAATGATCAAGGCCATTGAACAGATTCCCTTACCCCATAATAAAAAAGGGATGCAATCATTTATGGGAACAATTAACTTCGTGCGAAGATTTGTGCCTGATTTCGCTCAGATTGTCAAGCCTCTGCAGCAAATGGTGAAGCAAAATGCACAATTCAAATGGACTGAGATTGAAAAGAATGCCTTCAGCAAAATCAAGATTGCTGTTGCACACGTACCCTCCCTGAAAAGCCCAGATTTCGACAAAGACTTTATTCTGTATACCTTTGCATCCAATGATTCACTGGCAGCTGTGCTTACCCAAAAGGAAGATGGGGGGGATGAATTCCCAATATCTTTCATGAGCACTGGGTTGCAAGGGGCTAAATTAAATTACACAGCCATTGATAAACAATCTTACGCAGTATTCAAAACAGTGAAACAATTCAAGCCTTATATATTAAAAAATCGAACCAAGGTGATCGTACCATACCCAGCTGTAAGGTCCCTTTTTGTACAGAAGGAGTTAGGAGAAAGAAGGGGAAATTGGGTAACAGCTCTTCAAGAGTACGACCTCGAATTTAAGCCAGCTTCTATAGTTAAAGGGCAGGGACTGTGCAAACTGATGACGGAAAATGGGAACAATAACGAACATGCCTGGGAAGACGAGGCCGAACTACATTTGATGGATGTATGCCCTTTGTTCACAGCTCCCGACTCTTGGTATAGGGACCTCGTGCATTACCTGCAGGCAGGACTGTTGCTAGAACATTGGAATTCTAAGCAAAGAAGAGCGCTGCGTCTTAAATCAGCTGGCTATCAAATTGTTGAAGAAGTATTATTCATAAAAAATTATGACGGAATTCTTCTTAGATGCTTAGAGAAAGAAGATGTGAAGAAAGTAATGACATATTTGCATGAAGGTCCTGCTGGGGGACATTATTCAGGAGATACTACAGCTCACAAAATCCTCAGAGCCGGTTACTATTGGCCTACGCTCTTCAAATATGCACACGCACATGTCAGGAAGTGCGATATTTGCCAAAGGTTTAGTGGGAGACAACCTAAAGCAGCAGCACCCCTAAATCCTGTGATGATCACTGAGCCATTCGAGCAATGGGGGTTGGATATTATTGGAGAAATAAAACTGAATTCCTCCCTACAACACAAGTACATTCTGACCGCGACTGATTATTTCACTCGCTGGGTCGAAGCTGTCCCACTGCATAAGATAAATGAAGATATGGTCATCAGTTTCCTACAAGATCATATCATGACCAGGTTTGGAGTTCTAGTTTCGTTAGTCTTTGATAACGCTAAATAATTTTCATCAATTAAATTAATTGCTTTTGCTCATGATAAAGGAATAAAATTGCATTATTCTGCTAATTACTATCCACAAGGAAATGACCTGGCTGAATCCTCTAACAAAAATCTGATTAGAATTTAAAAAAAGACTGTAATAGAGAACCAGAGGAGTTGGCACTCAGCGCTACCAAATGCCCTTTGGGCTGATAGAGTCACCCCTAAGTCTTCGATAGGAGTGTCTCCATATACCCTTGTTTACGGTAAAGAAGCCATTCTTCCTCCTAATGTCATGCTACCTTATTCCATGATAGCTCAAGAGTCATGATGAAGTTTTGCAAATAAGGATCTATAATCTCCTGAAAGCGGAAGACGCTCGATCTAAAGCCAGAGAGCGCTTTAAGCAATAGAAAGAGGTGATAAAGAGATGGTTTGACAAACATAAGGAAAGAACAAAAGATTTTGAGGTAGTAGATTTGGTTCTCAAATGGGATCACCCCCATGATGAGAAAGGAAAGCATACTAAATTCCAGCAGTTGTGGGTAGGCCCTTTTCAGATTGCAGCAAAGCTTGGCCCTTCTACTTATAACTTGCAAGATCTCCAGGGGTGGGAAGAGAACTTACTAGTGAATGGTTTGGTTCTCAAGCCTTATTTTTCCTGAGTTCTGTTTGAGTTCTACTGTCTTGTATATAAATAATCTAGTTTGGTCGTCTTTTTGAGTCTTTGAGTCATGAAGTTTAGTTTTGTTTTAGTTTAAATTTTCTGTTTGACTTTAATAAAAAGAAGCAAGCTTTGGTTGCATGGAGAGCATTAGAATTATGTACTGACTAAAATCCTTGATTATAAGACTGTGTATTATGGTTTTGTCTGATGGAATTTCTTCTAGTTTATCAGTTTTTCTAAATGGCTATGAACGCATTGAAGTCCTGCTTAATCCCTGTAAAGTAACTCAAGATTAAAGGGTATGGAATACTATTTCAAGGCTCCATCCCTCTCACACTTAAAAAATGTCCTAGGGGGTGACAACAAAAGACCCATGGAAATGAAGCAGGGTAAACAGTATATTATATATAAATGATCCCATGCCAAGAATTGAAAGCCAAAAGGCTTAAAAGAGTCAAAACTCCTAAGGAAGCAATGTATATCAAAACAAAGTACTAAATCATATGAGTATAAAATTGCCAAAAGTTCCTCTCCATCCATGAGCTGAAAATTAAATACATCTCTCACACAAAAGGACACTATGGATAGAGGAGCCTGAATAAAAATTCAGAAAGAAAGGCATGAGGAAGACTCAAAGGACAAAAGTCCAAAAGCAGAAAAAAGTGCAAAATGGCATGGGAATGAGGAACTGTTGGGCAATAGGGCAGACCCGGGTTTAAACCTTTTGCTTCGCACCAACAAAAGACCCACAGTGTTGGCCCTTTCAGCAACAACCTGCACGCAGGTTGCAGTCTCACCCGAAACAACTATGGGATGCCGTAGAATCAGGTTTCTGCAAGCAGAAGAAGGATATTACTGTACCTTTAGTCTCTAACAGCCTATGTCCAATCAACATAGAGCTTTGACTAGTATATATAGCTTGCATATAAATAAACACACAGTGACTTGCTCAACCTTTTACTGGGAATTCGCAGGGAAGCTATTTATTAGCAGTGATCTTATTTATCAAATATATCTAGCTATTAATGCAAGAAAGATAAACAGAAACAGAGACAATCACAAGAACCACAACACCAGATATAATGTGGTTCACCCCCAGTGTAGGGGTTACATCCACAGAACTATGTTTTATTCAACTTGCTACAAAATCACAGTTTTGATCTGTGCACTCAGCTGCAGATCTCTTCTTGTCCTTAAAAGCCGTGCACACAGCAGCAGGCCTCTGTGCACACAGCAGCAGGCCTCTATGCACACAGTTGCAGATCTTCTTAACCTCTTACAAAATACCCTCTGTGCACACAGCTGCAGAGGTCATCCATGCACACAGCTGGGACTTAACCTTTTCCTTATAAAATAGCGTTAGCTTCGCTTTAAATTTCTTACATTTGAAACCTAACCTCACTTATTTACACAAGCGCATATTTATATCGCGCACCAATACAAAACCATGGTCTTAAACCATGGGCACCCCGAACCCTAAACCCTGGACATAAACCATGGGTTTATTACAATAAGAAAGCTTTAACTTAACCCCGACACCCCTAAGACTATTTTGAACCATAACTCCGCTTACAAACTTACAAAAACCGTGGAGTTATCCAAAACTAGAGACTCTTAAAATACACATCCCAACAGGAACAAATGAATATTTCTGTTTACTAGATGTTACGATCCTATGGTGTCCAAGCTGGAGGCTACCCAAAGATAGAGGTAAAAATGAAACTCATACTCCTGTCCTCGAAAGAGTTATCTTGACTTTGAAATCTTGGTTTCCATTTTCCTAAATTGGACTACCCTCAATGTTTAAAAGTACATATATTGCCTTTGGGAAATCCATATATCTAGAAGAATTCAACATGGTGGTTTTATTATCAAACAGTCTGTTACTCAAGGAAGAAATTGTCCAGAGGTCTAGGTTCACCAGGTAGTCACCAATTGTTGTGGCCGCAACTGTTTAGCCCAAATTTCTTAAATTTTGGTCCCCTCCTCATGATTTAGAGTTGTTTTTAATTATTTGGATCCGTGAATCCTTGGTCATGCTCTAGTTTTGGGTGATTTTTGAAAATTGACTCTCGGCCTGTTTCAAAAGTTGTCTTTGTTTGAGATTTTGGTGGGTCGTAGATGTGAGCTTGGTTTGCTAGTCGTGGATGAATCAGATGTTGCTCCTTGAAGAAACTGCTGTTTCGAAGGTGAAACAGGCTCGTGACCATTGTTAAATTTTAAGAGTTGTCCGAAACACTTAATATTTTTTATAGATCGGGCATCAAAATTATGTTTGATCAGAGGCCGTTGTCCTTTCGTCTTCCGCCGTTGCGGCTCCAAAAGTAGTTAATCACCCGAAGTGTAAATTGCTCTGACCGCCGATGCGAGTCTGCCTTTAGTCATGGGTCCCTAGTATTTTCTCTTCCGCCGTTGTGGCTGTGCAAAGCTTTTGGCTTCCGATGTCAATGTCCTTCCGATTCCCGATTGGGAATTTTGCTGCCCTCTGGTCGCATGTCCGTAACCTCTTTCTCTTCCGTCGTTGCGGCTGGGGCAGGGCTTTTAGCTTCTGATGCCAGCGCTCTGAGCGTTTGATGAGTTCTCATTTCCTGTCGTGGGTTTTTTCCTTTGAACCCATAGGTAGACGAAGTAGTGGTGCCGGAGTTTGTCAAGCCTTGTGGCAATAACGCTGTACATGGCCTCTCTTAATGCTTAGCCGTTTTAGTTGATATGATTTGAATGAAATCCCGATGAATGATGTACGTTGTTTGATTGCAGGTGGTTTCCAGAGATTGGTCAAACTACGGTGGCGCAAAGGGAGATGGGGTTTGGTGAAGGTAGAGCCGAAACTAGTAGGATCGCAATGAGGACAAGTGGAGTAGAAGACAAAAGCAGTAGCTACAAAGGCACAGACCAAAAAACCGATCAGTTACCAAATGGTTCATGAGTGCATACAGAAAAGATAGAGGGATATGAAGTGTTTGGGGAACTGAAAGGTCGCACGCTTGTGGGCAGCCCAGGGGTCAACTGTTTTAGCTTAAATATGGGAAAGTTAGAACTTACGGGGGCTTTTTCCCTGGAAAAACTTGTTACTTAATGCTTGTAAGAGGAACTATTTCGTTTTACAACCAGAGACTGCAAATTTTACCTGTTGGAGGAAGTGCTCTGTGGAATATGTCAATGTGATTAAATGAGCAATGTTGAATGTGAACTATTTCGTTTTCAGCTGTGTCTCATTAGCTGTAAGATTTTTCTAATTTCTTAAACCTATGTTTTTGTCTGAATGTTCTTCAGTACCCTTATAATGTCTTTTTCCACTATGAGTAATGGTAGTTTTAACTGTTGATGAGCTATCTTATTATATATACTTTTATTCATGTTTATATGTTTGGTTATAAGAACAGCTATCTATGATTTTCCATAACACGTGAATAGGGGTGCATTACTCATGAATTAATACCCATATCTCTAGAGATAGTTTAGTTAGTATTTATTTTCTTGCATGATTTGGATGCTTGTGAGTGCTAAGACGAGAGGTAAGAACCTGCGCATCAAATTGTGACTACTCTTTGCATCTTTATCGCCCTGCATTGTTAATTAGGCACGTGAATATGATACTCCAAGTCAAAAAATAAAAAAATATACACGGTGGACCGGGCCATAACCGGTAAAACCTTTTGTTTTTGTTACTTGACCTACGGTAGCCGGACCGCAAACTGGATGGATTCCCTATACCAAACAGTCGCAGGCTAGTTGGGAACATTGACTGGGGAGAATCCCTTGCTGTTGTTGCCTACAATTTTCCAGGCCTCAACACCACCCTAGTACGTCTTTCCTAAATTAAGCTATTTTATCATGGCAGAATTGGAGGATTCAGAAACTCAAAACCTCGAGGTTCAGGAAGCTGAGGACACCCTAACAGATAAGGACGCCGAGGTCTTCGATACTATCATGCTAAATGATAGTATAGAAGCCACTCAAGCTAAGCTAAAATCTCTCTAGTCATAGGGAATAGACACTCATGGAGTGTTCAGGTCCTTTTTATTTTATTTTTCTGTTGAGAAAACCCCTAGTTGCCCCAAATTCATAAAATGGTGCATCAACAATTATTCCTCTTCCCAAGGTGTTATCATGGACACTTCTAGGTCTAGGATGCTATGTCCCATTAACTCCCTCAACATCCGAAAAACCTTGTTAATCCCTTCTGAGTTTACCCAGATGTCCAGTGAATATAATGAGGAAGATATACTTCGTTCCTTTCAAGGGTCCTTGGACGAACAAAAAGATGTTTTCCTCAGAACTTGTTTGAAACCAGAGATCCAGTTGTGAGACCTCCCATTCCCCATTGATTTTGACCTATTTAATTAAGAGACTCTGTCTGTCATAACCTTAGCTAGCCAGTTCTTAGGTATGGACTTGAACCAGTTTGTCACCAAACCTTTATTGACCCTAATTTTTACCCTCAGTACCGGTCAAACGATGTCTAGAATACCGAGTCAGCCTTCACCACCCACATGTCTGCAATTTGATGAGATCTTAGCCAGAAATATAAAATCCCATTTGAGTAATTTTAGTCAGTCCGAAACCTTCAGGTTCAGTTCTCTTCTTATGAATATGTTTTTGAGTTTTAATGATGACGACCTGCAACTCCCAAAAATGGTTATGACGAAGGACATGCACAAGGATTATTGCAAGTTCATGAATGCCCTCATGGCTCCAGTATATGAGGTCTTCTTCCAAGAGAGGCTGTCGAGAGTCTTACCAGAGATGAAAAGCATGCTGCAATCATCCCCTTAAATAAGAGTCGGGGATTGGTTTTTCTCCTAAGATAATACAGTGATTAGGGTCTATGGGTTTTCTCGTCAACCATATGTCTTTCCAACATTTCTGACGTTGAGGGTGTTTGAAATAGAATTAATCAGGATAAGGTTGACTGTTGAAAACAAAAAATTTATAAGCTTTAGGAAACAGGAAGATATTAAGTTCCCATGGGAAGTGGGCCGTTTTACTGTTAAAAACAAATTGGCCTTTCCAAAGGTCAAAAGTTTGCTCATAGAGAGAGGGTTTGCAATGGAGGCTGCGATCGACTATGACCGTCATCGTATCATCTCCAATAGAAGGTAGACAAGTAAGAGCAAGCCATTTGAGCACATTGAAGTAGTGGGGTTGGTGGAGAGGGCCAAATGGATGAAGCACCTTGGAGAGATTCAATCCGATGAAGATATGCCAGAAGGGTCATCCCCCTCTACGCTGGTGGAGAGTTCCCCTTAGCTAGACCTCTCTTGCATTATAGCCGTAGCCACAAAGATCACACCTTTAGCTAGTTTGTCTAACAGGGAAAATAAAAGAGAATACCCAGAGGCCATGGATGTATAGGAAAGGCAGACGACCAAGATGCCCAAGAAGCAGAAAATTGAAGAATCAGATAAACTCATGTAGAGTGCCCGGGCTAAGGGAAAGAAAAAAATGGTGAAATTTAAAGGTCCATGCTTCGCGATTCAAGAATACGCTTTCAGTCATGTTCCTAAAGAAGTAGTAAGAATATACAAGTCTAAAGTAGAGCTACTGGATAAATACAGAGAATCTGGAAAAAGGGCCTTTGAAGAAAGATAGAAGTTGTGCGAGGAGGTAGACAAACTGCCAGGCCAGAATACCTCCTTGGCTATGGTCAGAGACCCGACCAAGGGCACGCTGAATTTGGCCGTGATCACGGGAGAAAAAGTAGCGCAGTTAGACGTAGACCCGAAAAGAGTCCCTGAAACTAACATAATTAATTTGCATCAAGGGGTAAGTGACTTCCTCTATATTGATGTGCTCCAAGTTGCTTTACAAATATCAAAATTGATGGTTGGTAAGAAAAGAGATGAAGAGATGCTCCGAAAGGAGAGGGTGGAAAATAAGGCTTACCAGACCCAAATAAAGAAGCTCCAGATAGATCTATCTATAGTAGACATCCTAGGAGATAAAGGTAACGCCACAAAAAGGCTACTGAAGGACATTGAAGGTACGATCCAGTTGTTGAAGAAAAATATAGAAATCCCTTCTACTCGGCTTATACAGACTGCTGAATTGAATGAGATTGAAAAGGAGAAGGAGACCCTGAACACTGAGTTGATAAATTGTAAGGCCAAACTACTCATACAGGAAGGGAAGGAGAGACAGTGGAAGAAATATGCAGAGCTCTGGGATGAGGAAAAATGATCCTTCAAAGCAAGGCAAGCTAAGTTGGAAAAGGAGTCAAAAGAACTGACTGAAAAAACTCAGGACTAGCTGGGGCCTGTAGCCCAATTATCTGCAACATCTGGTGCAGACTCTCTCTCCCATGCCATGTCTCAGGTAAGTCTCAAAGATATCGATATCACTAGCCTAGGAAATCAGAATTAAGACTTGATTAACATGGATAACGTCAAAGAAGGGTTGAAGAAGAAGGTGGAAGAGCATTACAGAGAATTAGAAGTTAAGAACAATGAATTAGCAAAACAAGTTTTAGGCCAGGAAACTCTTATAGGGGCGAAACAACTCATTTGGGACATGATAATAGTGGAGGAAAACAAAGTATGGCCATACTTGGATTTTATCCAATATAAGGAAGACACCATACAAGCGGCCAAAAAACACATCCAGACAGCTAAGTTAGACCTGCATAAAAGGCCCTTGGACACGGTTGAAAGCACAATCAATTTCCTGAACAGTTTGACAGATGAAGACATCAAACAAGGGAACATCCAAGATAGTATCCCAGTCATCCCATTGGTCAAAATCATGGTTCACAAACACCACCATTTAAAGATGGTTGAGGAAAAATGAAATTGCACATGCAAACATGCTGACGACTTCGCTGCGATGTTTAAAACTCTGGTCCAGAAAGGGATCCTTTTCTTTTGGTAAAATAAGGGACCAATGCTGTCCCAAAAGAGTATTATGATAGATTGGTCGAGTGCAGGAAGGATCACAGGAAATTCAAGGATATAGCTTAGCAATCGCTTTCAGGCATGACCGTGATCAAAATATTGTCGAGTGAATTTGAGTTATTATTTGATTTCAAAGATTTGTACGCAAAGTTACCAACGCCTTCTTATTTGGAGAACCTAGAACTTAGAGTATTGGTAGAAGAGATGGTAAAGCTGGACACACCAACAACTAACCAATGGAACCAAAGATGATGGGCTCTAACAGCAACCAGAACCAAAGACACAGGTGCGAGGAAATCAGGCAAGCCGGTATTTTGAAGATGCAACATCTTTGAAGTCTAGCAAATGACATTACCCACATCATTTTCTATTTTGTTCGACCCATGGGAATATGCCACGATACAATTTGTTGAGAGTTTGTTGTCGACTTTTGTAACTGATTTTGGCCCTGTTTCGAGGTTGGTCTCAGGGGTCCAAACACTTCAAATATGATCCTCATAGAAGGAGAAAGGGTTGGTTGGTTTTGAATTTGCAAGACTATTGTGTTTGTAATACTTTTTGAATTAATATGCAGAGCTAAATGTTGGTTATATGAATTTACAGGAATTTCTGTTTGTTTTCAAATTACAGCCTGTGATTTTCTTTTCTCATGTGCATGTGTTTCCTGTTATCTTTTACATTATGTTTCTCTTCATGTTGTAGAATCAGTGTATAATGGATAGGAATTCATACTCATATGCTCCTGCCATTATCTCCGATATCCACTAAAATTTTCTTCCAAAATTGGCATGGATTTCATTCCTGTGGTTCTCTACGCTAGTGGAATGTCATCTTTCTGCTATTACCACCAGACCCCAAATACAACATCAGTGATCGAGACACTACCTTGCTCCTGTAAGAATTTTCCTATGCAAAATGCTCTGTTTCCTTGGGATTTTGATTCCATGTCCTAATAAATATTCATTTTGTTTCCAACCACTAATCATTTGATATCCATTTTGTGACATTATGTCTGGCCTTATTACAAATCTGTGAGAGATCCCTCTCTAGAATTGGATAAGCCAACTCCCTTTCCTAAAGTGGTTCTGCTGTTTCCTTGGGGTCCACCTTCACACAAAATTGGGTGTGATTCTGGGTGCTAACAAATTGGTGCCATTGCTAGGGACAAAATTGAAGATCATCTTTGGGAAGAACGATAAATATTCAGAGGATAATAGGTTTCCGCGGGAAAACATAGACCCTTACAAGTGAGTAAGGTTGTGTATTTTTCCTGGCGACTCCACATCATGCCTGAAGTACATCTGAAAGACATCCTGGCTTCCCGACAGCCGCATACAAGAGGTAATCCTAACACCGAAATATTTCCAAGTTGGGATAACCCCAATAAACCGTTTGGGAATAAGGGAAAAGATCAGTTAGCTATTCCTCGTTTTGAAAATTCCTCTACCCAATAATTTTGTAGCATCCAGGGTTCTGTAGAGGAATCTTGATTTGAAATATCTCTACCAAAATCTAAATTAGAGTCTGATCTGAAGAACACCACAGTGAACCCTGATAGGTTGGAAGCATACCTGCTAGATTCTCTCTGGCAAAATCGTTTGAGAACTAGAGGTCCTGTACTCCAAAACTTTCAACCCTCTACACCCCAGGTAGTGCAAAATCACCCTGTCCTCTGAGTCCCTCCTATAGTCCAAAACCCCCCTAGACCAATGGCCTCCTATTTCACCCTAGTAGATATACCTATTGGGTTACATGGCCTTCCTCAAGGTTATGCCCAGAGAATCCCGTTCTTTGATGGGGAAGGAAATTTCACAGCCAAACTCATGTTGACAGGTTCGAAGACTTCTTGGACCTGGATCTAGTAGATGAAGACGACATGAATATGAGGTTTTTCGTGTTGAGCCTCTCGGGGGAAGCGAAGAAGTGGTTCAAATATTTTCCTGCCAGGTTTGTTCGCACGTTCGCAGCTTTCCAGACTGCGTTCTTATAAGAAAGGTAGAACTATAAAAGAAGCCCCCTACAAGTCCTGTCCCAGTACAAATGCCTGAAGAAAGGTGGTTTCAAGTTCGTACATGAATTTTCCAGCAGGTTTATGAGGACGCATAATTCTATTCCTGCCGAAATCAAACCACCAGTGGGTGTTGGAAAGTTACATTACGTCGGTGCTTTTGACAATGATTTTTATCTGCTATTGAGGGAAAGAAAGTCAAAAATTTTTCTTCCAATGTTTCAAGACGCCTTGGAGGTGGAAGCCAACATGATGGCGAGTGAGAAGATTAGATAGAAAATAGAGATGAGGAAAGTCATAGAAGATGGGCCCTCCACCTCTGCTTCTTCTTCTAACGACGTAAAGTTTGAAATGATGCTGAAGAAAATAGAAAAGCTGATGGATAAATTATCAGTAGACAATGGATCACAGAACCGGGAGCAGAATGAGCCCCAAATCAGGAATCCAAATTTCAGGAGACCCAACCCTCCTCAACCTCCTCAAATTAGACAGAGAGAGGCTAGAAATCCCTGAAACCTGAATGATTAGCAAATACAGCCACCTTTTCCCTAAAATTAAGTCAATGATGAAGGTGAAGAGGAACCCACTGAAGATCAAATCCATCATTTCGGAGATCTGGACTCCGACATATACCTCACGAAAGTAGAGCATAATCTGTATGCCCAAGAGGAGGAGCCGGAAGACCTTGAAGAAGAGTCAGAGCAGTACCAGAGGGGGTATGTGCATGCCATAAATGAGGTCAAGAGGAAGATCCAATTGAGGAGTAGAGACATCACCTTCAATAGAGGTAAGCAGAATCCGAATCGGCCTTCCACTAGCCTGCAATATGATGATAAAAATAAAGAAAAATAAAAGGAACACATTCCATGCAAAGAATCGATGGATAAAGGTGGAAAGGTGAAGGAAGTTAGGCCACCAGCACCTGTAGAGGTGGAAAATATCATGCTCGCTTTCATCTTGCATACTGAACTCTCCAAGGTAAAAATCTCTATTCCTTTCAATGAATTGTTAAAAAATAAAGAATACATGGATAAGATAACAGGGATGGTTAAAGGTTAAGGGGATTTCCAACCCAACATCCTAGAGGTAAATGATGATGCTCCCACTATCATTTTTGGGACCAGGCTTGAACATGGAGACGAGGAAGAAGTTCCTCCTTTCTATCTGAGCTTAAATGTGCACGATATGGTCGTACATAATGCTATGTTGGATTCAAGGGAATCCCATAATTTGATTCCAAAGGGCGTGGTAGAGAGTCTGAGGTTATAAGTCATTTGACCTTACAAATACTTGTACTCTTTTGACTCCCAAAAGGTGAAATGTCTCGGGTTAATCAAGGATATGGTGGTGACTCTAACAGAACTACCTTCCAAAACTGTGGTGATGGATGTGGTCATGGTAGATATTCCCCCCAAGTTTGGCGTATTGTTGTCTAGATCCTGGACTTCCAAGTTAAAAGGGATCCTGGAAATGGACATGTCTTATGCCACCATTCCTATGGTTGGGTGAAATAAAAGGCTGTACAGTGAAAAAGGATCCCTGTACGTGGTCAGTAGCCCATACAGGTTGGACGATCATGCCATATATGCTATTGACATCGATCTCGGGTCATCTATTTTCTTCAATGACATATCCTCGTGCAACCTAGAAATATCAATGATAATCAAAGAAGGGGAGGGAAAAGCCGTCAAAAAGTGAAGCACTCCAAATGCGAAAGAAAAGGAGGAAGGTATTTGGACCTTGTACTTCAATGGTTCGTTTGCCAAAATAGGAGCTGACGCAGGTGTGTATATAATTTATCCTCTTGAAGAATATGAAATCTCATCTTACCGGTTGAATTTTGAATGCACTAACAATGTAGCATAAGACAAAGCTATACTATTGGGGTTACATGCTTTGAAAAGCAGGAAAGCCAGAAATATACAGGTCATCAGAGATTCAGAGTTGGTCATAAATCAAATAAATGACATATATCAGACCAGACATCCAAGAATGAGAGCTTATAGAAATGAAGTATGGGACATGTTTGGAAACTATTTTATTGAGCATGTGGTTAGGGTAGTCCCCATAAGAGAAAACATGATTGCTGATGCCTTGGTGGTCACTACTGGTAGATTCAGAACCCCTATGGTTGGGCAGAGAACATATAAGGTACGCATCAGAAACAAGCCCTCTATACCTGAAAACTCCAAACACTAGCAGGTTTTCGAGGACGATGAGAAAATCAAGAGATTTTTTGGAGTTATCAGACAAGTTTGCAAACACCCAAATAGATAATGAGAATTGCCACCTCGAAAATCTTCAGGATTTCGAGGGTGGCGAAGAAGGGATTAATGAGGGTAAACGATACAAAAATTTCCTAGGAAGGAAGGACATAGTGTAATTAAAAGGTAACCATATTCCTAGAGTTCTGATCCCCTTAGAGAATTTGTTTGATCAAAATGACGTGGCCAAGGATCCAAAAATGAAACCCGATGAGGATTCTGTTGAAGATAAGAACATCGGGGCAAAAGATCACCCGAATATCATAAAATTATCAAAGAAGTTGTCTGCCAAAGCGAAGGAAGACTACATTAGTCTGATGAAGAAATATACTGACTTTTTTTCCTGGAGCTATTAGGACCTTAAAGAGTATGACACCTCCATCATACATCATACTATCCCCATAAATCCCGACGAAAAACCTTTTAAGCAAAATCTGAGAAGGGCCAATCCAAAGTTGCTTCCTATCATCGAGAAAGAAATAAGGAAGTTGTTTGACGCCAAAATAATTGTGACACTAAGGTTTTCTATGAAGGTCACGAACGTGGTGCCTGTAAGAAAAAAAAATGGTGAGACTCAGATATGCATAGACTTCAGAAATATCAACAAGGTTTCCCTAAAAGACAATTATCCTTTTCCCAATATGGAACACATCTTGCAAACACTCGTGGGGTCTGAGAGGATTTCCACCATGGACGGCTTCTCAGGTTATAACCAAGTGAAAGTATTTCCTGAAGATCAAGAGAAAACTGCTTTCACCATTCTGTGGGGAACGTTTATGTACACCAAGATTCCTTTTAGTGTCATGAACGTGGGAGCCACGTTTCAACGAGCCCCATTCTGTTGCAAAGGTGGTCTTGGATCGATCTTCTGGATGTATTCTGATCTGATGGTAGCCTGAAAAGCCATCGGTGAAGGAGTAGAACTCCTATCCTCCCACGTTTTCTAATACCTCATCAATGAACGGTGTCAGAAATGGATCGTGAAGCGATGCATCATTGAGCTTGCGCAGATCGACACAGATCCTGATGTCTCCTTTGGTTTTCTTCTCTTGTATGACCATGAGGCTAACCCATTCACTTTCTTCTACAGGCTCAATGATTCCTGCTGCTAGCATCTTATCGATCTCATCCTTTACTTTTTCTTTATATCGTGGATTTAATCTATATGGGCGCTGTTTGACTGGTCTAGCATCCTCCTTCAATGGTATCCTCATGACTCCCAGGTCTCCGAATATTCCCTTCATCTCTGTGAACTTGGTGGGAAATAGGTCCTGATAGTCATGTAACAAGTCTGCAATCTGTCCGACTGTTTCATCGTTCCAATAGTCTCCAATAGAGGCAAACTTAGGTTTTGTGTCTGTGCCAATATTGATTTTTTTTAATCTTGATGGGCTCTGTGATTGCTGGAATTTCTAACTGTGGTCCCTCAACATCGCAAGTGCCTTCTGAATCTGGAATGTTGGTGTCACGAGGATCCTCATCCTCTTCCTCTGGTTCAGCTGCAAAATTATAACACTCTAACGCCTCTTTTAGCTGGATAGCCCACTCAGGTTGAGCTGACACTGATATGGTACAATCCTCAAATATCTTACTCTTTATTACTTGTAGGGCCTGATCAACACTTGGATACTTAGTTTCAAAAGAGAAGGTGAGTAGGAAGCTGTCTATCATAAGTGGCCATGTAGTTGTTCCCTTGCGTAGCTCAGTCTCTGTATACCAGTTCCTTGGAACTGTATCCAAAGTATGAATGAATCGGTGAACCCATTCATCCTCGGGAATGTCCGACCAATTCTGTTCACATGTCTGAATGTGTGATCTGGGGTCACTCTCTCCTGTGTATTTCTGCTGGACATACTCTCTGTCGTTGTAAAATCTGATCGCCATGAATCTCTTAATATCTTCCCATGATGCGATGTTCTCTTTATGTGCACACCACCATCTTGCAGGTGTGGCTCGTACTGCAAGGTCCATAGCTACGATCCTTTGTTCATGAGGAATCTATTGTTCAAACTGCTCGAGAAAGTCCTGGATATCTGTTAGACCATGAAATGATGGAATCTCATTGATCTCTATGCCAATCCATCGCAGTGACTTAGTCAAGTACGCGCATCTGCGCGCTGAGAATTCGTGAAGTATTTTCTACTAGTTCTCTAGACCAACATCTAAATTTGATGTGCATGAGCTGTCGCATTGCCAACTAATATTCCCTTCTATGGTTGGATTGATGTAGTCGCTCTGGCTTGTGGTCATCTGATAGAGGCTCTCCATGTTACATGCCTCCTCCTCTGCTCGGATAGGTTCAATATATCTAGGACCCTGAAAAGGATCCAACGGTGTGATGACCCGGATCTGCGCATCCTCAAATGTCATTTGTCTTCTCTTTAGGTCGATAACGGCCATGTTACCGATCACCCAATCAATGCCTAGTAGTGCTGGATATGGTCTACTATCGCCAATGATTTCTATAACTTCAAAGTCCGCAAAGCTGTGAACTCCGTCAATGTCAACTGGCACCTGCGGTAACCGACCCAGGGGTGACACACGCTGCTGATTAGATAATCTCAGATGGATAGGCGATCTGATTAACTTAGGGCTACCCATTTGTTCCCATGTCTACTTAGTCAGAACATTTACATCTGATCCCAGATCTAGGATCACCTCATCCATTTCAAATTCTCCAACCTGCGCTGTGAGTCGCATCTCTCTTCCCGTTCTTGTATGTCCTGTAATATTATGAACAACACGCTATGTACTGCTCACGGAAGAGGATGGCTGAGACTGACCTATAATGTGCTGAAGTTCCGTGATAGCTTGCTCATTTCTTACAAGTTTTAGACAACTCCGTAGGAAGGAATGTACACTTCCTGTCATCTCATCCTCATCTCATCTTCCCGATGTGGTAGCCTGTGATGTCTGCACAAGGCTATCGCCACAAGGTGCTTGATGTGGTACGCCCCTAGACGGCGGTACCTGCGATCCTGATTGCGTAGGGTCATCAAAGAAAGCCTTAGCTTCTTGAAATGTCTGTTTGTTCTTCTGCAGGTCGAGTGGTGTTGCTTTATTAGGAGTTCTGCGTACCCAGTCTTGACCTGTGTTCTTTTCAGTCTCCTACGATGTCCCACTGGTAGAAACACCACTGCAAGTCACAATATTGACTCTTGGTTCTAGTTCTTCCTGCTTAGCAGCAATAAGCTAGATGTTCTGGTGTACTGCTGGCTTAGGTTCTCTGATTTTAGCTATCAAGGTAGGACACTCCTCTATAGTATGATCATAAGATTTACAATAGTTGCATGTGGTAGTAGGGCTCGGACAGTCCCTAACATAATGTCCTACAACTCCGCAGTTGTAACAAGTAACTGGTCCACAACCACGGCCAAAACCTTCTCCTCTACCGAAGCCTCATCCATGGCCTCGTCCTCTGAATCCTCCTCCACGGCCTCCATAAGCTGGATCATGTTGTGGTCCTGCTGCTGTACCCTGTGTCTCTGACTGGACTCTGTACAAGTCTTGCTTTGCTCCAACCATGAGATCATAGGCTCTGCAATAATGTTCATCATGGCCTACAGACTTGTAGAAGACGCAGTATAAGTTCTTAGGTGTCTGTACGTACTTCTGAAGTAGAGGGCAGTGGTGAGGTAGATGTCCTCGTGTTTTGCATATTTCACACCACGGTCCATGGGTCTGTGGTAAGGGGTTAGGAGCCCCTGTTGCTATATATTCTACAAAAATCGGACAGTCGTCTTTGGTATGGCCTTGTGCCTTACATTTTACACACCATATGTCTTGCGCAACCTCTTTCCCTTTCTTAAGCTCATGCAACTGTAGCGTAAGATTAGCCAACTGATTTTGTAAAGTTGCCATGCCTGTACTGCTCTCAGCTAGAGGTGAAGCTTCTAGTTTCATCGCCATCTCCAACGCATCATCCTACGTCTGGATTTTCTGCTACATTAACGGCAGTCTAATGTGAGGGAGCAGTGCTGCAATAAACCATTCCTTATGCTGCTCCGGTGTGAACTCAAAACTGACTTGGTCGATAAGGGCTTTGAATTTTTGATCAAATTCCCACACCGACTCTGTAGGTAACTGCTTGATGTCTTTGAGTTCTGTAATGCACTGTGAATCAGACTTAGGTTTCTTAAACTCTTTAATCATGGCGGTCTTGACCTGGACAAGTGTCCTGGGTACTGTGGTATACTTTATATACCATGTTAAGGCTCGGTCTCTTAGTGTGGTGACCAACTGTACAAGTTTAAGGTTATCATCATTGATTGCTTTAATGGTCCACATGGCTTCACATAGAAACCAATGCTGCTCTGGGTCTTCTGCCCCTGTTCCCTTAAATATAGGTAGCTTCATATCGTCCCCCATTCTATTTCTATGTGGTGGATGTTGATTTACTGTGTTACTACCACTCGGCGGTGTAGGTGGAGGTGATGTAGCGGTGGTAGGTACTGTCTGTGAGCTACTGGATGGGGTTCCTATGGGATTGTTTTGAGTCTCGGTCTGTTTCTGTGGGGTGTAAGGGTGGTAAGGGATACCCCCCTCTGTTCCTTTTGTGGTACTATGAATCTACTGTCTAGTACTATCTGAACTGTCTTCAAATATTGGACATCTGAAATCTACTTTATACTTCTTTCCACTACGTGTTCGTCCAATGTCATCAAAATCACTTTCAAACTCTTGTGACATTACTATTTCTACTTATTCATCTAAAACTAGATCCATTGTTCCTTTTTCATGTAATAGCATCTTAATGGACAAGTTTAATGATATTAGGTACTTACCACGATATCCTTTGAAGAAATAGCGCTCAGCCTCGCTGAAGCTTTTCCTCTGGTCAACTGCAAACTCTGTGACGAATCCTTCTAGCACACTCACAAGCTAGAAGTATACTACCCTCGTGATAGGATTATCAAGGTTTTTCACGATCTGAATCAGCTCTGGTGTCCAGACAATGTCTCTTTTCTTTTTGAATATGCTTGTATAAGTTAACTTTGATAACCAGTCATAAAGATCGTTCCCAAAGGTCGCAAAAAATATCGCATGTAGGTCTGTAATGATATGTTTTTGTAACCAGTCCTCTATACTCGGTCTAGGACTCTTGTTCTCTCGTTCAGCAAACTCTTTCTGGTTAGACCAAACCCACTCATTGAGTTCGTCTCTCGTAGGACGCCACCAGAACATCAGCACTCTGTTTGTTCAAAGCCGACAACGGAACCATTTGTTGGCTATCGTGGGTAGACCCAGGTTTACTGTATTTAACCAACAACACCCCTAGCTCACTGGCCCTTTCGGTGACAGACCGCGAAGCGGCCTGAAGTCTCACCCGAAGTGATTCTAATGGGTTGGCCAAGGACTCAAGCATCTTGGACCAGGTTCTGTGGCATCCTATTTGCGACTCGTAGGTCTCCTAGCCGCGAGGCCTCTCTCTCTGCGCGTCGTGTGACCCTTCTGCTCGCATCGCATGATATCCTCATCTTGCAGCTCTTCTAGCCACGAGATCTCTCCTCTCTTTTCCTATCACGCGGTCCCTCTCCGCGTCGCGCAACTTCCACTGACTTGCGATGACTCTAGCCTTATCGCATCACCGTGCACTAGGAGACACGTAACTTTCTCCCCAATGCTAAGTCCTTAACCTATGGTATCGCGCACCGCAGATCCTCTACCGATGCAGTATCGCCTCCCTCGATATCCTACTCCCGTGCCTCAGCGCACTTAGCGTTGTTCGTGTCGACTTGCAAGACTCAACATACCAGGCTGTTTAACACTACGACTAGTGACTGTTCAAGCAAAGCATAAATGAACTCGCATACAACATGCCAAAGACTTCAACTTATATCTATCCTTCTATATTATTATGAACTGAACCATGCATTCATACATTCAACTATAAACAAGGCTCATATAACAACTAACAGATGCAACAAATAAACACAACACATGAATCAATCACATAACACTCGATTTTAACATGGTTCACCTCCAGGATGGAAGTTACGTCCACAGAACTGTGTTTCTATTATAGCTCAGGGGAAGGTAAACACAGTTCTGCTGCACCGCATATGCAGCTTGAGATCTTCTGGGTAACTCCGCACACAGCCTGGAGCCCTTCTCTCTTAGATCTCTTCTCTATCTCTATATTGTCTCTCTTATAATATACTCTTCCCTCTCTGTCAATCCCTGCGGATTGTTACAATAAAAAATAACAGTAAGCTAACAGACTACTGATGATCTGACTAGCTGGATGGCCTAAAAATGCCCAAAATGCCAACCTTTTACAATACAAAATACATCCCTTTATAGGCGGCCCGAAGGTCTCGCCATTACAACATTGTGGGCCTGTCCCAACAGTAAACCAAACCCTAACTAGTGACTGTCGGTGTATCTGTACTTTGAGGTAGCCGCTATCCGTCACACCACAGCTCTCTGTAGTCTTCCATGCTTCCCAGCGCTGACCATGGGTACTATGCACCGCTTCCCTTCACCACAGCTTCCTGCAGTTTTCCATGCTTCCCAGCGCTGACCATGGGTACCGACGCTGCTTCCCTGGCTGTCCTTTGTCTTCAATACCTCGGCCTCGTTGCTCCTTTTACTTTATGAGGGTAGCTGAGCTCTCCTGTCGTCTGCCGCTGTCTTCAATGCAGTGGGTGAGCTCTCTCTTCTCGGCCGCTCAGGTACCGTCGTCTTCCTTGACTTCTCTATCTTCTTCAGTCACGGTTTCCAGCTCTAATCTGTAGCTAGAAACCTGCTACGGCGTCGTAGCTCTGCCTCTTATATCTCCACCAAAACTGTCTGTCCGTCAAAATAGCCAGCCCTTGACCCTACTCCAACACTACATAATCCATTCCCACATCATCGCTTATGTTCCCAGCAATGTTGTGAAGAGAATCCTCACTCATCCAGACCAAAACTGGTTAAAGGTCAAGGGCTGGCCAAAATGATGACGAACTCCAATTGTGATTCCTTGTAGCTGAATTTCTTGGCCAGTCACTCGCTCCAACTGGATGCCAAGATACAGGTAATGCCTAGTCTCTCCATGTCTCCTTGGTATTATGACATTGTATATGTGCTGAGGAATGTGCAGGCACCAATAGGTCTGAGCAAAAAAAGGGCGAGGTCAATAAAGTTAAAATCCACAAAAAATTGTATTCTGAATGAGCACATGTATTGGAAGGACCCAGGCAGTATCCTCTTGAACTTCCTGCTGGAAGACGAAGCCCGACAGACCATAGAAGAGTTTCACAAAGGATATTGTGGAGGACACCACTCCTGGAAAGTTACAGCGAACAAAATTTTAAGGGCTGGTTTCTATTGGCCCTCGTTGTTCTCTGATGTGTACAAATAGATTGCCAAATGCCACCATTTCTAAGTTTTCAAAGGAAAAAGGAAACTTGTCTGTCTTCCTCTTAACCCCATATCCGTAGAAGCACCATTTCAACAGTGGGGGTTAGAATTCATTTTAAAGATAAATCCAAACTCGACTGGGTAGCACTGGTGGATTCTAACAGCTACATATTAATTTACCAAATGGATTGAGGCAATACCCACCAGAAGAGATACTGATGAGGTAATTATGAATTTTTTAGAAGAAAACATTTTGGCTCGATTTGGGTGCCCCCAGAGAATAGTAACAGATAATGATGCAGCTTTCAAGTCAAAGCAGATGGTCAATTTCTGCCACAAATGCCACATTAGCCTCAACCATTGTATGTCCTATTATCCCCAGGGAAATGGGATGGAAGAGTCTTCTAAAAAAATCATAGTAAGAATTATAAAGAAGTTTTTGGAGGACAACAAAAGGGATTGGCACACAAAGTTAAGATATGCTCTATGGGATGACAGGGTTAGCACTAAAAGGGATATTGGGATTTACCCATTCCAGCTTGTATATGGGTCTGAAGTAGTCTTCCCAACATATTTAGGAGTGCCGGTGATGAGGTTGGCGCAGGAACAAAAAAGTGAGCCTAACCATATGCAGAGGAGGATAAATCAGATCATCAAGTTAAACGAACTAAGAGACGAAGCTTACGATAGCGTGTAGGTGCATGAAGAGGAAATGAAGAAGACCTTTGATAGGAGAGTTAAAGAGGAAAAGTTCTTGATCGATGACTTGGTCCTGAAATGGGATGCACCCCATGAGGATAAAGGAAAGCATGGGAAATTTGATCACATGTGGGTAGGTCCATACCATGTTGTGGTGCAAAAAGGAGAGAATGGTTTCATTTTTCAACATCAATACGGGTCCCTGCTGGAAGGAGGTCCAGTAAATGGGAGGTTCCTCAAACATTACTTGACTTGAGGTGAATAAATGAACACATGTACTATAGTTGTATATATTTCCTAGTTTTCAATAAACAAGAAGGTGGTCCTGGAAGGAGTTTGAAGCCCGAAGAGAAGGCCCTAAGACCCATAAGGACAACCATCTTTCTATTTTCTGGTTTTTTGTCTTCATTACACAGCAACAAGGAAACAATGAAATTTTTTTCGGAGTCTAGGGTAGAGATGCCCACCCAATGTACTTGGCACCTGGTCTACGGGTTCTTTACTACCTCGCAGGGAGGATAGCATCCCTAGCTGGAGCCACTTGTTAGCGCTCGATTTGTGCTGAATAGAAGGAAAGGTTTCTAACCCATAAGGAAGGTAGTGAGGCCTACAAAATTTTCACGCTAAGAAGCCTCGGGAGAGCCATAATAGGACCTGAAGGAGAAGGAAGATATCCCAAAGGGAAACCGAAAGGTTCATGGTGGCGAAGAGACCAGTACTAGTCATGATCTGCCAAGTGGAAGAAATCCCAGGACTTAGAGGCGTACACGAGCCCACTCATGATTGGCCATGCAAGATGAGGGGAAGAAGACCTGTCATATGGAGTGATGAATATGGAAATGTTTTCGACAGTTGGGATGAGATTCAGATTCCATTTCGCGAGTTCAAAACACATATCAAAGAGCTCCTTTGCAAATCGACGAAATGAGTTAAACCGCAGCGATTTGCAATGGTTGATATAACAGAGATCTTAGATCGATGGTGGATATGAATTCCATTGATCTAATGTGCACTACAAAGATAACGATCCTAAGTTTGCAAAATGTGTTAAAGGGGATGTCTGTCCGACAGAGGAGATCAAAGCAGAGGCAGATCTATGGTGTAGGGCCATTTCGCCAACCGTAAGTGCTCGAAAGGAAATCTTGGATGGAAAAGGAGAAATCCGATAAAACTCTCCACATTGGTTGATGATATGGTGGGAAGGCCTGCAATCAATGGGGGAGTTTATATCCCAAGGAGTGGAGGTGCGCAGGGACTGAGAAAGTATAACGTGATCGTACAAAAATTCGATAGTAGGGATGACATAGTTCTAGATTTCGGGTCCCAGAGCTACGACTAATATTGCATCTGGAAGGAAAGATGCGTGGTTAGATAAGAAAGTAAAGTAATATAAAAATTGGCACGTGGATCCAAATAGGTTATCATTTTGCAGCATTGGGAAGTGAGGGTTTCAGACTGTGTAAACTGCACCACCTTGGACAAGCCTTTGAAGCAAGCCGTCAACCACCCTGGAAAGTCTTTCCTATATTAAGCTATTTTCTCATGGTGGAATTGTAGGATTTAGAAACTTGAAACCTCGAGGTTCAGGAAGCTGAGGACACCCTAACAGATAAGGACGTTGATTCCTTTGATACTATCATGCTAAATGATAGTATAGAAGCCGCTCAAGATAAGCTAAAGGTTCTCCAGTCACAGGGAATCGACACTCATGGAGTGTTCAGGTCCTTTTTATTTTATTTTTCTATCGAGAAAACCCCTAGTTGCCCCGAATTCATAAAATGGCATGTCAATAGTTATTCCCCATCCAAAGGTGTTATCATGGATGCTTCTAGGTCTAGGATGTTGTGTCCCAATAACTCCCTCAACATCCGAAACACCCTGTTAATCCCTTCCAAATTTACCCAGATGTCCAGTGAATATAATGAAGAAGATATACTTCATTTCTTTCAGGGGTCCTCGGATGAACAAAAAGACGTTTTCCTCAGAACCTATTTGAAACTAGAGATCCAGTTGTCAGACCCCCTGTTCCCCATTTATTTTGACCTATTTAATGAAGAGACTCAGTCTGTGATAACCTTAGCTAGCCAGTTCTTAGGTATGGACTCGAACCAGTTCGTCACTGAACCTTTATTGAGCCTGATTTTTACCCTCAGTACCAGTCAAACTATGTCTAGAATACCGAGTCACTCTTCACCACTCGCATGTCTGCAATTTGATGAGTTCTTAGCCAGAAATATTAAATCCCAGTTGAGTAATTTTAGTCATCTTGGAAACTTCAGGTTCCAGTCTCTTCTTATGAAGATGTTTTTGATTTTTAATGATGACGACCTGCAGCTCCTAGAAATGGTTATGATGAAGGACATGCATAGGGATTATTGTAAGTTCATGAATTCCCTCATGGCTCCAGTATATGAGGTCCTCTTCCAAGATAGTCTTCCAAGAGTCTTACTAGAGATGAAAATGATGCTGCAATCATCCCCTGAAAGAAGAGTCAGGGATTGGTTTCTCTACGAAGATAATACAGTGAGTAGGGTCTATGGGTTTACTCGTCAACCATATGTACTCCCAACATTTTTATCGTTGAGGGTGTTTGCAATAGAATTAATCAGGCAAAGGTTGACTGTTGAAAATGAACATTTTATAAGCTTCAAGAAACAGACCGATATTAAGTTCCCATGGGAAGTGGGCCCTTTTACTGTTAAAAAACAAATTTGCCTTGCCAAAGGTCGAAAGTTTGCTTAGAGAGAGAGAGAGGGTTTGCAATGGAGGTTGTGATCGACTATGACCCTCATCACATCATCTCCAATAGAAGGCAGGAAAATAAGAGCAATCCATTCAAGCACGTTGAAGTAGCTGGGTTGGAGGAGAGGGACAACAGGAGGAAGCACCCTGGAGAGATTCACTTCAATGAAGATATGACAGAAGGGTCGTCCCCCTCTGCCCTGGTGGAGAGTTCCCCTCAGCTAGACGTCTCCTGCATTATAGCCGCAACCACATAGATCACAACTTTTTCTAGCTTTTCTGACAGGGAAAATAAAAGAGAATACCCATAGGCCATGGATGTAGAGGAAAGGGAGATGGCCAGGACGCCCACGAAGCAGAAAATTGAAGAATAAGATAAATTCAAATAGATTGCCCGGGCTAAGGGAAAGAATAAAATGGTGAAAGTTAAAGGTCCATCCTTCGTGATTCAAGAATACACTTTCAGTACTATTCCTAAAGAAGTAGTAAGTAGATACAAGTCTAAAGCGGAGTTGCTGGAGAAATACAGAGAAGCTGGAAAAAGGGCCTTTGAAGAAAGATCGAAGTTGTGCGAGGAGGTAGACAAATTGCTAGGCCAAAAGACCTCTTTGGCTACGGTCAGAGACCCAACCAAGGGCATGTTGAATTTGGCCATGATCACATGAGACAAAGTAGCAGAATTAGAGGTAGACCCAAAAAGAGTCCCTAAAACTGAGATAATTAATTTGCATCAAGGGACAAGCGACTTCCTCTATACTGATGTGCTCCAAGCTTCTTTACAAATATCAAAATTGATGGCTAGTAAGAAAAGAGTTAAAGAGATACTCTGAAAGGAGAGGGTGGAAAATAAGGCTTACTAGACCCAAATCGAGAAGCTCCAGACAGATCTATCTATAGAAGACATCCTGGGAGATAAAGGTACCGCCACACAAAGGATACTGAAGGACAAGTGTTGACGTATTTGTAAATTTGGAATGTATTCACTTGTATATTTGATATATTGTATTTCATTAAACCTCGATGTTCCTATCAGGAGAATCATTAATGTAATCATGTCATGTAAAGTCATATAGGTTAAAATTCCTTTGTAAGTCGGGGTAAAAGTCCCCACAGTTGAGTGGCACTAGGGTTATTATATTCTCCTAGAGAAGTCAGCCCTGGTAAGTAATTGTCAAGTCAGAAACTGGTATAAATAGAGAGTGAGCCTCTCTATTTGTAACACACACTCACCCAACTATAGTGCATAGTTGAGAGAAGAGGAGCTCGAAAAAGTGAGAGAGAGAACAGCTGTTGGAGACCATCTTTCTTTTTTTTGGTTTTACTTTTGCCATTGGTTCTCATTCTATATTTGAGGAAGTTGCAGGGTTTTCTTCTTTATGGTTTCCCCGAGGAAAAGTCTTTGTGTCTCTTGTCTCTTGTGATTATTGCTGTGCATGTTATTCTCTCAGATAAGATCCGAGATCATATTGATTAAATGATAAAAATGTAACATGGTATCAGAGCTAACTTGAGAACAAGACACTATATAGCTGAAGAAGCTAGGGATTCTTACTTTTTGGGTCTCCCTCCATAGATCATAAGCAAAAGTAGGCTAGGCTAACTCTCCATTGAAGGGCACATCTTTCTGTCGAAGCAAAATTTTATTCTAGGCATTTTCAGTCACTGATGTGGGAAATTAGGGATTTTCATAGAAGAGGAATTTTTGAGTGAGCCCAACATAGGATTTCTATCCTCCTCAAAATTTAAATTTAGAGACCAATATCATCAAAAATTTTGGTTGGGTAAAACTGCGGGAAAGTCAAACCCTAATTTGACCCTGGACTAGAAAACCCTAAAATACTAAAACTAGTAGTTTTGGTACATTCGCTCTATCTCGAGAGTGGAGAAGGTTCAGAAGACAAAATGTTTACATGCCAAATAAAAGTTCGTGCTAAAAACTGTGTAAACATTTCAGCCTCAGATTCGCTATATTCTGCGAGATATGATTCCTCCCAATCAGGGTTCTAGCCTCTCCCAGGATTCATACCTAAACTAGATACCTAGGTAGAATTGCTATATCACAGGCTACGAAGGTCCAAATGAAATTTCAAAAGATGTTCCATATAGGGCACAAACTGTACGTTTGGTGGTAATAGTTTCATCCCATGAAGGTGAAACAGTGACACATGACTGTCTGTACAAGTTTGCTATGATGAACAGTCCTGAAATACATCACTTTGGGAAAAATATCATAAGTCCCAATTGGTGAAACCAATTCTGCTCAAACTTACACTGTTGGAAAGAGGATAGATGCAGATATCTCAGTGAGAAGTTTCATACTAAGAGGATCAATACTTTCAGAGATACTGTAAAAACAATAGAAGACAATTATGCATAAGAAATTGAAGAAAACTAGGGCATCAGATATTTTGCAGTTCTGATCACATTTTTGGGAAAATGAGTATGCTGCTCAGCTCGGTTTTCAGAGGCACATCCCTCTATCTGATCAGATATGAAAGATTCCAAGTTTTGAAAATTAGGGTTTCTCTGACAAACCATAGATCAGCCAAATATGGAACCAGGACGGACACCTCAAATCGGTAAGATCTAACCTTTTGCTATTTACATTTGAGGTTCTCATTTCAAAATGACCTATCACACCAGTTTGATGACAAGCTTGGTGAAGATGAAAACTTATGAGCATGGAAGTATAGGATTTCACTAGTTCTTGAAGAAAATGAACTGTGGACACCTACATAAATGGAGAGGTTCCAGTTCCAGAGGGAGATGAGGCTAAGGCCTTACACAAGAAGAAATTGGTCAAGGCCAAAAGAATTATTGCTGATTCTATCAGGGATTTCCTTATACCACAAGGGTCCTCCCTTAAGACACCTAAAGTGATGTTTGATTCCTTCACTAAGCTATTTGAAGGGAAGAACATAAATCAGAAGATGTCTTTGAGAAACTAGTTGAAGAATGTGAAGATCCGGAATGCAAAGACCATACAGTCATACTTTACAATGGTCTCTCAAATCAAAGAACAACTTGAAGAAATAAAGAATGCAAAAATTGTGATAACCACCTTGAATGGCCTCCCATGATCATGGGATTCATTCATTCAAGGAATTTGTGCCAAAAGGAAGTGATTACCTTCAACAGACTCTGTGAAGAGTGAAAACAAGAAGAAGCTCGACTCATAATAAGAGAAGAGAAGATGGGAGCAACTGAAGATCAAGTGCTCACGATTCAAAGAAGATCCCTCAAGCGATGAGGAATATGAAGAATTGAATTCTTGAAGAAACTCTTATCCATCTTAGAATTTGGACAATAAATGATGATGTTATGAATGAAAAAGATGATGAAGATGAAGGCTCAAGAAGGAGTCTACCCACAAAAAGAATAAAATATAAGTAGTCAATTGTCATTTCATGATATTGTTTTGTTATGCATTTGTCTATATTCAGTTGATGTGTTATGCACGATAGAATGTTTGCATTAATGACAGTATACTACTAATATGTATGTGATGGGTAAGTAGCTCATGGTGTTATACAAATATCCATTGCTACTTATCTAGAATGAAACCTCTATGCATGTGATGGGTAAGTAGCTCATGGTGTTATACAAATCTCCATTACTACTTATCTAGAATGAAACCTCTTTGCTGACATATTGGATTAATGCACAATTTCAATGATGTCATGGTAGAGATGGAAGGAATCTAGAAAGTTTCCGTGAGATATGGATGAATGTTGTATTGGATAAAATAGTTGCATAATTATATCTTTATGCATAAGAATTTAACATTATGAATATTCCTTATGAAATGTTTCTAACCATACAATTGGTGCACTTTAATTATAGGAAAGATCACCTACAATTGCCTACAAGAAAATAAGGATGAGACTTGTTCCGAAGAACAAGTGACGACAGTTCAAGAAATAATTCAAAATGAAGAATAATATGAAAATACTTTCAAAGAAAGAAGAGGTCTCAGACACAATGCAGTTATGTGACATTGTTGAGTGACATCATTGATGTAGAACCTTCCAGCTATGAAGAAGTAGCCAAGAAGAAAGGGAAGGAGAGTACCAGTTCCAAAAGAATGATGTCTAGGATGCGGTATCTGCAAGTTCCAACATACAGTAGATGGAAACATCGTGGGATACAAGGCAAGATTCGTAGCATGAGGCTTCTCACGGAAAGAAGGCATAGACCATGAAGAGACATTTGCAGCCATTGGAAGTTAAGACACATGACAGTCAAACTCATGTGTGCAAATTAAAGAAGGACTTGTACAAGCTTAGAAGGAACCCATGGGATGACACATACATGAGGAGATTGAAGATCACCTAGAGTGATGAAGATCTTAACCTTTGCTACAAGGTTGAATATGAAATCCTATAGAGGATGAAAAGCTCACAGATGGGTGCAAGAAGAACTGTTGAAAAGGTTGAAGATAGCTGATCTTGGTATCCAGTGACCCTAGATGGATACATAGAATATTAGTAGCAGAGGAAGCTACTTGTCACTCTAGTACATAATATTTCAATACATATTCAGAAAGGCAGAGGGAGAATAATGCTCCACTTCAGAGGGAATGACTGTAGAAGATGTTGAGGTTCGGCATGGTACGATAGGATGGACAGATTACTAATGGCTCTAAGATTTACTAAGAGTAAAGTAGATTCCAACCTTTGCTTCAAGGTTGAAGGAGGAAGACCAGTGATGCTCTTGTTATATGTCGATGACTTGCTCCTAACAGGGAAAGAGGAACTCATTAAAGTTGCAAGAAGGAGACTTGCTGCTGAGTTCGAGATGAAGCACTTGGATATGATGCACTATTTTCTAGGCATGGAGGTGTGGAATAATGCAGATGGAATCTCCCTGGGACAAGGGAAGTATGTAGTGGAGATCCTGAAGAGGTTTGAGATGATGGACTGCAAGGCCATGACCAAACCTATGGCATCAAACCTGAAGTTATTGAGTGATGATTCGTCAGATTCGGTTGATGCCATGATGTATCATCAGATGATTGGGTCCTTGATGTACCTGACGAATACGAGACTAGATATTTGCTTTGCTGTGAACACATTGAGCCAGTTCCTGATGGATCCAAGACATGTTCACCTGATGGTTGCAAAGCATGCAATGAGGTACCTAAAGGGTACAGTTCATTATGGGCTCAAGTATGAAGCGAATAAGAAGATTAACCTGTAGGGTTATGTGGATTCAGACTGGGCATGCAGTTCCATTGATAGGAAGAACACTTCGGGGTGCTGCTTCAGTATGAGATCAAAGAGGAGCAGTGAAGCTCCAGTATGTGATCCAGATCGAGATCTCTTGAAAGAGGGAGTTATAGCATAGCTAGTCAGATAGGTTGTCTGAGCATAAAATCCCAATGAAGCTCATAGGTTGCTTAGACGTAAATAGTCCTGTAGGTTTTCCTAGGATGTAATCAGTCGTGGTGAAGATCGCAGGTATCTTTGGATGTAATCAACCCTGATGTGATTCTATGCTAGAAATGGCCAGAGTGAAGTTTGACTACTTTAGGGAGAATCTTGGTGTTCTCTAGATCAAGGCTCCTTCCAAGGGGAAGTGATGAGTCCATGGGCCTTTTTGACATGGTGGTAGGCTGGGCCTCCCATGGTCAGATGTAAGTGCAGAGCCTTTCTGACATGGTGGCAGGATGGTACTCCCATGGTCAGATATAAGTGCTGATCCTTTCTGACATGGTGGAAGGATGGGACTCCAATGGTCAGATATAAGTGTTGGGCCTTTCCTTGGATGGTATATGGTGTGTGCTACCATGCCGATGGATGTAAGCGCTGGGCCTCCCATGGTCGGATATAAGTGCTGAGACATACATCTAGCATGAAAAAGGGCTAGTCTGTAGAACTACATCCAGCATGAAAAAGGGCTGGCTCTGTAGTGGAAATCCTTGCAGAGGCAAGGTGCTACATCAAGTATGAAAAATGACTGGATTTGTAGGGGAAATCCTTGCAAGATGTAAGCTGTTGCATCCAGTATGAAAAAGGACTGGCTCTGTAGGGGAAATCCTTGCAAGAGGCAAGGTGCTACATCCAATATGAAAAAGGACTGGCTCTGTAGAAGAAATCCTTGCAAGAGGCAAGGTGATGCATCCAGTATGAAAAAGGACTAGCTATGTAGGGGAAGTCCTTGCAAAGGCAAGGCAATACATCCAACATGAAAAAGGGCTAGCTTTGTTGCTGAATACCTACCTAGAGGCTAGGCCTACAACCAACATGAAAAAGGGTCGGCTCTGTAGAACTTCCTATGACGATAAGAATTGAGAGATAGCACCATTTTCTCGAGATAGCGGGAGTAGTGATGATCCAACCTTGATGATGATCTAGTGATGATGGTGATCCAACTTTGATAACGATCTGTGACGAAGACTTGTGCTGATGAATTGTGTCAAGAGAATACCTTCCTAGTTAATAGGGAGTGTTGATGTAATTGTAAGGTCAGAATTTATTCACTTGTATATTTTATATATTGTATCTCATTGAACCCCGATGTTCCTATCAGGATAATCATTAATGTAATCAAGTCATGCAAAGTCATAGAGGTTAACCCTCCTTTGTAAGTCAGGGGAAAAGTCCCCACAATTGAGGGGCACTAGGGTTATTAGACTCTCCTAGAGAAGTCGAACCTAGTAAGTAATTGTCAAGTTGGAAACTAGTATAAACAGAGAGTGAGCCTCTTTATTTGTAACACACACTCACCCAGCTATAGCGCATAGGTGAGAGAAGAGGATCTCGCACAACTGAGAGAGAGAACAAATGTTGGAGATCATCTTTCTGTTTTTGTGTTTTACTTTTTCCATTGGTGCTCATTCTATCTCTGAGGAAGTTGCAAGGTTTTCTCCTTTATGGTTTCCCCAAGGAAAACTTTTTGTGTCTCTTGTCTCTTGTGATTATTGTTGTGCATGTTATTCTCTCAGATAATATCCTAGATCATATTTATTAAATGATAAAAATCTAACAACAAGGAAGGTACGATCGAGTTGTTGAAGAAACAACTAGAAATCCCTTTTACTCGGCTTATACAGACTGCTGAATTGACTGTGATTAAAAAGGAGAAGGAGACACTGAACAACGAGTTGATCAATTGTAAGGCCAAACTATTGATACCGAAAGGGAAGGAGAGACAGTGGAAGAATTATGCAGAGCTCTAGGCCAAGGAAAAATGATCCTTTGAAACAAGGAAAGCTGAGTTGGAAAAGGAGTTAAAAGAACTGAAGGAAAAACTCAGGAACAACCAGATACAGCAGCCCAATTATTTGCAATGTCTAGTGCATACTCTCTCTCCCATGCCATGTCCCAGGTAAGTCTCAAATATGTAGAATCGGGACTTGATGGACATGGCTAATGTCAAAGAAGGGTTGAAGAAGAAGGTGGAAGAGTGTTGCATAGAATTAGAAGTTAAGATCAATGAATTAGAAAAACAAGTTTAGGCCAAGCAACCCTTATAGGGGAGAAACACCTCATTTGGAACATGATAACAGTGGAGGCAAACAAAGTATGACCATACTTGGATTTTATCCAAGATAAGGAAGACACCGTACAGGCAGCCAAACAACACATCCAGATAGCTAAGTTAGACCTTCATAAAAGGCTCTTGGACATGGCTGAAAGCACAATAAATAACAGTTTGACAAACAAAGACATGAAATGAGGGAACATCCGAGATAGGATTCGAGTCATCACATCGGCCAGAAGCATGGTTCATAAACATCGCCATTTAACGATGGTCAAGGCAAAATGGAATTTCACACGCAAACAGGTTGACGACTTGTTGGCAAGCAACACCCTTCAGAGCATTTTGAACACAAATAATTTCAAATAGGTAATATTTGATTGACATTTGATATTTTTACCTGGATCAAAATTCATCATGGATACTCTAGGAGTGCCCTAAGAATATTTGATTCTTAAGGAACTCCCGATAGAAGTTTAATTGATTCATCGATTCACAAGGATTAACATCAGCATTTGATTCTCATGATCTTCAAACCTCATTTATTTTAATCATCTTGAAAACTATAATTACAGAAGTTAGTAGCTCCTATTTGCATTTCCACCTATCACTCATGCATGTTTAAAATCAAATGAATTTATAATTATTAATTCAAACAAGCTACTACATGGTGTGATAACCATTACTGTTTAGTTCATTTAGGTGACCTAATAAAGCTTTATCACTTCTGAATTATTTATCTTATCTTGTTTGTCATAAGGTTTTAAAGTGTATTTAATATAATTTTCATATGCCACACATTACTATACACTTATCCTTATTTCGAAATTTGTATTTATGAAATGAGTTAGTGTTAAAGTTTGCCATGAGGATCTAAGATGACTTTTAGAGTTTTTGACATAGGTTTGGTTACATTATAAATTATTTCCCGATCAATTTTTTTTTAATAACCTTGATCTTGAGTTTATCAATTATATCCTTAGTTGGTTACATTATTATGGTTTTATTCGATGAATGAAGGATTGAGACTTTGTAACCATTTTATCATGTTTTGAAACGATGAGTTTTTCTGGGTCATCACAATATTATGAAAATATCGATCGGCATTAAGGTTATGATTGAAATTAGGGTTTTGATATTCATGTCACTTGAATGTTGCCATCAGTCGATTTTCATCATGCAAAACACCAAACTTAAGTGGTCGCTCATTTGATTATCCTACGGATCATTATGGTGTGTTAAATGCTTACAAATCTCATTTATCTGTCAACTCGCAGTATGATGACCTTGCAGAGAAATTCACAGTGCTTTGATAAAATAGGGCATTCTAGAATGTTGATGGAAATGAATGGAATGTGGATAAATTGACTATATGTTTCAGTTTAGTTTTCAAAAACCCTCAAAGTTTGTGCAATGGTTGCTATGGCTCCGGTGTCCAGTTTCAAAGGCGTTTGCAGAAACGTTTGATAGGGTTAATGCATAGGTCGGGGACATTGAATTAAGGCTGACTGAAGAATTTATTTCTCAAGCCATTGGTTTATCATCAAACAAAAACGGCAGGCAGCTACAGAACCATCAAAGATCACAAAAACTGGATCGCGCACTCAGCGAGAGAGGCAAATTTCAGGGTCTATTTGTGAACAAACCGTTTTGAATATGGAAAAACCGTTGAAAACCCATTTCAAAAATCGACCAAGTTACCCTTAATTGTAGGATTTTTTCAAAAATAGTGCAAGATTTGTGAGATACGCAGACCTGTTTGAGCTATATTAATTCCAGAAATTTGTAAGACATCTCATTCATTTCTATATGTTCATGTTGCTAACAGATTTTGTTTGACATTTACAGGTGTTAATGGAGCTGTTGATGTAAAGCTGGATGCTATCCTACATTTGTACTCTTTTTTACTTTGCATCCGCAGTAGAAAGAGATCGACTCATCAACCAGAATGGAGAGCATTTCATAAAGTTTTGAGAAGATTGCCGGATTCCCGTCATTATTCAGGAGATGATTTTTTGCAGCAAACTGCGGGCAAATAAAGAAGAAATAACAAAATCTGAGATCTGGGTTTTTTGTAGAACAGGCTCTTTTATTAGATTAGTGGGGAATATCTTGAAAAACGTGAACCATTTGAGATATTTCGCAGGTTCTTTGAACACATTTTTTCCAGTTGCGGCCATCATGGAATCGGTTCACTTCTAAGTTTTCTGTTGATTTGTATTAAAGTATTTAAACAATAGCAGAGATTGCTTTGAGGGGGGAGTGCTCATTAGAACTGGAGAAGCTTTCTTTCTTTAACGTTCTGTAATTTTTTTTATGTTCAGTGGTTTTTGTAAACCAAAGAACAGGAAACGCTGCTGCCAGTGGGGTTTGAGTCCTAAAACTTGTGGAGAACAAATACATTACAATGCTTTAATATTATTCTGTTATGCTTTTGTTCCTTTAGAACTATTTCTGAGGACTACTGGATTTTATAGAGATTCTGAAGACATTAGCTAAGTCTCTCAGTGATTTCATGCTGTCATAATGTTGTTTCTCCTATGTTGAATTTCCTTTTCATATATATATGTATCGTTATAGTATATGTGAAAGCACTCTTAATGGATTCTGAATGAACGACATAGTGTTGAAATGTGAATGATCCGTTGTCATATGGAAAAGTAAATGAATTTCTTCATGATTTTTTTCAGTTGATTATGAGATTGTGATATGAAGTACTAACTGTGTGAGCTGACTTTGTTTCATCTCTATGTTAGTACGTGAGTGTACTTGTCATGCTTCAATACTGTGTTAAATCTATTTTGATTACAAGTTTTATTTCATGTTCAAATTAACTTATGATAAGATGTTGTTTTATTGTAAGTTGATTTAGATCTATTTCTGCTGATTGTGGGATTTTCTAACATTGCAGGATTATAGATGATTTTTTATAATAAAGCCTGTTATCAGAGTATTAATTCAAGCTCCCATTTTGGGATAGATAACCTGCATTTAGGTCATTACAGGATTAGGAGCTACTATTTTTCTGTACGTAGCTTAAGATCGTTTTTCTTTTAGTACTAGTTAGTCATTTAGATTAAATGTTTTGATTTGCATGAAGGTTTGATTAAGTAAAACTTACCACCTACACCTCAAGAGACTCTCTACCTTGAGAGCACATTTTACAGGCAGCAGGGCCTTTATCCTGTGAGAAAGAGTCACTCCAAACACACAAGATTACAGTAAGTCGAGTGTGTGGGCTGTCTTTCCATAAGTTGTCCTAGGACAGTTTTTCCATCCAACAAATGGCGCTAGAAGGAGGGCCGAGGTAAAACAAATGATTTCATTTCTTTTTAAATTATTTAAATAATCATTTAGCCTCATCTCTTGTATTTTAGTTTTATATTTTTATTCTTTTAGTGGTCACATGTGTGCTTAAGGGCTGGTTAGATGACAAGCTAACCATTTGAAGAGTGAATTAATATTGATTGTTTATCATTCATGGCTCAGGCCCAAATTCCTGTTTGGGAATAAGTTTTTAGTTTTACATTAATTGATATTCCTAATGAGACAGTTAACCTCTTGTCAAAACTTGAATTTGATGGTGAAGGCGATATATCTGCAAGGAAACACCTCAATAAGTTTTTGTCTAAATGTAATAAACATAAGATTATTGATCTTAGTGCTACTTGCAGGTTGTTTGCTCTTACTCTCAAAGGACGAATCAAATGCCCATTGGAAACATTTCCACCTAATTTCTTTTTTACATGGTTTCAATTTGCACATGAATTTTTGGATACTTTTAAGGATTATTATTCTAATAAAATATGTAGTGAATTGCAGGCTCTTCGAAAGAAGAAAGGTGAATCTTCAGAAGAATTTTCAGTAAGGCTTTCTCATATCCTTTGCAAATTTCATATTACTCATTTACCTTCTGAATCTGAGCTTTTAAATATTGTTTTCAACTCTCAAGTTCCTCTTATTCAACAAAATCAAGAAATTTGTCAAAAGGATGTTTCAACAAATGATTTCCCAACCCTTCTAGAAACTTCTTCCTCTATCATTGATTGAGATACTTCAATAAGTTCTACCCAACCCCAAGGTGACAAGATTGAAGTAGAAGAAGTACCAACTCCTTCCGATGATTATTCTCTTCTCAAAGGAGAAAGGCATACTTCTTTTATCCAAAATATTGAACCTATATATATTATGGAATCAAATGGAAAAGAACTTATTCATGATGAATTTATTTGTATAGATAGAGAAGTTGATTATGTTGATGAATGACAATATTCAAATTCTTTTGTTACAAAAATAGATCAAGATGAATTAATTATAAATCAAACTATATGTTCACCATTTTCTGATTTTTGTACTAATTCTTCTTTCGATTCAATTATCAAAGAACACAAATATGTTAATGATAATTTTATGTGCTCTATAAATTCAATATAAAAAGTTAAATAAGATGACATGATTCTTAGTCAGTCAACTAAATGTTGTTCATGAAAAGAGATTAATCTTTTTCAAACAAATGTTGATAAACGTTTTGATGAAGGATTATCAATTGATCTTGATCTTGAATCAATTTCATATGGAATGCTTAAAGGTACATCACCAAATTATATTGAAAATAATGAGGTAATAAAAGAGAAATCTTTTGGAAATATTAATGATCTTTCTAAACTGAGAGACTCTTTTAATTTCCTCGCTTCTAATTCTTATTTTTCTATTTATCCTAATTTATTTTCTGATTTTGATATGCAGAAGATTGCACCTGAATTACCTAACTATGTGACTTCAAAATCACATTTTTATGAAATATCTAACATCGATGATTCTCTTATTAAGCATGAGTTTGAGGGATTGGAACATATTTCATTATTAAATCATCATTCGATACAATGTTTTAAAGAGAAATAAGGTTTATTGCAAGATGGTTACAGTCAACTGATATTTGATGAGAATATAACACAAATTTTTGTTGAAACAAAAAATGTTTGTTCTCGTCAGAATTACTCATATGAGAGATATAATTTGATTGGTGATAATAAAATATTTGCTGAAGAGTTTCCTATAATTTGTGATCACCAAAGACTTACATATCTTTTAATTGATTCATCTTTAGTTGGATATCCTCTTAACAAGATTACTTCTTTCGATATCAGGTCACCACTGATTCACTCACCTATTACATCATTTCATGACCCTACTTTGTATCTGAAACCAATTCTTCCAATTGTTAATGTGACTAATGCTAGTTAGTTGATTCTTCAAATTGATTCACCTAAGATATATTTGCCACCTATGGATTTCATGTTGGTAGATCATTCTTTGCATTCTGAGTTTTACGACAGGATTGCGGAGTGGCTCGAAATTTTTTATCTCAAAAGGTTTCCAAAAACTGGTAAATTTGTCTTATCATTATATGTTTCAAATGGTAAGGGTGATCAACTTCTTTTTAGTTTTCTCTTATTGACATATCATTTCTGGTTACTATTAGGAAAACATGTCATTCTTACAGGATTAGAGATGCTTCGATGGCTTCATTGGCTATTTCATTTTACTTGATTCTCATTACAATTGACTTCTTTTGTACATAGTAAGGGTTTAGATTAATTTTTGTTCATTTTTTTTTATTTGAATAAATGCAGTTATGAAGACGATGCTAATTTCAAGAGGTGACACTTATCGATACATTCAGGGATGTTTTCTTTACCTTTTACTCTCTTGCTTATAATTATATTTATTTAAAATTTTCTTGTTAAGTCATATATCTTTTACTTTTTCGACTTAATTGGGAAATTGTTTTATACATTCTTATGATCATAAGAAAGAAATTTTAAGAAAACGAAGAATGTTGTGCAAATCAATACCAAAATCTTTTCAGTTGTAACTGCATATGTAATTAAGATTTAGTTTAAATTTGTTTATTTTTGGTTTATTTTCTTTTTCTTATTAATAAGAGCGGCCTAACTTATTAAAACATCTTGATTATTTTTAACAGATCCTTATGTCGCAAATTATAGAGAGACATATTTTTGATCTTGTAGAAATTAATTCTCTTTTGTCATTTGTGATATAACTATTTCATGTTTCTCCACTTAAGATGTTAATCTTTTCAGGGCTTAGTTTTTATTTTTACATGTGCATACATCCATTTTAGATTTCTTACTTTGATTGGTTTTATTTTGTGAGTTGATAGGGTTTTCTTTTGAGTGGTTTGTTTGTTTTCCAAAAAGGGGTAAACTAATTTTAGTGTATGGTGATCAAAACCATGTATTTCTATCAAGTATTTGATCGAAATCATTTTCTGTTAAAGGGACATCATTATAAAGACACTCTTCTTTTTTCAAGATTCTAACCGAAGCGAGATTAGTCTTGGCTTTGAAAAAATTATTATGGATCATATTGATGGATTAATTGAGTTACTCGGCTATTATCTAGGATCTTTATCTTTCAAAATGATGCTATAATGTAGATGAGTTTCTTTTCAAAGGAATCATTTTCCCTAAATTGAAGTAAGTCAGGAATCGTAAGTTATGTTTTAGACTTTTTATGCCATCCTTTGCTCTTTAGTGGGCCATTTGGATCTGCTACCCCATCCACTAAGTAATCTCTCTTGAGATTAACAATAATCTTAATATTATTCATTGTACATAACATTAATAAAATATAAGGGATTAACTAAAGAACGGGAGGTATCATCACGAGCCGACCCGTCATGATCATAAGCTCTGTTGAAGTGACATTGCCACATCTAGTTACCAAGCCAGGGTGATGGCTCTTAATCATTGATTAGGAGAAAGGAGGTCTCTTCACAAGCCAAGCTTTTCATTTTTCAGCAGTTCTTGTGAATGATGCTGCCAGCATCTGGTTACCAAGACAAGGTAGTATTCTTCAGTTAATATCTTTATTTATTATTTGTTAGAAAAAAAGAAGAAGAAATAAAAAGGATTTATCTATATCTAGTGGATGGGATACAAGCATCTAAGTGAGGTTAAAAGGGTTTATCATATGGTATTGAGGTCATACCTACATACTACGTGTTGTTTGACTTGTTTTGAGTAAGAGAAACTAATTCCTTGGAAAATTTTCTTTCTGCATTTGTAGAATAATCATTTATCTTTATAAGATTTTGGATAATGGTAGGGATAGTTTGATTGATTTTGAAAGTTTTGGTTCAATCTCTACATATATAAGCCAATGGCAGGATTAAGTTATGTGATTGGGAAATTGACATTTGAAGAGGCCTTTATCATTATTTCTCTTATATTATTTAAGATTTAGAATTATTTTGCAAACATAACTGGTTCGGTCCCAGCATGTCGCCAATTGTTGGCAAGCAACACCCTTCAGAGCATTTTGAACACAAATAATTTCAAATAGGTAATATTTGATCGACATTTGATATTTTCACCTAGATCAAAATTCATCATGGATACTCTAGGAGTGCTCTAAGAATCTTTGATACTTAAGGCACTCCCGATAGAAGTTTAATTGATTCATCGATTCACAAGGATTAACATCAGCATTTGATTCTCATGATCTTAAACCCTCATTTCTTTTAATCATCTTGAAAACTATAATTACAGAAGTTAGTAGCTCCTATTTTCATTTCCACTTATCACTCATGCATGTTTAAAATCAAATGAATTTATAATTATTAATTCAAACAAGCTACTACATGGTGTGATAACTGTTACTGTTTAGTTCATATAGGATACCTAATAAAGCTTTATCACTTCTGAATTATTTATCTTATCTTGTTTGTCATAAGGTTTTAAAGTGTATTTAATATAATTTTTATATGCCACACATTACTATACACTTATCCTTATTTCAAAATTTGTATTTCTGAAGTGAGTTAGTGTTAAAGTTTGCCATGAGGGTCTAAGATGAATTTTAGAGTTTTTGTCATAGGTTTGGTTACATTATAAATTATTTCCTAATCAATTTTTTTTTTAATAACCTTGATCTTGAGTTTATCAATTATATCCTTAGTTGGTTACATTATTATGGTTTTATTCGATGAATGAAGGATTGAGACTTTGTAACCATTTTATCATGTTTTGAAACGATGAGTTTTTCTGGGTCATCACAATATTATGAAAATATCGATAAGCGTTAATATTATGATTGAAATTAGGGTTTTGATATTCGTGTCACTTGAATGTTGCCATCTATCAATTTTCATCATGCAAAACACCACACTTAAGCGGTCGCTCATTTGATTTTCCTACAGATCATTATGGTGAGTTAAATGCTTACAAATCTCATTTATCTGTCAACTCATAGTATGATGACCTTGCAGATAAATTAACAGTGCTTTCATAAAATAGGGCATTCTAGAATGTTGATGGAAATGCATGGAATGTGGATAAATTGACTGTATGTTTCAGTCTAGTTTTCAGAAACCCTCAAAGTTTGTGTAATCATTGCTATGGCTCCGGTGTCCAGTTTCCAAGGTGTTTGCATAATCATTTGATAGGGTTAATGCACAGGTTGGGGACATTGAATTAAGGCTGACTGAATAATTTATTTCTCAAGCCATTGGTTTATCATCAAACAAAAACTGCAGGCAGCTACTGAACCGTCAAATATCACAAAAACTAGATCATGCACCTGGCGAGAGAGGCAAATTTTGGGGTCTATTTGTGAAGAAACTGTTTTGAATCTGGAAAAATCGTTGAAAACCCACTTCAAAAGTGGGCCAAGTTACCCTTAAACACAAGCCATTTTCAAAAATAGTATAGGATTTGTGAGATACACGTACCTGTTTGAGTTGTATTAATTCCAAAAATTCGCAAGACATCTCATTCATTTCTATATGTTCACCATTGCATGTTGCTAACAGATTTTGTTTGACATTTACAGGTGTTAATGGAGCTGTTGATGTAAAGCTGGATGCTATCCTACATTTGTCCTCTTTTTGAATTTGCATTCGCAGCAGAAAGAGATCGAATCATCAACCAGAATGGAAAGCATTTCGTAAAGTTTTGAGAAGATTGATGGATTCCCGTCATTATTCAGGAGATGATTTTCTGCAGCAAAATGTGGGCAAATAAAGAATAAATGACAAAATCCAAGATCTGGGTTTTTTGCAGAATGGGCTCTTTTATTAGATGCATCGAGAATCTCTTGAAAAACATGAACCATTTGAGAGATTTTGCAGGTTCTTTGAACACGTTTTTTTCAGTTGCGACTAGCATGGAATCGGTTCACTTCTAAGTTTTTGGTTGGTTTGTATTAAAGTATTTAAACAATAGTAGAGATTGCTTTGAGGGGGGAGCACTCATCAGAACTGGAGAATCTTTCTTTCTTTAACGTTCTGTAATTTTTTTTATGTTCAGTGGTTTTTGTAAAAAAAATATTAGGAAACGCTGCTCCCAGTGGGGTTCGAGTCCTAAAACTTGTGGAGAACAAATACATTATATTGCTTTAATATTATTTTGTTATGCTTGTATTCATTTAGAACTATTTATGAGGACTACTGGATTTTACAGAGATTCTGAAGACATTAGCTAAGTCTCTCAGTCATTTCATGCTGTCTTAATGTTGTTTCTCCTATGTTGAATTTCCTTTTCATATATATGTATCGTTATAGTATATGTGAAAGCACTCTTAATGGATTCTAAATGAACGACATAGTGTTGAAATGTGAATGATCCATTGTCATATGGAAAAGTAAATGAATTTCTTCATGATTTTTTTCAGTTGATTATGAGATTGTGATATGAAGTACTAACTGTGTGAGCTGATTTTGTTTCATCTCTATGTTAGTACCTGAGTGTACTTGTCATGCTTCAATACTGTGTTAAATCTATTTTGATTACAAGTTTTATTTCATGTTCAAATTAACTTATGATAAGATGTTGTTTTATTGTAAGTTGATTTAGATCTATTTTTGCTGATTGTGGGCTTTTCTAACATTGCAGGATTATAGGTGATTTTTTATAATAAATCCTGTTATTAGAGTATTAATTCAAGCTCCCAGTTTGGGATAGATAACCTGCATTTAGGTCATTACAGGATTAGGAGCTACTATTTTTCTGTACGTAGCTTAAGATCGTTTTTCTTTTAGTACTAGTTAGTCATTTAGATTAAATCTTTTGATTTGTATGAAGGTTTGATTAAGTAAAACTTACCACCTACACCTCAAGAGACTCTCTACCTTGAGAGCACATTTTACAGGCAGCAGGGCCTTTATCCTGTGAGAGACAGTCACTCCAAACACACAAGATTGCAGTAAGTCGAGTGTGTGGGCTATCTTTCCGTAAGTTGGCCTAGGACAGTTTTTCCGTCCAAAAAATGGCGCTAGAAGGAGGGTCGAGGTAAAACAAATGATTTCATTTTTATTATTATTATTATTTAAATAATCATTTAGCCTCTAGCTCTTGTATTTTAGTTTTATAATTTTATTCTTTTAGTGGTCAGATCACATGTGTGCTTAAGGGCTGGTTAGATGACAAGCTAACCATTTGAAGACTGAATTAATATTGATTGTTTATCATTCATGGCTCATGCCCAAATTCCTGTTTGGGAATAAGTTTTTATTAATTCTTGCACATGATCTAGGAACTAAGAATCAAAATCATCAAAGAATTATTAACAAAATACTCATGAATTGGAAATAACTGGATCCAGAATTGGTATCCTCTCTGTATATTTAATAAACAATAAAGGGTTACAATTCCCATGCAGAGCAATGGCTTAACACCATGAAGAATTCGAATACCTAAGGGACAATTCGAATTCAATGAGTGAGTCTAGCTTAACTAACTCTTTGCCATGCAATCTCACTTAGTTTACCACTTGACCAAAACCCTAAGTGACTCACCAAACCCTAACTGAAGTTGGAGTGCAATAAATGACTGAATCTCAACTGAAGGAGATCAAACACATGTCATAGCAATCCAATCATCAAGTGCTAGTATTGCATGACTCCAATAAACCCTGATGAGGTTAACTGAAGCTGAACTGGCCATCAGAAGTTGGTGAAGGCGCCTTGTTCACTCCAGTTCATTAAAATAATAATAAATAATCATTAAATAATATATTTAATGAATGGAGGCGCCTTAACTGACTGTAACTGATTGGTTGAACTGAAAGTAACCACCAGTTAGCAATTAGGTGCATGAATGTCACACAGATCACCCCTGGAGTGCTCCAGTTAGCCTCCTTGTCTGTAGGTAGGCATGGGAGTGACTGGGATGATGGTAATTAATGCTCCACTGATGTCAATTAAACTTAGGATAGTGGTTTAACTAGGCCAATTTGACCGAAGGAGTGAGTATGAAGGTAAATGTCTCCAACAGTTTTTAGTTTTACATTAATTGATATTCCCAATGAGACAGTTAACCTCTTGTCAAAACTTGAATTTGATGGTGAAGGAGATATATATGCAAGGAAACACCTCAAGAAGTTTTTGTCTAAATGTAATAAACATAAGATTATTGATCTTAGTGCTAGTTTCAGGTTGTTTTCTCTTACTCTCAAAGGATGAATCAAATGCTGGTTGGAAACATTTCCAGCTAATTTCTTTTTTACATGGTTTCAATTTGCACATGAATTTTTGGATACTTTTAAGGATTATGACTCTAATAAAATATGTAGTGAATTGCAGGCTCTTCAAAGGAAGAAAGGTGAATCTTCAGAAGAATTTTCATTAAGGCTTTCTCATATCCTTTGCAAATTTCATATTACTAATTTACCTTCTGAATCTGATCTTTTAAATATTGTTTTCAACTCTCAAATTCCTCTTATTCAACAAAATCAAGACATTTGTCAAAAGGATGTTTCAATAAATCATTTACCAACCCTTCTAGAAACTTCTTCCTCTATCATTGATTCAGATACTTCCATAAGTTCTACCCAACCCCAAGGTGACAAGATTGAAGTAGAAGAAGTACCAACTCCTTCCGATGATTATTCTCTTCTCAAAGGAGAAAGGCATACTTCTTTTATCCAAAATATTGAACCAATATATATTAAGGAATCAAATGGAAAATAATTTATTCATGATGAATTTATTTGTATAGATAGAGAAGTTGATTATGTTGATGAACGACAATATTCAGATTCTTTTGTTACAAAAATAGATCAAGATGAATTAATTATAAATCAAACTATATGTTCACCATTTTCTGATTTTTGTATTAATTCTTCTTTCGATTCAATTATCAAAGAACACAAATATGTTAATGATAATTTTATGTGTTCTATAAATTCAATAGAAAAAGTTAAAGAAGATGACATGATTCTTAGTCAGTCAACTAAATGTTGTTCACGGAAAGAGATTAATCTTTTTCAAGCAAATGTTGATAAACGTTTTGATGAAGGATTATCAACTGATCTTGATCTCGAATCAATTTCATATGGAATGCTTAAAGGTACATCACCAAATTATATTGAAAATAATCAGGTAATAAAAGAGAAATCTTTTGGAAATATTAATGATCTTTTTAAATTGAGAGACTCTTTTAATTTCCTCACTTCTAACTCTTATTTTTCTATTTATCCTGATTTATTTTCTGATTTTGATATGCGTAAGATTCCATCTGAATTACCTAAATATGTGACTTCAAAATCACATTTTTATAAAATATCTAACATTGATGATTCACTTATTAAGCATGAGTTTGAGGGATTGGAACATATTTCATTATTAAATCATCATTCAATATAATGTTTTAAAGAGAAAGAAGGTTTATTGCAAGATGGTTACAGTCAACTGATATTTGATGAGAATAAAACACAAATATTTGTTGAAATTAAAAATGTTTGTTCTCATCAGAATTACTTATATGAGAGATATAATTTGATTGGTGATAATAAAATATTTGCTAAAGAGTTTCCTATAACTTGTGATCACCAAATACTTACATCTCTTTTAATTGATTCATCTTTAGTTGCAGATCCTCTTAACAAGATTACTTCTTTTGATATTAGGTCACCACCGATTCACTCACCTATCAAATCATTTCATGATCCTACTTTGTATATGAAACCAATTCTTCCAATTGTTAATGTGACTAATGCTAGTTATTTGATTCTCCAAATTGATTCACCTAAAATATATTTGCCACCTATGGATTTCATGCTGGTAGATCATACTTTGCATTCTGAGTTTTACGATAGGATTGTGGAATGGCTAGAAAATTCTTATCTCAAAAGGTTTCCAAAAACTGGTAAATTTGTCTTATCATTATATGTTTCAAATGGTAAGGATGATCAACTTCTTTTTAGTTTTCTCTTATTGACATATCATTTCTGGTTACTATTAGGAAAACATGTCATTCTTAGAGGATTAGAGATTCTTCAATGGTTTCATTGGCTATTTCATTTTACTTGATTCTCATTACAATTGACTTCTTTTGTACATAGTTAGGCTTAGGTTTAGATTACTTTTTCTTCATTTTTTATTTTATTTGAATAAATGCAGTTATGAAGACGATGCTTATTTCAAGAGGTGACATTTTTCGATACATTCAGGGATGTTTTCTTTACCTTTGACTCTCTTGCTTATAATTATATTTATTTAAACTTTTCTTGTTAAGTCATATATCTTTTAATTTTTCGACTTAATTGGGAAATTGTTTTATACATTCTTATGATCATAAGAAAGAACTTTTAAGAAAACGAAGAATGTTGTGCAAATCAATACCAAAATCTTTTCATTTGTAACTGCATATGTAATTAAGATTTAGTTTAAATTTGTTTATTTTTGGTTTATTTTCTTTTGCTTATTAATAATAGCGACCTAACTTATTAAAACATCTTGATTATTTTTAACAGATCCTTATGTCGCAAATTATAGAGAGACATATTTTTGATCTTGTAGAAATTAATTCTCTTTTGTCATTTGTGATATAACTATTTCATGTTTCTCCAATTAAGATGTTAATCTATTCAGGGCTTAGTTTTTATTTTTACATGTGCATACATCCATTTTAGATTTCTTACTTTGATTGGTTTTATTTTGCGAGTTGATAGGATTTTCTTTTGAGTGGTTTGTTTGTTTTCCAAAAAGGGGTAAACTAATTTTAGCGTATGGTGATCAAAACCATGTATTTCTGTCAAGTATTTGATCGAAATAATTTTCTGTTAAAGGGACATCATTATAAAGACACTCTTCTTTTGTCAAGATTCTAACCGTAGCGAGATTAGTCTTGGCTTTGAAAAAATTATTATGGATCATATTGATGGATTAATTGAGTTACTCGGCTATTATCTAGGATCTTTATCTTTCAAAATGATGCTATAATGTAGATGAGTTTCTTTTCAAAGGAATCATTTTCCCTAAATTGAAGTAAGTCAGGTATCGTAAGTTATGTTTTAGACTTTTTATGCCATCCTTTGCTCTTTAGTGGGCGATTTGGATATGCTTCCCCATCCACTAAGTAATCTCTCTTGAGATTAACAATAATCTTAATATTATTCATTGTACATAACATTAATAAAATATAAGGGATTAACTGAAGAATGGGAGGTCTCATCACGAGCCGACCCGTCATGATCATAAGCTCTGTTGAAGTGACATTACGACATCTAGTTACCAAGCCAGGGTGATGGCTCTTAATCATTGATTAGGAGAAAGGAGGTCTCATCACAAGCCGACCTTTTCATTTTTCAGCAGTTCTTGTGAATGATGCTGCTAGCATCTAGTTACCAAGACAAGGTAGTAGTCTTCAGTTAATATCTTTATTTATTATTTGTCAGAAAAAAAGAAGAAGAAAGAAAAATGATTTATCTGTATCTAGTGGATGGGATACAAGCATCTAAGTGAGGTTAAAAGGGTTTATCCTATGGTATTGAGGTCATACCTACATACTACGTGTTCTTTGACTTGTTTTGGTTAAGAGAAACTAATTCCTTGAAAATTTTTCTTTCTGCATTTGTAGAATAATCATTTATCTTTATAAGATTTTGGATAATGGTAGGGATAGTTTGATTGATTTTGAAAGTTTTGGTTCAATCTCTACATATATAAGCCAATGGCAGGATTAAGTTATGTGATTGGGAAATTGACATTTGAAGAGGCCTTTATCATTATTTCTCTTATATTATTTAAGATTTAGAATTATTTTGCAGAGATAATTGGTTCGGTCCCAGCATGTCGCCAATTGTTGGTAAGCAACACCCTTCAGAGCATTTTGAACACAAATAATTTCAAATAGGTAATCTTTGATCGACATTTGATATTTTCACGTGGATCAAAATTCATCATGGATACTATAGGAGTGCCCTAAGAATATTTGATTCTTAAGGCACTCCCGATAGAATTTTAATTGATTCATCGATTCACAAGGACTAACATCAGCATTTGATTCTCATGATCTTAAACCCTCATTTCTTTTAATCATCTTGAAAACTATAATTACAGAAGTTAGTAGCTCCTCTTTGCATTTCCACTTATCACTCATGCATGTTTAAAATCAAATGAATTTATAATTATTAATTCAAACAAGCTACTACATGGTGTGATAACTGTTACTGTTTAGTTCATATAGGAGACCTAATAAAGCTTTATCACTTCTGAATTATTTATCTTATCTTGTTTGTCATAAGGTTTTAAAGTGTACTTAATATAATTTTCATATGCCACACATTACTATACACTTATCCTTATTTCGAAATTTGTATTTCTGAAATGAGTTAGTGTTAAAGTTTGCCATGAGGGTCTAAGATGACTTTTAGATTTTTTGACATAGGTTTGGTTACATTATAAATTATTTCCCGATCATTTTTTTTAATAACCTTGATCCTGAGTTTATCAATTATATCCTTAGTTAGTTACATTATTATGGTTTTATTCGATGAATGAAGGATTGAGACTTTGTAACCATTTTATCATGTTTTGAAACGATGAGTTTTTCTGGATCATCACAATATTATAAAAATATCGATTAGCATTAAGGTTATGATTTAAATTAGGGTTTTGATATTCGTGTCACTTGAATGTTGCCATCTGTTGATTTTCATCATGCAAAACACCACACTTAAGCGGTCGCTCATTTGATTTTCCTACAGATCATTATGGTGTGTTAAATGCTTACAAATCTCATTTATCTGTCAACTCGCAGTATGATGACCTTGCAGAGAAATTCACAGTGCTTTGATAAAATAGGGTATTCTAGAATGTTGATGGAAATGCATGGAATGTGGATAAATTGACTGTATGTTTCAGTTTGGTTTTCAGAAACCCTCAAAGTTTGTGTAATTGTTGCTATGGCTCCGATGTCCAGTTTCCAAGGCGTTTGCAGAATCGTTTGATAGGGTTAATGCACAGGTCGGGGACATTGAATTAAAGCTGACTGAATAATTTATTTCTCAAGTCATTGGTTTACCATCAAACAAAAACGGCAGGCAGCTACAGAACCATCAAAGATCACAAAAACTGGATCGCGCACCTGGCGAGAGAGGCAAATTTCGGGGTCTATTTGTGAACAAACTGTTTTGAATCTAGAAAAATTGTTGAAAAACCGCTTCAAAAATGGGCCAAGTTACTGTTAATTGCAGGCCATTTTTAAAAATAGTGCATGATTTGTGAGATACGCGGACCTGTTTGAGCTATATTAATTTCAGAAATTCACCAGACATCTCATTCATTTCTATATGTTCATCATTGCATGTTGCTAACATATTTTGTTTGACATTTACAGGTGTTAATGGAGCTGTTGATGTAAAGCTGGATGCTATCCTACTTTTTTGCTCTTTTTGACTATGCATTTGCAACAAAAAGAGATCGATTCATCAACCAGAATGGAGATCATTTCATAAAGTTTTGAGAAGATTTCCGGATTCCCGCCATTATTCAGAAGATGATTTTCTGCAGCAAACTGCGGGCAAATAAAGAAGAAATAACAAAATATGAGATCTAGGTTTTTTGTAGAACGGGCTCTTTTATTAGAAACGTGAGGAATCTCCTGAAAAACGTGAACCATTTGAGAGATTTGGAAGGTTCTTTGAACACATTTTTTTTAGTTGCGGCCAGCATGGAATCGGTTCAATTCTATGTTTTTTGTTGGTTTGTATTAAAGTATTTAAACAATAGCAGAGATTGCTTTGAGGGGGGAGCACTCATCAAAACTGGAGAAGCTTTCTTTTTTTAACGTTCTGTATTTTTTTTTATGTTCAGAGGTTTTTGTAAACCAAAGAACAGGAAACGCTGCTGCCAGTGGGGTTCGAGTCCTAAAACTTGTGGAGAAAAAATACATTACAGTGCTTTAATATTACTCTGTTATGCTTGTGTTCCTTTAGAACTATTTCTGAGGACTACTGGATTTTATAGAGATTCTGAAGACATTAGCTAAGTCTCTCAGTCATTTCATGCTATCTTAATGTTGTTTCTCCTATGTTGAATTTCCTTTTCATATATATGTATCGTTATAGTATATGTGAAAGCACTCTTAATGGATTCTGAATGAATGATATAGTGTTGAAATGTGAATGATCCGTTGTCATATGGAAAAGTAAATGAATTTCTTCATGATTTTTTTCAGTTGATTATGAGATTGTGATATGAAGTACTAACTGTGTGAGATGACTTTGTTTCATCTCTATGTTAGTACCTGAGTGTACTTGTCATGCTTCAATACTATGTTAAATCTATTTTGATTACAAGTTTTATTTCATGTTCAATTTAACTTACGATAAGATGTTGTTTTATTGTAAGTTGATTTAGATCTATTTCTGCTGATTGTGGGCTTTTCTAACATTGCAGGATTATAGATCATTTTTTATAATAAATCCTATTATCAGAGTATTAATTCAAGATCCTAGTTTGGGATAGATAACCTGCATTTAGGTCATTACAGGATTAGGAGCTACTATTTTTCTGTATGTAGCTTAAGATAGTTTTTCTTTTAGCACTAGTTAGTCATTTAGATTAAATATTTTAATTTGTACGAAGGTTTGATTAAGTAAAACTTACCACCTAGACCTCAAGAGACTCTCTACCTTGAGAGCACATTTTACAGGTAGCAGGGCCTTTATCCTGTGAGAGACAGTCACTCCAAACACACACAAGATTGCAGTAAGTTGAGTGTGTGGGCTGTCTTTCTGTAAGTTGGCCTAGGATAGTTTTTCCGGCAAACATGACTTCGCTGCTATGTTTAAACCTATGGTCCAGAGAGGGATCCCTTTCTTCTGAGAAGAAAAGGGACCAATGCTGTCCCAAAAAGAGTATTATGACAGATTAGTCAAGTGTAGGAAGGATCACAGGAAATTCGAGGATATAGCTTAGCAATCGCTTTCAGGAACGACAGTGATCAAAAAATTGTCCAAGGAATTTGAGTTATTATTTGATTTCAAATATTTGTGCACAAAGTTACCAATGCCTCCTTATTTTTAGAACCTAGAACTCAGAGTATTGGTAGAAGAGATGGTAAAGCTAGAGACACCAACAACTAACCAATGGAAGATGATAAAAAACTACAGCAAGTCCAAACATAGGTTACGATAAGGATGATGGGCTCTAACAACAACCAGAACCAAAGACATAGGTGCGAAGAAATCAGGCGAGCCGGTATTTTGAAGACGCAGCATATTTGGAGTCTAGCAGAAGACGTTACCCACATCATTTTCTGTTTTGTGCCACCCGTGGGAAGACGCCACGATACAATTTGTTGAGAGTTTATTGTCGATTTTTGTAGCTGATCTTATCCCTGTTTCGAGGTTGGTCTCAGGGGAAACACTTTAAATATGCTCCTCACAGAAGGGGAAAGGGTTAGTTGGTTTTGAATTTGCAGGACTATTGTGTTTGTAATACTTTTTGAATTAATATACAGAGCCGAATGCTGGTTATATGCATTTATAGGAATTCCTGTGTGTTTCCAAATTACAGTCTGTGACTTTTTTTTCTCATGTGGATGTGTTTCCTGTTATCTTTTACATTATGTTTCTCTTCATGTTGTAGAATCAATGTATAATAGATAGTATTTCATACTCATATGCTCCTGCCATTGTCTCTGATATCCACTAAAATTTTCTTCCAAAGTTGGCATGGAATTCATCCCTTCGGTGCTCTACGCTAGTGCACTGTCATCTTTATGCTATTACCACCAGAACCCATATACAACAACAGTGATCGAGACACTACCTTGCTCCTGTAAGCATTTTCCTATGAAAACTGCTCTGTTCCCTTGGGATTTTGACTCCATAGCCCGATATATCTTCATTTTGTTTCCAACCACCAAAAATTTCATATCCATTTTTTGACATTATGTCTGTCCTTGTTACACATCTGTGAGAGATATTTCTCTAGAATTGGAGAAGCCATCTCCCTTTCCTAAAGTGGTTCTGCTGTTACATCGGGGTCCACCTTCCCACAACCTTGGCTACGATTCTGGGTGCTAACACCTTGGACCCACACTTAGTGGTTTGATGACCTTGCAAACCTTATTGGGGTCATGGAGCTTTTATATGTTGATGATGACCTTATATGGTCCTTGACAGGCTATGAAACCCCTGGTATGTTGAATGAAGAAGTCCATTGAACCCCTGATGAAGACCCCGAGACCCTTCAAAGGTCATGGATCCCACTACTTGCATGTGGCATGGTTATATGGAATGATGATGTGGTATTTGGTGTTTATGAAGTCATGGAACCTTTTGAAGACCTTGATGCCCATTACTTGCACTTGATGCGGTTAAGGCACCCACATACGTATTGTCTTGATGATGGTCCATTTAGTGACAAGCTTGAAACCCATGATGGCACCTTGCACATGGAATGCCATTAAAGGCCCTAGTGGCTTGATGAAACCCTATGAAGATGTGGAGGACATACTCCCATGAATTTTAAATGACGTGGTTGAATTTGAATGTGTAATACCCCATGTGTTAAGCCCATACATATGTAATTTGTAATTGTTTATTATTGTGGCACAGGGTGCCGAAAAAATGGTATTTAAGGACCTAGAGACATTATTATTATTTTGGAAATAATTAATTAATGAAAAAAACTGGCACATCGAGGACCACTAAAAGAGTATGGGAGGCCTAGATCCACAATGTGAGGGGGAATGGGGACATTCCTAGCACTTTAGAACTTGTTTGGTTGATCTTGGTCCATATTTATGCCTTAGTGGCTTTATAATTGATGATCAACCAAACATTGTACAAATGACCCAACTTTTGATTAATTTATCCTATGTTGGTATTATTGAGCCTAATTCATGATTTAGTGAGCCTCCTTAGTGTTTGGGTGGGTGCCACTTGTTGATTGAGCCCTTTGGTGGTTTTGTAACTCCTTGTGTAAATATTTGTGTAAATATTTGTGTAACTCTTGTGTAAATCCTTTTGTAACCCCCCTTTTCTATTTTGGGAAGATGCCTTGGCTTGTGTGACACCTCACCTAACTAATTTTGAGTTAGGTGGAGTGGCTTGGAGCCATTCCCCCTGAAATTTTGATTTTCTTGGGTTGGATTAGAGTTAACCTATTATGGTTGATTTATCCCCCTCCACCCCCCCCCATTGGATTGACTCAAGTTGGCTTACCATGATTTTATTTTGACCCATTGAGTTAGAATTACCTTATCTGTTCTATAAATACATGTTTGATATCCTTGGTTGGGAGGTTTTTTTTCATGGTTCTTTCAGATGGTTGTTGATTATGGTTGTTGATATCCTCAGAATGGTTTAAAACACTTCTCTTTCATGCTTCTACATTTTATTCGAAAACTAGTTCTTCGATCGCACTGTTTAGCATAGTTTGGAGAATTATCACATGAAGTGTTTGTAAAAATTCTTGAGTGTTACTTTTATGTTTATATCTGATAAATAATATTGAAATGTGTGTGATAATGTGAGGATAAATCTTCTTAGTATTTTTGGAGAAATGTCTATCGAAATTCTAGATCAATTTCCAATTTTTAGCTCCTTCAATGGAATTGTTTTGACTAGATTTGTGACTTTGCATATGAAGTGTTTGAAAAAATGTTAGAATGAGATATACCTCTATTATGACTGATAAAAAATGTTATCTAGAGTTGTAATTTCATTTGAATTATTCTACGATCTGTGGATTTAGATATTCTAGTGATTCCTAGAATTACTAGTCAATTCAGATCAGTAGAATTAACTTATTTTGTGGATTGTTTGATAGAATGTATATGGGTGGAAAGCTGCAGCCATATGACTGTAAGTGATCCATGATATGCTTTCCATGAGCTACAATAGTTATATTTTTTTCTTTATTTTGCATTTGGTGTTAGTTTTGTACCTAGGAATTTGTTCCCTAAGTGAATTTTTTGCCTAAGTCACTTAGAAAAGGGGAAAAAGGTGACCCTCACATTAAAAGCTACTTAATGAGACTTTATAAAGTTAAAGTCAATTTTTGATAAATTTAAGTGGGTGAGTAAATTTATTTAAGTGATTTAAATAAATGTGATTTTTACTCTCATTGAATCTTAGCCATTGGATTGGATCTTTCTCCACCATTGGATTAGATTCCCACTTAGGGTTTAGACAAAAAGGGTTGAGGGAGGCAAAACACTTGACTTTTCATTTTTTGGAGAAGGAGAGACTGAGCTGAGAGAGAAGGAGGTCGAACTAGGGCATTGGAACGATTCCCAAGAAGAGAGACTGCACATAAATCAAGGGTGTATGGACTGCATTTAATGCTGCAAAGAAATCGAGACAGAGGTATGGACTGCATTTAATGCTGCACAGTTTTCGAGGTGTATGGACTGCATTTAATGCTGCACAGTTTTCAAGGTGTACGGATTCCGTATAGTATGGATTTTGGCACAATTTTCTAGGCAGATTTTTGGCATAGAAATCGAGGTAAACTCTGCACAGTTTTTGAGATAAAACATGGCACAAAAATCGAGGCCGTACAGTTGTATGGACTGCTGTTATTTTTTTGTACAGTTTTCAAGGCTTTGCTGGGCACGTTTTTCAAGATTTTGAGATGAAATCTTGGGTGGAGATAAGTTAAATTTTCACTGTATTTCTGTTCTGATATTTTGCTGAAGATAATAAAATCTCTCTCTCTCTCTCTAACTGGTTTTCCCCGTGGGGGTTTTTCCAGGGCTTGAGTTTGGCCAAAAATCTCTGAGTCTATCATTTTATGGTGTGATTGTTAAATGTGTTTTTCAGCCTGTTAGTGTATTTTACTGTGTGTTTAATTGTTCAGTACAATTTCATAAGTAACCTACAGCCAATGCAAAACCGGTTGTATGTGAAAACCACGAAATGTTGACATAAACCAACAAACAGTAAAACGCAGAATTTCTTCATGGTATCAGAGCTTGGGGGCAGAAAACAGTGATAGTTTGTAGACACACAGAAATTTTCAGATCTCAGAAATTTTTAGTATTTTACCTTCTGTCAGTGAGCAGCACTTTGTTGGGTTGGTGTAGAGATGGCTACAGGTCTTAGACTGGAGGATAGGATGGATGGGACAGGAAATTTTGTGCCGTGGAAGGCCATAATTTTACTGATACTGGAGGAGAATGAGTTATGGCCGGATATAGTTAGGAACACTACAGCTAACCCGGTTGTCATTCCCGCATCAGCAGATGCAACAGCTCTATCATCTTTCAACAAGAAGGACAGTAAAGCTAGGAGGATCATTCTAGATGCAGTTAAAGACCACATAATCCCTCACATTTCAGGAAAGAATAGGGCACACTTGATGTGGTCAGCCTTGATCAGTTTGTATGAGAGTTCCAATGAGAACAGGAAGATGGTTCTCAAAGAGAAACTCAAAAGTATAAAGATGAATGGGGGTGAGGGAGTCACAGCATATCTTACCAGGATTTCTGCAGTTCGGGATGAACTTGCAGCGGTTGGGGAGGTGGTATCCGCTTCAGAGCTAGTACGCATAGTAGTGAATGGGGCTTCAAAGCCCTGGGGTACATTTGTGCAAGCCATAGTGGGCAGAGAGAACCTACCTACCTGGGAGAGACTTTGGGATGACTTTGTGCAGGAGGAGACTAGGAGAGGTCTTGTACAGGGCAGTACATCTCATAGTGGGGTTGATGACAAGAATGTGGCTTTGGCAGCTAAGGGAAAGAAGAAGAAGGGTCCCAAGAAGGGTGGGGCCAAGAAGCAGCAGTAGCAGCAACAGAGTGGGCAGAAGAAAGACTTGAGTAAAATAAAGTGTTATGCATGTTAGGCATTTGGGCACTATGCTTCACAGTGTCCAAGCAAGAAGAAGAAGAAGGGACAGGGACAGCAGACAGCAGCCTCAGCAGAGGTTGATGAGTTTGGTGATGCATTTCAGAGGGAGTTTTCCCTATATGCTGGACAGATGGAGAGAGAGAGAGTCTCTTTAGCCACCAGCACAGACATGGATATGGATAGTGAGCATTCATTGTTGGCAGGTCATCAGGGGAGTCTATCCACCTCTACTACTTGGTATATTGACAGTGGAGCCTTGAGCCACATGACTGGAGCTCGAGAGATGTTCTTGGAGCTATCTCAGATAGGTAGAGATGTGGAGGTTGTCCTTGGAGACAACACCATTGTTAGAGTTGTTGGTTGGGGGACCATTACATTTCAGAGGGAGTCGATGAGTCTCATGACTATGAGGGATGTGTTGTATGTCCTTGGGCTGAAGAAGAACCTTGTGTCAGTTTCCACCATTGAGGATAGGGGTTTTGGGGTGTGTTTTTCAGATGGGAGAGTGCAGGTGTATCCCAGGGCTACATGTATGTCTAGTACCATGGACATTGGAGTTAGATGTGGAAATCTGTACAAGCTCGTGTTTCAGCCACATTGCGCTCTAGCACACAGCAACAGCAGTGAGCTATGTGAGCTATGGCATCGGAGGATGGCCCATCTACATCACCCAGCTCTCAGATTGTTGAGGAGCATGGTTACAGGATTACCAGAGTTCAGCATTGAGCAGAGTGATGTGTGCAGGGGGTGTTCTTTGGGAAAGTACACCAAGACTGCTTTTCCAAGCAGTGACACGAGAGCTGCAGGGGTGCTAGTTATTATCCATTCTGACATATGCGGTCCTATGTCATCAGTGTCTTTGACAGGTTTTGAGTACTACATTAGCTTCATTGATGACTACTCCAGGAAGACCTGGATCTACTTCTTGAGGAGCAAGAAGTCCCCACTTGTGTTGAGAGTCTTCCAAGGGTTCAAAGCCCTTGTGGAGAAGCAGACGAGGAGGAAGATCAGGATGTTGAGATCGGACAATGGGGATGAGTATACCTCCAAGGAGTTTGATGCATTCTGCAGACAGGAGGGAATTCAGAGACAGTTGACAGTTCCTTACACTCCTGAGCAGAATGGAGTAGCAGAGAGAAAGAACAGGTCAATTGTGGGGGCAGCCAGAGCGATGCTTCATGATCAGGGGTTACCTTTCTTTCTATGGGCAGAGGCATGTAGCACTGCAGTTTATCTGCATAACAGGAGTCCTCACAGGGAAGTGGGGAGTAAGACTCCTGAGGAGATGTATTCAGGCAAGAAGCCTGAGGTGGGCCACTTTCGCATATTTGGCTCGTTGACTTACTCTCACGTCCCTTCTAAGAAGAGGATGAAGTTTGATCCCACCGCAGAGAGAGGCATATTTGTGGGATATGAAGAGACTTCGAAGGCCTATCGACTTTACTTACCTAGCTTGAGGAGAGTTGTTGTCCGACGGGAAGTGAAGTTTGATGAGGAGAGAGCCTTCAGGAAGTCTAGGGAGTTAGAGCAGGGGGAGACACCAGCTCCCACACCTCAGTTGGTACAGGCTTCTTCGATGCAGTTATCAGGTCCATAGGTTTCTGGAGTGACTGGATCACAGGGTATAGGCACAGCTTCTACAGGTTTAGTGATTTAGGTGGCTAGCACTTTAGGGACAGTTTCAAGGACAGGTTTAGGGTTGAGTCCTTAGATCATAGGTTCGTCAAGAATAGGTTCATCAGGTACTGGTCCTCGGGGTGTTGGACCTTCAGGCACTGGGACTTCCTCAGATGAGAAGAGCCCAAGACCAGTTTGGGAGGAGTAGTCTTCAAGGAAGAGGAAGCCTAAGTGGCTTCAGGAGACCTTGAAGGATGCAGAGGCATTTGGTAGGCCCCAGGAGCAGATCAGGACAATGGTGGAGCCAGATAGGTATGGTATGGCCCTTGTTGCGAGTCTTCGTGACTCTGAGCCATCCACATTTGAGGAGGCTTCCCAGAATAAGGTATGGAGAGATGCCATGATGGGAGAGTACCATTCCATCATGAAGAATGATGCTTGGGAGATAGTGTCGAGACCTAAGGGGAAGTTAGTTGTGACTTCCAAGTGGATTTACAAGATAAAGCATGCTGTGGATGGCAGTGTGGAGAAGTACAAGGCTTGATTTGTGGTGTGGGGGTTCTCACAGGTTGAGGGAGTTGACTATGATGAGACATTTGCTCCATTTGCTCGGTATTCTTCTATCAGGGTAGTTATATCTATAGCAGCAGAGATGGGTTGGAAGATCCACCAGATGGATGTGAAGACTGCATTTCTCAATGGTCTTCTGCAGGAGGAGGTATATTTAGAGTAGCCATAGGGATTTGAGATCCATGGGAGAGATTCTCATGTGTGCAGGCTGAGGAAATCCTTGTATGAACTAAAGCAAGCTCCTAGAGCTTGGTTCTCCAGGATTGATACTTACTTGACATCGATGGGATTCTAGAAGAGTGAGGCTGATCCCAACCTATACTTCAATGTGGTTGGAGGAGATCTGCTCATTCTTCTGCTATATGTTGATGATCTATTTATCACAGGTGATGAGCGTCTCATTGCACATTGCAAGAGAGATCTAGCATCGGAGTACGAGATGACAGACATTGGACTGATGCATTACTATCTGGGGATGGAGGTTTGGCAGGATCCTGGACATATTTTCCTTGGACAGGGGAAGTATGTAGTTGATATTCTGAAGAGATTTTGGATGGATGACTATAGGCCGATGTGTACGCCTATGATCACCAACTGGAAGTAACTTCATGCTTCCGAGGGTAAGTTGGTGGATCCCACTTTATATCGTCATCTCATTGGGTCATTGATGTATCTGTTCAATACCAGGCCAGACTTGTGTTTTGCGGTTAACACTCTTAGTCAGTTCATGGTTGAGCCTAGGAGTGTGGACTGGACTACCGCAAAGCACATACTGAGATATCTTGCAGGTACGATGGATTATGGTCTGGACTACAGGGGTTCGGGTGGAGTCAGCTTGGTTGGGTTCACAGATTCATACTGGGCAGGTTGTGCGAGGGATCAGAAGAGCACTTCCAGTTGTTGTTTCAGTTTGGGCTCGGCAGCAGTGTCGTGGTTCAGTCGAAAATAGAAGTCCGTTGCACTGAGTTGTGCTGAGGCTGAGTATATGGCAGCAAGTCAGGCTACTTGTGAAGCACTGTGGCTTCGCAAGTTATTGGTAGATTTATTTGATCAGTAGCTTAGGCCTACGGTGATCTATTGTGACAATCAAAGTTGCATTCAGCTCTCTGAGAATCCAGTGTTTCATGACAGGTCGAAGCACATTGAGATCAGGTACCATTTCATCCGTGACTATGTTCAGAGAGGGGCAGTTGAGCTACAGTATATATCCACTGATGAGCAGGTAGCAGACATTCTGATGAAGTATTTGGGGAGGGGGAAGTTTGTCTTCTTCAGAGATAAGTTGGGAGTGGTGCAGAACACCTTCCTCGGTAAGAGGGAGTGTTAGTTTTGTACCTAGGAATTTGTTCCCTAAGTGACTTTTTTGCCTAAGTCACTTAGAAAAGGGGAAAAAGGTGACCCTCACATTAAAAGCTACTTAATGAGACTTTATAAAGTTAAAGTCACTTTTTGATAAATTTAAGTGGGTGAGTAAATTTATTTAAGTGATTTAAATAAATGTGATTTTTACTCTCATTGAATCTTAGCCATTGGATTGGATCTTTCTCCACCGTTGGATTAGATTCCCACTTAGGGTTTAGACAAAAAGGGTTGAGGGAGGCAAAACACTTGGCTTTTCATTTTTTGGAGAAGGAGAGACTGAGCTGAGAGAGAAGGAGGTTGAGCTAGGGCATTGGCATGATTCCCAAGAAGAGAGACTACACAAAAATCGAGGGTGTACAGACTGCATTTAATGCTGCACAAAAATCGAGACAGAGGTACAGACTGCATTTAATGCTGCACAGTTTTCGAGGTGTACGGATTTTGGCACAGTTTTCTAGGAATATTTTTGGCACAGAAATTGAGGTAAACTCTGCACAGTTTTTGAGATAAAACAGGGCATAGAAATTGAGGCCGTACAGTTGTACAGACTGCTGTTATTTTTCTGCACAGTTTTCAAGGCTTTGCTGGGCACGTTTTTCAAGATTTTGAGATGAAATCTTGGGTGGAGATAAGTTAAATTTTCACTGTATTTCTGTTCTGATATTTTGCTGAAGATAATAAAATCTCTCTCTCTCTCTAACTGGTTTTCCCCATGGGGGTTTTTCCAGGGCTTGATTTTGGCCAAAAATCTCTGAGTCTATCATTTTATGGTGTGATTGTTAAATGTGTTTTTCAGCCTGTTAGTGTATTTTATTGTGTGTTTAATTGTTCAGTAAAATTTCATAAGTAACCTATAGCCAATGCAAAACCAGCTGTATGTGAAAACCACGAAATGTTGACATAAACCAGCAAACAGTAAAATGCATAATTTCTTCGTTTGGAAAGTTCAATTCAAAACTATGTACATTGCAGTGAAATTGGCAAATAGTTTTTTTGATTCGAATCTTTGTTTTTGGTAAAAGATGAATGTACAACCATATGCTCTGTTATTGGTTATTTACTTATGCTGTAGAATTCTATTTTCCAGATCTGTACCTTCACCTCTGTGTGCCTTGAAACTCGGTACGATTGGTTTGATTGACTTCCTGGCAGTATTTATTAACTAGTTGTATTGATTGACTTGAAATATCCTTCGTTTATGTACTCAGATATGATCTGTAAAAGTACTTCATTTTTCTATACATGCATGCTTAAATATGTGTATAATGGCTATAGGTTCATGTTTTGGTTCATTGGCATGGTTGTGTGTCGAATTCATGCAAGACTAGTTGTTAGTATTGAACAACTAGTTAACTATTTCTCGTGGAATCATTTTCATAATGACTATGTTTAATTAATTGGGAAATGGTAATTAGCCCTGATTTACATGTTATTAAGTGTTAATTAGCCATTGGACTTGATAAACAATGGTTAAGTGATAAACACATGAAATTATAATAAGTACCATCAATTATGCGCTAATTGTTGTTAAGTATCGTAATTGAGACACTAATTACTAATTAATCATAATTAAGAGTAAATGGAATTTAGATGTGGAATTATGTCTCAATTGGATTGTAATGGATATGTGATGTTGCTATAAGGTGTTAGTAATCCTTTCCAGCCCTTGGATCATACATTTGAATAATTATTGAATTTATTTTTATTAATTGTAATTAAAAAGACTTTGTCATGAAACAAATATTGAAAAATGAATTTTAATATTTGTTTAACTAATCCATTGTGATAAAATTATCTAATTAGCATTAGAGAGCTAATGATATGTCCCCCAGTCCCATTGATATCCCCAAGGGACATTACAAGTGGTATCAAATCTTAGTTTCCAACACTGCGGCTGTTGGGCCTTCTACATAGTTATTATCTTATGTATATGTGCATTTGGAGTTTACAAATGTGCTTAGTAAAATTAATTTAACCTTCCTTATGTTAATAGAAGAATAAGAAACCTCACTTAAGAGATTATTTCTTTGTACTCCTTAGAATGTGTAACGTCCCCGACCCTCCGACCGGCGAAGAGGACGCTACCAAACACCAAATCATCCGCGCAACTAGCTCCATGAACATGAACATACATAAAATGATGAAATAAAATTCTTAAAACATAAAACATGCTAAGATACATAATCATTCACATACACAGTGGAAGCAAACATACATTCAGGTATTCAACTTGTTCATCATAGTCCATTAGCCATCAAATATAATTGCAGAGATGAAATAGACAAGGATACTTATCTCATGAAGAACTTTCCCCGCAACCAGCTACGTTGTTGCAACATTCCACCCAACCATAGGCCAGCATGCTCATCAATATCTCAACAACACTTCCACCCCTGAGCTGGGCACGATTCCCTAAGGAATAAGGGACTAAGCAGGCTTACACATAGCCAAGGTACACAAATCAGCCAAGCCCACATAGTAGGGCTTATTAGGCTATCAAGGAGTTGGGAGAAGCTAAATGCTAAGCTGGTGAGCTCATGAATAGATACGGACGCCTACACTAGAGCTAGCCTAACCTCTAAGACATCCACACACACCCGACACCAGGAATCAGTCCCTTCTCTGCTTCACAGTTCCTCAGGCCCTGACTTCCCTTGCCAGTGCTCTTCCAGGGTTGTGGGGAAGAAAGCCAGCCATATAACTCTATCTGTGTGGCTCCCCAAACCCAGGTTTCTCAAGCATACCCAGCCTTCAATCCTACTCCACAAAGTTTGAAGACCAACCACTACATGCATGCAGCAAAATCAGCACTTCACAGCTTGGACAGGGGAAGACAATCCCTGAGTCGTTCTTGGCCCTATTGTGGCAAAAACGACTCCATAACAGCTTATAGCAGCCCAAAACACAAAGGAATAAACATCCAACAAAATGTGAATGAGACCACATCCAACACAATGTAGGTACTCACAGCAACCCCCGATCAGGGGAAGAACAATAGCCCCGGTTCCCGATGAAGTAACATGACATTACACAATCCAGACACAGCTAGCAACGTTGGAAAACAATGGTCCTTCCTCAACAATGAAGCCACGACACATTTTCACAATCGGCAATGATGGAGTAAACACAGAATCTCTGCATGAACATGAGGGAAACATATCCCAAAGGAAAACCCATCGAAAACATCTCATAGTCTAATAGTGGAGAAAAGGAAAACGATTCTCTGCCAAGATCGGAGGAAGAACTGACCCACAGACCAGCAATCCATGAGAGAAGGGAGAACGAACCCCCAATAAATGGATTGTAATCCCTTTTATCCCCACTTTGCATGAAGAGAACGAACAACCCATGATTCAAGATAGTGGACAGAACGGTCATCATCTCAACCGGCGCGTGAGGAGGTCACTCCCAGCCCGTGCATGACTGAACCAACTGGTGGAGGCGGGGGGGGGGGCAAGCCTACCACCCACCCATACCGAGCATTAACTGCCTCAACTAAATAGGGGTTTAAGGTTTGGCACATGGATTTTCCCCAATGGCTCCCATGGGTTAGACAATCCCCCCCTTAACCTTAGGAAATCATGCCCTTTTCATTTAACGTTGCATTGTCGTAGCTGGCTGTAGGTTTATTTTAATGAATGTGCATATTTACATGATGCAAAACTATTATGTGTTGGATAACATGATATACCATCGGCAACGATCCCAATTGCTGAAACATAACATGACCAAATCGATGGTGGGGCTTTTGCCTTTAGCTCCACACCACGATTAATTACAACATATACATCATGTATCTTTTAATGCAACCGGGGTCAAAACCGGGGGTATTACAGAATGAATTATCATTGAATGTTGCTTGTTCAATGATTGATTGGTAATTACTATGTGGTGCATGTCTAATAATTGACGTTGACTTGATTTTTTAAGGCTTGTGCATTTTCCTCTTTTATTGCTCATTCAATTGTTAATATTTAAATGCTTCTTTTAGTATGACTTATTTACTGATACATTATGATTACAAATTGATAAGTAAATAATTGTAATTATAATAGTATTTGTCCTAGTATTAGTTTAATGCTAAGTTATTAAGATGATATAGTTCTATTATTATTAAATATTAATATGATTTATTAAGTGGCATTTATACCTTATATTGATTTTTTATTCTCTATGGATGGTATTCTTTTATAGTCTTATTTATGTCACTTGGATGGTGGTGGTTACATGGATGCGTAACTTCCTCTAAATTGTGTTTCTTATTCTCCTTTTATTTTATGCATGTAGTATGGTTTTATATTATTTATTAATTATTACTATGCTAACTTATGTAATATGATAGTATTGGGTTATGCAATTATTGCTATAATTGTATTGATATTATGGTATAACATAATAATTCTATGAGTATATTAAATATGGAATATATAGGTTATATGACTAATACATTGTGTATATGATTAATAATAATATGATATATGATTGAAGAATTATAATATATATGCAAAACAAAAACGAGTGTATGTATATAATACATAGCAGTAGTAAGTATGGTATATGGTATGAGTGTATGATAGTGGGTTGTACAATTAGTAATTGTTTTATTGTATAATATTAAAATATTTTGGTGGTAGGAAGTTTGGTTGTTTGAGGTGACTATGTATTTACTTTGATTGATAACTAGTGTGCTACGTGCAAATAATTAGTAATGTAATGTATTATTATATATATCCTTATGTGCTAATGATTATGTGTAATGTTATGATAAATAGTAACTACTCGATATGATTTCTATAGTTTATGTATGTTGTTTGATATTATTGGTTGCTATTGGATGTTATTGATTGACATTGGTTGATTAGTGAACACCTGTATGACATTGTCAACATTGTATGCATGCATATTATTGGTTGTCCTTGGTTGTTACGTGTATGATTGATGCATCTTGGTTGATGTCTTCTAGATGATATATTCTGATTGATGTATTGTGGTCATTGTATTATCCTTGATGAATCTTGGTTGATGTATTTTGATTGTGTATTTTGCTTAATGTATTCCATTTGCTGTATGTTGGTTGATGTATTCTGATTGATGTATTGTGATCATTGTATTATCCTTGATGAATCTTGGTTGATGTATTCTGATTGTGTATTTTGATTAATGTATTCCATTTGATGTATGTTGGCTGATGTATTCTGATTGGTGTATTATGATAATTGTATTTTTCTTGACGAATCCTAGTTAATGTATTATGATTGTGTATTCTAATTGATGTATTATGATTAATGTATTCTAATTGATGTATGGTGGTTGATGTATTGTGGTTGATGTGCTTTGATTTATGTACTATGATTAATGCTTGTATGGTTAGTTGATGCATGCATGGTTTTATTTGGTTGATATTACATGATCGATATATGATTGATATACGTTGAGATATTATGAATTGATGGTCGATGTATTTATGGATGATGTATGCATGAGGGTCGTTGTATGATTGATATTAGTTGATGAATAATGTCTTTTTGAGTGATCTCTAAGAAGAGTTATGCTTTGTGTTGAGATGAAAAGTAATAGGTTATTATGGCCTTTTTGGTTCTTAGTTAGATTAGAACTGTTGCATATAAATTCTCTTTGCTTGTTACATTAAAATGCAAAAGTATTTAGGTGATATTTGAAAATATTTATCCTTGCGATATTTGTTGAAAGCATCTTGCTAGGTATCCTTGTAGTATATCAAATACCTTTGTTGAAATGCAGCAACCGGTCTAGCTCAGGAAATGCTCAGAAATTCGTAATTTCGGTGTGTGTGTGTAATCCTTGGCATCTGCTACAATTTGATGATCCCAGTATTGAGGAATGGAAATGGAGTCTAGACTTGCTTGATAAACCTAGTGTGTGAAGGAACCTCACAGACTGATCTAGAAGGCTTGTTTTCTTCTTTGCATACCCTGAATAACACTGAAAGGGAAGGCATGGCCTGAGGGACTGTGTACCAGAGAAGGGAACGATTCCTTGTGTTGGGTGTGTAATTGTTTAGAAGTTAGGCTAGATATGGTGTGGGTGTTCATAGCTCTGGGTTTGAGCTCACTAGCTTAGCAGTCAGTATTTCCACCTCCTTGACAGCCTAATAAACCCAACTGGAAGGATGGCTTGGCTGGTAGCCTGATAAACCCATATGTTGGCTTGGCTGTGTCTGATGTGAATTTGGATAAGTGTAAAACAATTCCTTTGTAAGTCTAATAAACCCAACTGTGTTGGATTGACTGAATTTTACCGTATCCTTGGCTATGGGTGAAGTCTTCTAGTGTTCCTTATTCCTTGGGGAAATCATGCCCAACTCAGTGGTGGCAGTGTTGTTGAGAGATTAAAGAGCACACTGGCCTATGGTTGGGTGGAATGTTGCACCGATATAGTTGGTTGCGGGACAAGCTTCTTTCAAGATAAGTATTCCCTTGTATTTTATTTCCGCAAATGTATTTTGTTTATGAATTACTATGAACATGCTGAATGCTTGAATGTATGATTTTGATTCAGTTGTATGGTGATAATGTATGCATCTGTGTGTCTTTAAGTTCATGCATTTTTATATTATGTTCATGGGGCTTATATTTCCCGGGGTGATAGATGTTAGTCACGTCCTCCCCACCAAGTAGAGGGGTGGGGATGTGGCAGTGGTATAAGTAGATGCATTTCATATTATTGAAATTGATTAGAATAAGATTTCGTTAGATGAATTTCAAGTATTTGTTGAATAAGTATCTAATATTGAGTACCTTGCATATACTGAAGTATTTCCTGTAATTTTTGAAAGATGTATTTTAAGAATATTATTGAACAATATATATGTTTACTGCTAACCATGTGTCTGTTGGGAATGTGAAAAAGCATCCTTGTTAAATAAGAATCTCTATTTCAAGTATCTTTGTTGAAGAATATGGTTTAGTTGTTGGAAATGAGTTCTTGGATTCCATCAGAGAGCATTCTAGTATCCATTTCTAGAGAGGTAGTCTGGTGGATTGTCACCCCTTTGCTCATGTCATATCACTCTACTAGTCTAGGTTCTTTGCACATGAAGCCATGAAATGGGACGGTGACGCCATAGGCACGGGAGACGGACATGAAAGTAGTAGTGGGAAGCATTGTGGTTCTCAGAAGTGGTAGTTCTAAGAGTTACTAAACTGATTGCGCTCTTCTTATGGGAGGAACATTGTCCCGTTGAAGCTAATTTCCCAAATTTGAGATAAGTATTCTCTCATGTTCTATTCATGTTGTTTTATTTTGTATAGGTTCTATGGTGATTGATTTATGCTATCCTTATGTTCATGGTTTAGTAGTTAAATAATACTCTTATGTCATGTATCGTACATTCTTGTACCTGATGTTAATCATATGGTTGATTGAAATATGATTTTTAGGTGAATGTATCCTTGTTGATATTTGAAGACCCTGTAATGGGGATTGAATATTGACCCATGCTACTAGTCTTGGTTCTCGCATAGGAAGCCAGAAAATGGGATGGCGATATATTGAGGAACAAGTTAAGTGAAGGGAGTCACATCCCATAGGTAGTGGATACATACAGGAAATTCGTAATGAGAAATGTTGTGGTTTCTCAGAAGAGGAGTTCCGAGAAATACTACTTGAAAACTGAAGGTAGTGATCCCTTTGAAAGTTGTAAAAGCATGTATGTATTATGCATCGAGGATGATGCATGGTTTAAGGGGGAGGGGATGTAATACCCCGTTTGTTAAGCCCCAGACATATGTAATTTGTAATTGTTTATTATTGTGGCACAAGGTACTGAAAAAAGGGTCTTTAAGGACCTAGAGACATTATTATTATTTTGTAAATAATTAATTAATGAAAACAACTAGCACATCGAGGACCACTAAAAGAGTATGGGAGGCCTAGATCCACAATGTGATGGGGAATGGGGACATTCCTAGTACTTTAGAACTTGTTTGGTTGATCTTGGTCCATATTTATGCCTTAGTGGCTTTATAATTGATGATCACCCAAACATTGTACAAATGACCCAACTTTTGATTAATTTATCCTATGTTGGTATTATTGAGCATAATTCATGATTTAGTGGGCCTCCTTAGTGTTTGGGTGGGTGCCACTTGTTGATTGAGCCCTTTGGTGGTTTTGTAACTCCTTGTGTAAATATTTGTGTAACTCTTATGTAAATCCTTTTGTAACCCCCTTTTTCTATTTTGGGAAGATGCCTTGGCTTGTGTGACACCTCACCTAACTAATGTTGAGTTGGGTGGAGTGGCTTGGAGTCATTCCTCTTGAAATTTTGATTTGCTTGGGTTGGATTAGAGTTAACCTCTTGTGGTTGATTTACCCCCCCCATTGGATTGAATCAAGTTGGCTTACCATGGTTTTATTTTGACCCATTGAGTTAGAATTAACTTATTTGTTCTATAAATACATGTTTGATATCCTTGGTTGGGAAGTTGTTTTTCATGGTTCTTTTGGATGGTTGTTGATTATGGTTGTTCATACTTTTGATTTTTCTTGGTTTCCACTACTTGGATTTGTCCTTAACCTGCACATAAATCCTGATGGTGAATGGTGATATCTTGATGGCATATGGGGTCTGGATTACCATTGCACCTACTAGTGGGGTGGAAGAGGAAGTATGCGGTGAGGAATAGAGTTTTGGATTCTAAAGCTGATACTTTAGTTATTCTTCAATGCACCTATATTGTGGATTTGTGGCCTCAGCTCGAGGGTGACCTTCAAATTGAGATCTGGCTTGGTAGTGCCAAAGGCTATGTGGAATGTGGTCCGGATGATGCCAGTTACGCATTGATAAGATAAGTGATTTATCTCAAGTTTATTTAATTTACTTGGATATGATATGATTTATTTATGGATGCACATGAAATGTTTGATGAAACATATGAGTTATTTGTGCAAGAATTTTCTCATAGAATTCAATCTATTTATGCAAGTAAACTTTATGAAGGAATTGGAAACTAGTTTTTGGGATTTTGTGCACAAATTGTTTGAGAAAATAATTATTTGGTACCTCTTCTATAGAACTGATATTTCTTCCCATTTTTATTATATACTATATATTTTGATGGTGCCATATCCTTAGAATGGTTTAATACACTTCTCTTTCATGCTTCTACCTTTTATTCGAAAACTAGTTCTTCGCTCAGACTGTTTGGCATTGTTTGGAGAATTACCACATGAAGTGTTTGTAAAAATGCATGAGTGTTACTTTTATGTTTATATCTGATAAATAATATTGAAATGTGTGTGATAATGTGAGGATAAATCTTCTTGGTATTGTTGGGGAAATGTCTACCAAAATTCTAGATCAATTTCCAATTTCTAGCTTCTTCAATGGAATTGTTTTGAGTAGATTTGTGACTTTGCATATGAAGTGTTTGACAAAATGTTAGAATGAGATATATCTTTGTTATGAATGATAAAACATGTTATTTAGAGTTGGAATTGCATTTGAATTATTCTACGATATGTGTGTTGGCACTGGGATTTTTGGACCCGCAAGGTCGAGCACAAAAGGGGGGAGGGGCCTCGCTCTCGGGCAACAGCAGAACCACTTTAGACTACGCCTCCAGCCCTGCGCAATCAGAGAGGGATCTCTCATTCATATTTGGAGTTTACTCCGCATAATATTTTCAGTCAAGGATAATCAGGGGGCCAGGATCCTGAATGGAAGAAAGTGTATAAAGGTGAGATGCAAGGTTGGATTATCGGGGTGGGAACCATTGGAAATGGAGTCGAGAACCTGCATAGTGAACAATTGCAAAAGGAAATGAAGGCATAGGGTTGCAAAAAGAGGAAAGGTAGCCACTGATCTCTTAATCAAGAGATATTTAGCAGGCGGTTGGAGGACGAGAGAGAGAACAACCCATTGCATGGAGCACTAGCGAGATGAATTCCACGCAACTTTAGAAGAAAAATTGATAAATGTATGGAACAACAGTCGAAGCATAATGAGTATGAATTCCTAACTACTATACCCTAAGTTGCAGACATGAAAGCAATCAATAAACTGGAGTGAAAACAGGAAATACATTACACGTAAAAGAAGATACATATTGGGAGAAGCAACGACACATGAATATTTGCTATGATTAACAAATCCTCCTCTACAATTTTATTCATAACACAGGCACCAAATATTCTTTACAATGGAGAGCCTCAGCACTAGAATGTTTCCCAATCAACTTAACTCCACTTTTTCTCCCTCTATCGAGAGTGTATTTCTACAATTCTAATGCTGAGACTACCAATTTAAAAATTGTTACAGGTCACTATCATGCATTAACAACACAATGAGCAGGACTATCGCCATGTTTTACAAATATAAACAATGAAAATTATGGAGATGCGGCGCGTGATAACGCGGACTGCCAGCGCAGAGCTTTCTTTCATTCTGCCTTGCGAAAGCGATTCCCATGCGGTATGATGACGGTCAATTATTTAATTTAGACTGCTTCAAGTATATCTTTCTGGTTCTTTGACCGGCCTGCTTCTTACAAACCATGTCGTTCAAAGGCTATTAAGAAGACCTGAATCCACCGCCTGATAATTTTTTTTCGACCCATCATTCGGTTGGTAACACTATTATAGGAGGAGGCCGGAAACAAGGTGGTCATGCATTTGGTGATGATAAGCGACTTAAGAAGCTTATCATCCTTGCACTATTTTCTTCCTCCTACGAGGAAGGTTCTCCTGTGAGCCATGTTGCTGGGTGTGCGTTTGACCCTCTCCTTGCCCATGACCAAGCATCCAAGTGGAGATCCTAGGGGTGATGCTGAAGGCTCTGGACCCACCTGGTCCCAGTACGAGCATTCGCTCCAATAGTTCTGCCACCACTGTGAGCTGGGACTTCAGAGGTTGTGACTGCAACTGGGAGTGTTGGAGGGATGTCACTAGGATGTCAAAACCCATGCACTACACATCTAGAGATCGGGTTGTGTAGAAGCAGGTGAACCTCCCTTGGTGTTTAACATCCGTGCGTCGTTTGTTGGCAATTTTCTGGTATGGATAACCAAAACACAGATCTATGTTTGCCTACCAAGAGTACCTGTTGTCGAACTAACTTCTCGAACCACATAGCCATGGTTGTCCGTAGAGGAAATCGACACTCCTCAGCATTCAACCCTATCATCTACACATTTCCATGTCTCAGATTCTCTCTAGAAGATGGTGTTATATAGGGAAATCTGACATGGCCCAGAAAGAGCTATACCATTAGAATATCGGTCGCCGTGATGGTCGACAAGAGCAATGCCAGGATGGAGATCAGTCCTTCTGACATGCAATCATATTATCTGATATGGGCAAGGTTCCAAACAATTCCTGCGTGGCTGCCAAGCTAGTTTCAAGGGTTATGGATTTGACCTTTCATGCCCTTTCAATCACCGTGATGGTGGTATCAGGATGTTTTAGTTCGTCGCCTCCCTTGGCCGCGTGTAAATTCCAGGTCTGTCGCCTCAATGAATCAAACCTCTATCTTTCTCACGGCTCCTTTCACAGTGAACCACGTGCCACACTTGTGAACCGAGGAAATTAGCATCGCTAGACAATAATTCCACCTTAGGCTGATCCCGAATGGTGTCGGAGGAATTAGTCGGTCTACAACGGGGGCAGATTACACGCGTGAACGCCTCCTCCACTATCATCTCTACACTGGATGTGAAATCATGTGCCTTGGGGGCCATATCAGCCATCCGATCCGAGGAATCTTTCATATCCACCGTCCACGTTCCATCCCTTCTGCTGCCAACTTTTCTCCTTTGAACACCGTGGGCAGTTCTGGATCGTGACATGTTCTCAACTGTTGATCGTGACCAATCCTTCATGTAGCTGTAGATCTGAGTGGGCCCCACTATCTTTCGCAATGAGAAGATTTGGTATTCATCCGTGCTAGTCCAGGCTGTGAAATAAACTATGGCCGTAGATTTCTCTCCATTCTTATCATGACCGTTGATCTTCACGAATGCTACCCCTCCTTCACGATTTGAAATTGTGACTTTTACCCGTGCATGTATGGCTTGCGAAATTGATTGAGGCCGTAGATCTGACTCAGATCTCATCTCTACCGTAGAATGTTTTGAACTTTTAACCCATTTTGGAATCCAGAAATGTAGCTTTGGTCGAGCATGTTCGTTTGCACAAAATGGTTTGGAGCCATTGATCCACTTTCGATCAATCTTATCCTTTGATTTCAAGCCTCTCTCAACGCCTTCAGCACACCTTCCATTTTCTTCTTTTCCTTGCACTTCTGATAACATGAAAGGGAATTCACATAAAGTTTGATGGAATGGGACCCTCATCAAACTCCTATCAGGACCTTAAATCAACTGTTAAAAATAGAGTGTTAACAACTAGCTCCACGAGGGATGCTATCCTCCCAGTGAGGTAGCAAAGAACCCCCATAGACCAAGTGCTGAACCATTGGGATGCCTTCAATCTTCCTTTGACATCTCCATTCTGCTCTGAGTTACTGCTTCAATGAATTCGTGCCACTCATGCAAATCATGCTGGTGACTGTAAACCTGTGCTGGTAACTGAAAAATGAAAACAAACTAAAACAATAACGAAGGAAATGCTCGATAATAGCTGAGCTTATTTTTTCCTACCTACTCTACATAACTTTGTGCACAAATATGATTAAGTGAAATCAGACTTCCAATGAATCCAATCTAGAAACTTGCCTAATATTTTTGTTCTTTCATTGTGCTTGATGGAAAGAAATGAAATAGATAATGGGAGAAGGAAATGATAAAGAAACTAATCTTCAAAGTAGGGATGCAACCAATCACTGCCTTCACCTAGAACCTCCATGTATTCGGCCATAGGGTCATAGAAATTATGGAAACCTCTAGTACGCTATGTCACCTGCTCATGGGAAAGCCGCCTGGAGCTTCCTTCTTCTAGATATTTGTCAGGTTGACACTTGGAAGATAGCAGAAAAGGACCCACAGAATCTTTCTTCAATGGAACATCCCACTTTTTTCTTGAAATTTCTATAACAAGAGCTTGATGTGCTTCAAGAGGGAGGTCCCATGCTTCTCCGGTGGAACTGAGTAGGCATATTCCTCCTATGTGAGGTGGTGCTACTGAAAGTGGAATAGTAGAAAACATGTTTATTTGGAGGCTGCTGCATCCATCTTCATAGATTGTCCCTTCATTACAGATTCCTAATGTAGTAGTAGCATGAAAGGAATATCCTGGCTGGTTCTTCTTATCATCTTCTTTCTTGTACAGGATTCTGGTCTGCCCCATCTCCATTTCTCTCTACTTTTTCTTGGAGGCCTTAATAATGTGTTGTATCAATTCGAAAGAGGCATAACACAAGGGTAGGATATCACCTCCAGTTCCCTTATCATCCTTCCTGGCTTCAACCTTTTGACTTTGCATTGCATCTTGATTCCTTTCATCAGCAGGCTTTGTTTCAACAGCTGGCTCGTCAGGCATATTCTACAGGTACTCTTCCTCATATTCATCGTACACAGGCGTACCAAAATCCTTCTTAAAATCATCCTTTGAAGACCAGGGGCGTTACAGGACGCCATCTTCAGAGAACAATCCTACAGGACTGCCTACTCCTGCCTTAGGCCGGTCATCTTTCTGCATACCAGGAGAGAGCTTTGACGTACTAGAGACTTTCCCATTATGCTTGTAGGGCCCAACCAATTTGTATGTGTCTTTTATTTCACCACCAATGTCATGATATGACAATTTCTTGGACATCTTAAGGTTTTTCTCAACCTCCAAACAATCAGCGAACATCTATTGTAGGGTGGTTGATTTTCTTTCCAAAAGAAGAAAGGACAGGTCAGGAGGAAAGGCGGCTACATAATAGATCTTAGCAGCGTTCTCAAGAGGTTGGACTTCCTTAGGCATGTTATAATAAAAGCTTGAAAATCTTATATTAAACATTAGAGGAAATTTCAACTCAAAATGGGCCTCCTAAAAAGAATTAATAAAATAATAGTTAAAATAATAAAATAATATTTATTAATTTTGGAGGAAGAAAAGAAAAAAACTACTTTTTTGTTTGTATTTTTGACATATCTCTCCGTGTTTTTACTCAAATTTCGATCGGGAGAGCTCGTTGGATGCAGAATTAAATTCCGCATCCAATGAGTACCCACTTGACATACTTTTGATGGACCCCTCTACCCCAAAAACAAGAAATACCTGAAAAAATGTGATGATGATGTAACACGGGGAGATATGTCAAAAATACAAACAAAAAAAGTAGTTTTTTTTTATGATACCTATCCCCAAATTTATATTAGAAAAGTGTTTAAGACCTATACGATATTTCAAATTTAAATGAATTTCATTGGCTAACACATGATGACATGGAATTTGAATCAAAGTTAAAAGGCCCATTTTGAGTTGAAATTTCCTCTAATGACTAGATATGGCCTCATCCTCATGCCTCCTTAGGGAATAAAACTATGAAATTATTTGCTCCAATGGCCTTCTCCTACCCCAAAAATTTAAGAAGGCGCAAGAAAAATATTCCCAAGTGTTGATGGAGTAGGCTGCAAATGTTTAAACCATACTTTGGCATCTCCTTGCAAGGACAGGGAAAAATCCCTCATGCATACATCATCATGATTTATCTCAAAAAGGTCAGAGAAATGCTCAAAGTCTTGTAAATGTTTCTCAGCAGTCAAGTCTTGGGATTCTCCGTCAAACTTGGGGAGGTACTTGTAATATCTCACGGGAAAATCATGGAGGATGGGAGGCAGTTGTAGTGGTTTGTATCGGCTTGGAGAAATAGGAGAGACAAGGTTAGGCATGATAGCCAACCTATCGTCCGAGGTCTCATGGATTTCACAGGGGTGTCCTTTGACATCGTGAGCCCCTGGATAAAAATCTAGGCCATAATCAGATGTACAAGAAGACGCAAAGCTTTCGGTTTGTAAAGAAGGATAAACAGGAATATATTCATAGCTCTGTTCAGAATGAGCTTAACCATAGAAGGCTGTTTTGATAAATCTGGGAAAAGATAAGAACAAACTTACAGCCCATTCCGTGGAGCACCAGCGAGATGAATTCCACGCAACTTTAGAAGAACAATTGATAAATGTCTGGAACAATAGCCAAAGCATAACGAGTATGAATTCCTAACTGCTATACCCTAAGTTGCAGACATGAAAGCAATCAATAGACTGTAGTGAAAATAGGAAATACATTACACGTAAAAGAAGATACATATTGGGAGAAGCAATGACACATGCATCTTTGCTATGATAAACAACTCCTCCTCTACAATTTTATTCATAACACAAGCACCGAATCTGATTTACAATGGAGAGCCTCAGCCCTAGAATGTTTCCCAATAAACCAACTCCCCTTTTTCTCCCTCTATCGGGAGTGTATTTATACAATTCTAATGCTGAGACTACCAATTTGAAAATTGTTACAGGTCACTATCATGCATTAACAGCATAGTGAGTGGGAATATCACCACGTTTTACAAATATAAACAATGAACATTATGGAGACGCGGCGCGTGATAACGCAGTCTGCCAGCGCAAAGCTTTCTTCTGCTCTGCCTTGCGAGAGCGATTCCCATGCGGTATGTTGACGGCCAATTGTTTACTTTAGACTACTTTGGGTATATCTTTCTACTTCTTACAGACCACGTCGTTCAAAGGCTGTCAAGAAGACCCGAATCCACCACCCAATCATTTTTTCCTGACCCTTCCTTTGTTTGGTAACACTGTTATAGGAGGAGGACGAAAAAAAGGTGGTCATGCATTTGGTGATGATAAGCGACTTAAGAATCTTATCATCCTTGTACTATTTTCTTCCTCCTACGAGGAAGGCTCTCCTACGAGCCATGTTACCGGGTGTGCGTTTGACCCTCTCCTCACCCACGACCAAGCAGCCAAGTGGAGATCCTAGGGGTGATGTCGAAATCTCCGAACCCACCTGGTTCCAGTACAAGCATTCGCTCCAATAGTTCTACCACCACTGTGAGCTGGGACTTCAGAGGTCATGACTACAACTGGGAGTGTTGGAGGGATGTCGCTGGGATGTCAAAACCCATGCACTGCACATCTAGAGACTGGGTTGTGTAGAAATGGGTAAACCTCCCTTGGTGTTTAACATCTGTGCCCCAGTGGTTGGCGATTTTTTGGTATGGATAACCAAAACACAGATATATGTTTGCCTACCAATAGTACCCCTTGTCGAACTAACTTCTTGAACCACACAACCATGGTTGTATGTGGAGGAACTTGACACTCCTCTGCATTCAACCCTATCATCTACACATTTCCATGTCTTAGAAACTCTCTGGAAGATGGCGTTATATAGGGCGATCCGACATGGCCCAGAAAGAGCTATACCCTTAGAATATCGGTCGCTGTGATGGTCGGCAAGAGCGATGCCAGGATGGAGATCAGTCCTTCTGACGCGCAATCATATTATCTAATATGGGAAAGGTTCCAAACAATTCCTGCATGTCTGCCAAGATGGTTTCAAGGCTATGGATTTTACCTTTCATGCCCTTTCAATCACCGTGACGGTGGTGTCGGGATGTTTTAGTTCGTTGCCTCCCTCAGCTGCGTGTAAATGCCAGGTCTGTCGCCTCAATGAATCAAACCACTATCTTTCTCATGGCTCCTTTCATGGTGAACCACGTGCCACACTTGTGAACCAAGGAAATTAGTGTCATTGGACAAGACTTCCACCTTAGGCTGATATCGAATGGCATCGAAGGAATCAACTAGTATACAACGGGGGTAGATTACACGCGTGAATGCCTCCTTCGCTATCATCTCCACACTGGATGTGAAATCATGTGCCCTAGGAGCCATCTCAACCATCTGATTCGAGGAATATTTCATATCCACTGTCCACATTCCATCCCTTCAGATCTGAGTGGGCCCCACTATCTTTTGCAATGAGAATATTTGGTATTCATCTGTGCTTGTCTGCACTATGAAATAAACCATGGCCGTATATTTCTCTCCATTCATATCGCGGCCGTTGATCTTCGCAAATGATACCCCTCCTTCGCGATTTGAAATCGCGTCTTTTATCCGTGCATGTATGGCTTGCAAAATTGATTGAGGACGTAGATCTGACTCAGATCTCATCTCATCCGTAGAATGTTTCTAACTTTTAACCCATTTCTCAATTAGAAAATGCAGCTTTGTTCGAGCATTTCTGCTCGCGCGAAATGGTTTGGAGCCATTGATCCACCTCTGATCAATCTTAGCCTTTGATTTCGAGCCTCGCTCAACGCCTTCAGCACACCTTCCGTTTTCTTCTTTGCCTTGAACTTCTGATAACTTAAAGGGGAATTCACATAAATTTTGAGGGAATGGGACCCTCATCGAACTCCTATCATGCCCTTAAATCAACTGTTAAAAATGGAGTGTTAACAATGTGGATTTAGATATTCTCGTGATCCCTAGAATTACTAGTCAATTCAGATGAGTAGAATTAACTTATTTTGTGGATTGTTTGATGGAATGTATATGGGTGGAAAGCTATAGCCATATGACTATAAGTGATCCCTGATATTCTTTCCATGAGCTAAAATATTGATATATTTTTCTTTATTCGACATTTGGAAAGTTCAATTGAAAACTATGTACATTGCAGTGAAATTGGCAAATAGTTTTTTGGATTCGAATCTTTGTTTTTGGTAAAATATGAATGTACAACCATATGCTATATTATTGGTTATTTACTTGTGATGAAGAATTATATTTTCCATATTTGTACCTTCACCTCTGTGTGCCTCGAAACTCGGTATGATTGGTTTGATTGAATTCCTGGTAGTATTTATTAACTAGTTGTATTGATTGAACTTGAAATATCCTTCGTTTATGTACTCGGATATGATTTGTAAACATACTTTATTTTTCTGTACATGCATGCTTAAATATGTGTATAATGGATGTAGGTTCACTTTTTGGTTCATTGGCATGGTTGTGTGTCGAATTCGTGCAAGACTAGTTGTTAGTATTGAACAACTAGTTAACTAGTTCTCGTGGAATGATTTTCATAATTAGTATGTTTAATTAATTGGGAAATGGTAATTATCCCTGATTTACATGTTATTAGGTTTTAATTAGCCATTGAAATTCATAAACAGTGGTTAAGTGACAAACAAATGAAATTATAATAAAAACCATCAATTATGCGCTAATTGTCGTTACGTATCGTAATTGGGACAGTAATTACTAATTAATCATAATTAAGAGTAAATGGCATTTAGATGTGGAATTTATGTCTCAATTGGATTGGAATGGATATGTGATGTTGCTAGAAGGTGTTATTAATCCTTTCCAACCCTTGGATCAAACATTTGAATAATTATTGAATTTATTTGTAATTAAAAGGACTTTGTGATGAAACAAATATTGAAAAATGAATTTTAATATTTGTTTAACTAATCCATTGTGATAAAATTATCTAATTAGAGTTAGAAAGATAATGATATGTCCCTCAGTCCCATTGATATCCACATGGGACATTACAAAATGATGTTTTAAAAGAGAAATAATAAAAATATGTAAGGTTGACCATTGAGGTTGTAAGAAGTTTAAAGTAAAAAATAAAAATAAAAATAATACAAATTCTTACCTTTGAAGACAAGTCGAATAGCATGAGATATGTCCACTTGAATGTAGTTAAACACATTCTCACAATCCAAAAATAAATCTAACATTTTATTTGTTCATCATCAATTCTCTCAGTATTTTCACAACTCTTGGAGAAAAATGCGAAACTTTGTGGAGGAGAAATTTCTGGGCATCTTCACTAAAATTGACATAACTTTCTCATACAACATCATAATTACAAGATTCTTGGCTCGTTGGAAATCTTGTTGCGATGGCTATGTGATGACAGGATCTAGAATTCTTTTGGTTTTTCTACTATTTATCCATCTTTTTATCTTCATAAAGGTATGGTTCATTCTTTTGGGTTTCTCTTGTGATCACACATGTCTCTCATGGATATAGTTAATATTTTATCTTTGTATGTGGGCCTCTATATTGGTATATATATTTGAAGTCATTATGGAGGATATGATGATGATGTTCCATAGCTTTATGCTATGATATGATACACTTTATGATGATAATGCATGTGATAATGTTGATGCACTCCTATACAATATCATGTACATGCATACCATAGTGTGATAACACTCTCCTATGGAATATGATGTATACTTGATGTTGATGATGCATAAACGGTGCACAATGAGATGATGATGATGAAGATTCATACCCTATGATGATGATGCATACCGATGATGATGATGCATGATGATGCATGCCTTATGTTCAATGAAAGTAGAACATAATTGCTTGTTCAATAATTGTGAATGATAAGGTGTACAATGATGTGTATAGGAGAATATTGACCAGTTTGAACACTAGTATTAATGAGTAGAGAAGAATGACCAGCAGTGATGAGAGAAGTTCATGTGCATAGATACTTGAGAAGCAACTATGAGTAACAATGATGAGCAGCTATGACGAGCAACAACAATGAGCAGATTGACCAGAGATCGATGAGAAACAATGATGAGTAGTAATGATGAACATATTGACCAGAGATTGATGAGCAGTGTTGAACAACAGAGTGATGAGAAGAGATTGATGTGCAGAGTAGAGGTTGGTTGTGCAGCAGAGCCATATGAGTGCTTGCAAGAAGAATCTTTCACTTAAGGATTGGACTCCTCAAACCCTTCTTAGTTGGAGCTAAGAAAACTAGGCTGGGTCCTGTTATGAGAGTTGGTGCTCTTTTCATTAGTTGGTGTTGATTGTAATCAAGAAAATTGTTGTGTTCCATGTACAATAAATAAAGGTCAAAATTCTATATATTCTTGTGTCCCTTTTGATGTGATGTTGTGTTTATGACTCATGATGAATTTGATAATGCAATTGATGACATAATGATTGATATGCTTTGATTGACTAAAAGAAGGTAAAAAAATTAAAATTGCTTACACACTGATTCACCCCCCCTCTTAGTGTGACTATTGTGTCCAACAATTGGTATCAGAGCAGAACTTTGTCACAAGCCTATCAAGCTTGAAGGAGATCCTTAGACACAATGGAGGAAAATTAAGAGTCATCAAGCAATGACATACCTATACTTGATATGAAATATTATTTCAGTTGGAGGAGAAAAATGAAGGCTTATTTGAAGAAATTTGGTGTTTGGGAGATTGTGATCAATCCACTCACTCCATCAAACAAGAAGAGAAAATTAGCTGTACAGAAGGAAGCAAATAAAGACAATACTACAACCTTTAAGTTCCTCATGGATGGAATTCCTAGTTCAATGAAAGAAAGTGTAGGGGATTACACTTCAGCGAAAGACTTATGGTTCAAGTTGGAAAGTGAGTATCAAAAGGAAATACCAGAACCTGAAAAGACATATAAGGAATTAGAAGAGAAGCCCCCAGAAGATATCAATGAAGAAGAAGAGAAACAAGAAGAGGACTCTAGTAAATGCATGAACTCTTGTGATTTTAATGATAGCTTGTGTGATGAACTTGAGAAATTTCTTGTAGATGATAATGAAGGGATATCAAATATTGCACATGAGATACATCTTACATTGCTGAATATTGATCTCAGAGCCAATTGGTTCCTAAACACAATATATTTGAACCAGAGTGACTTCACGATGTTTAGAAAGAAAATCTTGGACTCTTTGAATGAATATCAACAAAAGTCCATGACAATGAAGGTGTTTCTTGTAAAGCTCAAACACAAGGAAAAAGAGTTGTAGGATCAGATGAAAGACAAGGATGCTGAAGTTGAACAACTAAAGACTGAATTGATCAGTCAAAAGGCAGAATAAGAAGAGCTTGAAGAAACTAGGGAGGCTAATCATGATTTGAATACTGATTTAGAGGAAGCAAAAATGATAGAATAAATATTGAAGAATCAGTTGGAAGAAAGGGAGTAGATAATCCAGAAGCTGGAAATGGAGGTAGTTGGTCTCATGAAGAAATGTGAGAATAATGATGCTTTTGTTAAGTTCAAGGACAATTCAGTTTTCCTAGATAATATCTTGGATTTCCAAAGATCTCCATGTGACAAGACTGGTCTAGGTTACAAGAAGGAGAAAGAAAAATTTGAAGATAGCACTTGGTCTCCCAAGACTCTAGAAGCAGGTCCATCAACGTCTAGAGTTGATCCCCATGCACCTGCACATGACAACAAGGGATTTGGAATTTCAAAGATGCATCAAAGAGTTATACCTATTCCTCAAAGCAAGCTAAGAAAAGAAACAACTCTAAGATGGAATCAAAGTCCCAGGTATGAAATAGGATTCAATGGTTATTGTTAATTTTTTTCTAACTTTGGTCATAAAGTTGTGGATTGTAGACTCTACGAAAGAAGAAGTGATGGAAGGCCCAATGAATCAGTTAGATGCTGGACATGTAATCAAATTAGACATGTTGCTGCTACATGTCACACATTGATATGCTACACATGTAGTGGGCTTTGTCACGAAGCCCAAGATTGTGCAAGTCAAAGAAGTCAACAGAGGAAGAGTACTTCCTATACATCAACAAGAAGAACCAATGAAACTTGGAAGAAGACCAATGCAGGAAGATTTGAAGATCATAAGAAAAAGGACTACAATCAAGGATACTCCCAGGCATGGAGACAAGAAGTTGATCAAAGAAGTGTTGGAAGTTCCAACAACTCAATTAGATGGTGGACATGCAACCATGTTGGTCACACTGTTGCATATTGTCGTATGATGAGGTATTATAGTTGTAGTATCTTTGGTCACAAAGATCAAGATTGTTGGAGTACATGGAAACAACCCATGAGGAGGATCTCATATAACTCATCAAGGAAAGACAGTACAGATGAAGGAACAAATAATGAAAGGAAAAATGTCAAGAAGTATGGATGAAGAAGACTGAGTAGTTGCATATAAGAGAGGTTGATTAGAGCAGAGAATATGGCTGCCATATGGAAATCCAAGTGTAAGGTTTCTCAAAGACCTGTTGCTACTGCAACAATTCCCAAAAATATTTTTTAAGATATTTTTTGCCCCCATTTTGAAGATCTTAGTTTGCCTTTGTTTTGATTGTCTTTTTGATTTTCCTGTCCATCATGAATTCTCAAATTCTTCATTTTCCACCAAAGTTGAACGTCAAATTTTGATCCGCAGCAGCAGAGGGTTTCTCAGTTTCGAGCCACTACAGTGGGATCTTCTTTGTTTTCAAGGCGCTACAATGAGCCTTTGCCAATTTACAAGCCACAATGATGGGCATCCTTTTCTCTCACCATCACTGTAGCGAAATGATTTCCATGATTGAGCTGCTATAGTGGGTATTTTTCTGTCTTGCGCATCGATGTCTGTCCACTCCTGCTATGTTGGTGAGTTTTTCAAGTTGCGTCCGCTACGAAGGCAATTTTTTTGTTGTCATTTGAATTGAGTCCCCAAGAGCTGCTACGACGAATGTTTTCCTTAGTATGAGATGCTACGGCAGGTACTTTTCTGACTTTGCGAGCCGTCATTTGTTTACTCCCGATATGGAGGAGAGTTGTGTAAGTTACGCCCGTTATGGCAGCGGACTTCGAGGTTTGTTTTATTTGACATTCGGGAGCAACTAAGGAAGGATTTTCTTCCTGTTTGACCCACCACAGTGGGGTGTTCTGCATATTTTGTTGTGGAGGTATTTTCCGATACGCTGTCGTGGAAGTGTTTTGAGTTTCGAGCCGCTGTTACGGATACCTCATTGTTTTCTCTCCGATGTGTTTTTTATCACCGAGCCATAAGGAGATTGTGGGGATTTGGATTGTGAGCCACTGTTATGGATGGGGTTGAATGTCCAAGCCGTCATGTCAGGGATTTTCCCATGATGACTTAGGTTCTCCGGCCTGTGGTTGGTTGGTGCCAATGGTGTTTTGGGTTTGCACATGCAAGTGAGTTAGGGGTTTTAAAAATCCCAAAGCCTATTTATTTACCCATTTTGAAGATTTTAAATTTTGTTTTATGGAGTTAGTGAGCTTGGAGAATGCTGTCCATTTGAAGCCTACTGTGTGAATTTTATGGTGAAGCTCACGTGGCTCGTGCTCACTGGTCATTTTCAGTTGCGTGGCGGTTTTTCCGACTAGACAGGTAGGTTCCTTATCTTTTATCCTAGTAAATGATTTGTTTAGACATGCAAGTTGTCCTTCGTCATTGGTGTTTATGTTTTATCGGGTTTATAAAGGGTGTTGTTTCCCATTTTCTTTTGGTCGGGTTGTCACGGTGTATTTTTTCCCTAGTAAGTAACCTAAGCCTTATGCATGTTCAGAAGCATTTTTTGGCCCAGTCTACTAGGTTAGGGATGAGTTCTAAAGAAGCCAAGCATTGCGCTGGTATGAAGACAGTCGGCCGCTCATGCATGAGCATTGGTATGGGTTGCTATTTTCCTTTTCTATGCAGAGCCCATAGGTGGAAAATCCTTAGGTATCGACCATGGGATTTGTGGCATTGTGTTTTCCCTAGGGCATTGCCGCCATTTTTTGGATTCTTTGAAGCTTTGTTGTGCATGTGAGATAGAGTTTCTGACACCAAGTGGGTTTTTTTTTTGTTGATAAGGAAGGAGAGTGCAGGGGGGATTTTCAACAAGTGGTTTCCCATAGCATGCGTAGTTTTTCTAGCTGTAACCTTGACTTGTGCCTTGTATTGCTGGTTTCAATGGATGAAACTAACAGGGTAAGGAAATTTAGTTTCTATGCTGCGGTGATGTATACATAGGTTTGGTTTCACTTACATTTATCATATGGATGCTAAGACAAGTTTGTTTTGTACGTACTGTTTACTGCCGAAACCATGCCGAAGAAGGGGAGGAAGAAGCTTAAAATCACTGAAAGCGATTTCGACACAGATATTGTTGAAGTCTCACCTACATTAAAAGCTGAGATAGCATACAAAGACATGAAAGCAATTACAGGGGCAGATCCTGAGCTAAAATGGGGCCAGATCTATCCTATGATGGTTGAGAGAAAAGTATCAAAATTTAAGTTGGGGGATCTAGCTCTGTCCAAGAATATTTTGAGGTCTAGGTTAATCAAAATAGTCACTAGGACAGAGGTTTTTCCATGCACAGAGGTCATCGATTGGTTTTTGCCGAAAATAGACATGGTAGGGATGATAATAAATGATGAAGAGGGAAAGCCCCTTGCATTATTCACACTGAAATTCATTTCAAAAGCATACAGTCTACCAGAAGGAGAAATAAGTTTGACAACAGATTGGGTCAAGAGTCTTAAGTTTTACTATACAACCACAATAAAGGGGATGATGACTGAGGGAAAGATTTTCAGACATAAGCAATCAGGAGAATATGAAACGACTCATCTTCCAACACCATTCAGAATAGTAGCATTGATGTTAAGCAGAGTGTATGGTAGGTCTGATGGAAAAATGTATAATTTTGGTTGGATTCCCCTCATGTATTATGTAGCTATGGAGGGAACAATTTTTAACTGGGCAGATATAGATACTAGAAACTTGTCCAAAGGTATCAAGGAATCCCAGGAGGGTTTAAAGCAGAACAAATCAGAATTCTTTATGTCATCCTTCTTGATAGATTGTATACTCTATAGGCACCAGTTTGAGAAGCTAATTTGTGTATGGATAGAGGGAAAAGCTCCTATTTATGTTGCATATCAGATGATGGGAGCCCACAAATATCACAATCATTATCAATTAATTTGTGCAGAATTCATAAGGCCCCTTTATAAGTTAATATTTTTAGAAGATTGTCCATGTCTATCAGAAGGAGCAGTAGAATATTTAAAAGAATATGGTGACTATTTTTTCACCAAAGAGGGCACTTATCTGAGAATGTATGGAGGCACTAGAGCACCCTCAATGCTGCCCAAGTATGCAACAGACTACATAGTACTGAAGGAAGCAGTCAGACAAGTATTCCTATATGGTTTTGGAAGCCATTTTTTCGACATTAAGAAGGCTATTTTCCCACCAGTACCTTTTTACGTGGGAAGTTACAAATTCCACAAAGTCAAAAGCGATCTAGATTTCATCAAAGAGATGGAAATATTTCACTTTAGGGAGATAAGCTTCCAAATAAATGATTCACAGGGAAAGGTGGCAGCTCACAAGGCTACTCACAAGGTAAATTTTGAGTATACAGACTATATAGATAAAGAAGAGAAAGTATTCAGAAATGTCTACATTATGGACTCTTTGAGCAAGAGGTTAAAAGGAAATAAATTTGGAGCTAAAGGAAGTAGCAGCAATAACCCAAAGCCAAACAAAGGAGATAAGGAAACTACAAAGAAAGCCCAAAAAGAAAACACTTGCAGGATTGCAACAGGAGCAAAAAGGTTGTTGGCAGAGGAAACACAGAAGGATCATGCTGAAGCTGTTAAGAAAAAGAACACAGAGGTTATTTTAAAGAAAATGGCAGAGTGGGAGAAAGCCTTGGATAAAGGAGATTCAGTCTCTGATCAAGGCATGCAGGATATATAAGGGAAAGACTGGCATAATGAATAATTTCAAGGTTGTGGAGGTCGAGAGCAAAGCCCTGTGTGGGATAATCCAGAGAACCTGCCAGCCACATCTAGCAGCATCCTTACAGGGGGTCATGTGCCCATAGCTGAAATGGCGCTCATACCTTTTACACCATCAAAGAAATATGATGTGGCATGTTTAGAGGATATCCATTTTGATCCTAAAAAGAAATCTATTACATGGAGGATAGAGAAAACTTTGAAGGTAGAAACTCAGCCAGTGGTGACCACAGTAACGAAAAGAACAGTCATGAAGAATGTAGAAGAATACCCGAAGCAATTGGCTTCTATGGGAATTGCAAATGCCTATGCACATGCTGAAAATGTGGACATCATTATGGAAAACATTGAGCAATACAAGGGAAATATGGCCAAAATGAAAGAAGTGTTGAGGAAAGAAGAAAAGGTAGGAAGAGAATCCAAAAGAAAATATGAGGCTACCTTATCAAATTTTGAAAGACTTCAGTATAGACATCAAGTCTTAGAAGTAGAACAGGATAGTTTGAAATCATCAAATGAAGAGTTGAGTAAGGAGAAAGGAAGCATGGAAAAGAAAGTGGTAGAGTTGGAGATTCAGAAGACTACTGCTGAGGGGAAATCCATGCATTATGAAACCCAAGTAGCAGCATTGGAGGCCCAAAAGGCCTCATTGGAAGTTTTATTAAAAGTAGCAAATGAACAAAGAACATATATTGAGCTATTGACGAAGCATGTCCTCATGCTCAGAAGTAAAATTTATCAGATGCAGCTTCAAATAACAGATGAGATGTTGAAAGTTCGGAAAGTAGAAATGAGGTTGGAGAAGATTGTGAGTACAACTTCTTATTTTTTATATAGGACCTAGGATATCCTGGAAATTCTTCAAGGACATTTGACTTGGTTGGAAACAACTAAGGAACCTCCAGCTAATGCACCCATTGAATACTTAGAGACAGTGAAGCTGGAGTATGAACTGATAGAATTCAGGAGAAAAGCTACAGAGGAATTGGTGAAGGTAGTCCGGACGACTAAAGCTGTTTGTACATAATTCTGTATAAAAGTGCTCACAACTTACAACCATTGTCAAAGATCTGCAAATAAAAGGTTAGAAGAATTACTTGAGCATGAAGAATATTTAAAGAAATTGCAGTTCAGATGGAAGGAGGACGAATCAGGTTTTCAGCTGGTCAAAATTTTAGATGAGAAGGTGCTAAAAACTATAATAGCCCAGGAAGCAGTGAGCATTCATCTATTGGAAGATCAAATTCATTTGATTCCAGCCAGAGTGGCAAATATAAAAGCCCAATTTTTCAATCATGATATCACTATCAGATTCCTAGAGCCATCAGGGTTTGAGACTGTTTATGCTAGAAATTGTTTCCAGACTACGAGAAAACAAGCCAACATAATCTCAAATATTTCAATCAAACAAAACTAGGTTTTTAGGGTTTTTAAAGGTTTTCTGGTTATGAAGTTTGGTGACAAGAGGGAATGCATTCATAACCCAAATAAGAACTAAATCACAAGCATAGAAAAACTGAGATGCACAACATAATAACCATGTATCCAATAGAAAATATCACTGAAGTTCATCCACAAATGGCAAGCACTACAAGCATAAAACTTTAAACCAACAATGAAACTACCAACTGTGTAGCTAAACAAGCTATAAATGAAGCCAGAGAACAAACTGAAGGGTAAAATGGAGCATATATTTCATAATCAGTTCTTCAAATACACATGAGAGTCAATTACTTAGCTTATCAATAAGTCAGGAGACCTCCTCTAGCTAGCCAAAAAAATCGAACCCCATTCCTATATCCTTGTCCATCTTTTATAATTACAAAGAAGTAGTTATATATTCCCTTCATTAGGTCGAAATTGAAACTATCCAGCAGTTATATTGACTAACTTTCAACTAATTGACTAAAAATAACAAAATCGGATTCCTGGTAAATATGACGAATTTCTGAAAAATAGGTTTCAAAGACACCTCCATATCTCTCAATCCGTGACACCTGTGTAAAAACTAAGAGAGTATTTTGTGAATGGGTCCGTGATGGACAAAAAAATCTCTTGGTTTTTAAAAATTCATCTCCAATCAATCAGCATATGCCCCGCAAGATGAACATTAAAACAAGAAAATATTAAATATTTTTAAAACCCTGAAAAATAGGCTGTAAAGATTAAACTGAATATTCCAAACCTTGATAGCTGTTGCAAAACTGAGAGAAATTTTTGTGAATGGGTATCTTATGAACACAAACCTCTTTTTTTTTTCTAAAATTCATCTCCATCAGGTCGTGGTATGCATTCAATTTAAATAACCCAAAATAGGAAAAACAGAGCAGAATTCTCAATAATATTTGCATTTCAATATCCTCTTTTTCATCTGAAATTTCTTCTGTAGGTACAATATTTTCAGCAACAAATGTCTCTGCTAGTGCATCATCCTTAACAGGCTCGGTCTCCTTATCATCTAACTGTAAATCTTTGCATTCATTGTCATTAGGGTGCTGTTTAGATTCTGTTCTGAAACTTCTTCTAGAATTGCTCTGCCCTACCAGTACTTGATCACTTCTAGTAATTTCATCATCACTTGCCTGATTGTCTCACATATCTGTACCAGCAATAGACAACCTCCATGAATATTCTCTTGCTCCACTGTTTCCACTTTGAATGAAATTGGACGAAGAACACCTTTCTGGAAAAGTGTTACCTCCATCATTCCCAATCCTGTACTTGGGGTTTGAATGATCAGAGGCTGCATAATATTTTCCTGAGAACATATTTTGTTCATTCTAAAACCCCATTATGGGATTGTTGTATTGTCTTCCAGTTAAAATGGCTACATCTCTAGACAAATTTTCTACCATTCGCTCAAGGCCTTGCATTTTGTTTTCCAAAGAAACCATCCCTTCCTGGAATCTCCCTATCAATTTTTGCAGCATTTCTATCAAACAGGCTTGTTGTTGTTTGTATTGTGATAACTTCCTTTGAATTACATTCCAGTAATATTTATCATGTCTGTCCTGATCATTGCAAGAACTACTGCTGCTGGCAGAGCTGGTTCTTGGACGTCTTGTATTCCATGACTGAATATCCATTGGCATATCTCTCTAATTATGATCATGCCATTCTTCCTTTTCCAACATTCTCTGTTTAGGTTTTCTGTACCACAAACCTCCATCTTCCATGAACTAATCTTGCAAGAAATTATCTGTAATTTCAGTTCTCTTATATGTATCCTCGGATTTCTGGCCTTTATCAATCAGATTTAGATTTTCAACTTCCCTTATTACAGCTGATGAGGATTGTTTTGATCCATTCAGCTCGTTTGATGCCAGTCTAATGTTGCTTGATGTATCTTGCAAACTCGTATTGGAGTCTTCAATTTCTTCTTCATGCTGGGTTTGTACAGGTGGTTGTACATGGGGCATATACACCTCTACTTTCCAGTTATATGAACCCCTTACATTGAGATTTTGAAAGAACTCTGAGTTCAGCTTTTTGTTAGACAAGTTGGAGACTCTTTTTTTTTTCCAAATTACTCACTGGTTTATCCATTTTACTTTTACTGCCTTCGAAACTCATTATATAATCAGATACTCGATATGCATTGTTCATTTCACCTTTGTTAGAAGAACTGAATTGGATTACAGTAGGACTCGTACTCTCAATGTCAAATTGTTTCAAATTCTGTGAAATCTCTACACTTTCATTGTCCAGAAAATATGAATATGGAATTTTGTGTGCAATATATGAATCAGCTTCAGGGTCTGCAATGTTCTTCCAAAGCTTCAATGCCCCTGCCACACTATCTCTTACCGGTTTCATCTGCAACCATAGTCTTATCAAATTGACATGCTTCAAGTATGAGAACAGTTGCAGATTTGCAGGTTGATAAAGAGTTGTCCAAATGATTGGCCATCCAAATCAAAGTATCAGCTATAACCTTTCTAGTATCCCAGTCATTACTGTTCAAAATCTTAACACAAGTTCTAGAAGTCGATCCTGTGAAAGGTTAGATGTTGAATTGCACGTTCTAGCTATCTTCAACTGTTCAGATCACTTCAAACTGTCACCGCTGGGAAGCCCTAATTCTTCCTTCAACTGTCAAAACTCTGATTTCTTAGCAATATGTCTCCACCACGATGTTCAATGCCTTTGTAATATTTATATTAGAAACCTATTCCTGAAAATTCTGCCTCGTTCCACTCACTATCATCATTTGCCATGAATTTGCATACAGTTGCCACGATCTCCCTCATACGATGACCATACACCTGTGTCAATGATAAAATTGGCAAAACACGTATCAAATGTGATAATTGATGGGGTTAATACCTCAGGGATGAATCCCCCCAAAAAATTGGACTAAAAAATGACTATTTTGGCACTCGCAACTTTCTTGTAGCGTGCTAGTGTAACTTTTTCTGGCTAGTGCTACAGGAATCCCTGTTTTGTGATTTTTAACCAAAACTCCAAACCAAGAGCCGTTTTTTGGTAAATAACTTTAAGTAATGTCTTATGCTATTTCTTTATAACCTTTTAGAAATATATGCATCCTATAATCCCATAAAAACCATGAAATTAATTAAATCAAGCAAAAATTAAAAAGAAAACCTATTAAATCAACTATAAACATAAGGATAAAATCAAAATATTTTAAAAGAAACCAAGGTCAAAACTTAAAAACAATAAGAAAAACCATATTTTTAAGACAAGCAAATGGTTCAAAAATAGAAAACAAAAACAAGCTATAACATCTGGCTCCTGCTGTGGGATGAAGTCCTCCCTGTGAGGCTTCAAGAACCTGTAGACTAGTGCCTTCTGTAACCAAAACTGCCTGCTTTTCTACAAAACATCCATTGGAATATGGAGTCTTTATTAAATCCTTCACACACTGATATATACAATGAAAATCAAATCTCTTTCTTTGAGGAACCTTCCATTTACTGAATCAAATTGTAATCCCATTTCCAATGTAACCAGGAAAACATTTCATCAACCCACCAAAACTTATTTCCAATTTCGAATATATATATATAATCAGAAATATTGGAAAACATGAAGAGCAAAGATCTAACAACTTATACTCACTTTCATTAAATGGTGTCTCTAAAATAACAGATTTTTAACTTAGTATTGACTCTAAATAATCTGCTACTGGATCATAAAAATTTCCATAAGTTACCTCTTCCTGCTCTATGAAAAAGATAGGTTGTCCATAAGAATATTTTGTTCCATGAATATCAAGCAGGCATTGCCAAAAAAAGACATCAGGATCAGCCTGAATTTTCTTCATAATTTTTTGGATAGTATCATCAATAATGTCAACACTCTGAACATCCTTTTCCACACTGTCTTCAAATGAATGGCTATCATGCATTGGCTTTGGTTGTTCAAGGATAATAGACTGAATGCATTCCTGAATCTGCTGATCAGATTGTGGCATAACACACACCTCACACATTTCTGGGTCTTTCTTTTCAATCTCATCATCATATTTATTAAGAATTAGAGCATCCTCATAATGATTTTGAACAATAGACTTACCATAACCATGAATATAAGCAACTTCTGAAAAAATGCGAACAACCTGGATTTCATCGATTTTAGTATCAAAACAAAAAGGAATAGAATATAATTCATCACATAATTCTTGTCTTGGAACCCTAATCTCTTCATCATAACAAGGAGCATTCTGAGAAATTTCGAATGATGATGCTAAAGGTTCGTATTTTTCTTCAATACAAAACCGATCTTTAACACAACAATGATTTCCAACAGTTTGTTGAACAAGAGATTGATCTTCAAAATGATTAGCATTCAAACGATTATTAAGACTGTTGAAATCATTATGAGAATATTCCAAACTATCTCTACTGATCTCATCACTTGAATAATCTTCACCCTGAACTAAAACAACAACTTGATTATCGTAATGATCATGGAATTCTTCCTTGACAGCAGTATTTGAAAATGTTACCTCTTCATCTTCAACAACATCTGAAACTACAACTTCTTCATGATATGTTTTGAATCCTTGACTATACTTATCTTCATGAATTTTTGAATCAGAAATTGTATTATAAAAATCATCCCGCTCACAACAATCTTTAAAAAAGAATTCAGCTGAGAACACATACTTACAATGTTTTCGAAAACATGTGTGGAATTCTTTCAGTGAGGAAATGCTAGCAGCAAGAAGAGAAAAATACCAATCTTGTGCATATTGCTCAAGTGAATACATGAACATCTTCATGAGCACATCTTCATGCTGTATATTTAACTGGACCATACATTGATGAAATCTAATGAAGTGATCTGAAGGATTATCCTCTTTGCTTTCTCTAAACCGTGGAAGACAATCTCCCCAAACATCCATTGTAGGTATTGGATTTGGAAAACCTGGAATATCAGAAAAATTGAAAGGTGCAAACCTTCGAGCTAGAATAGCTTCCATGGACATCGGCCTCTGCATCTTGAAATAGTGGAGTCGCCAATCAATTTGTCAAGACAGATTTTGTTTTTTTTCTTCTCAGAAAGAGGAAGGGGTGACAGTAATTCAAATTAATTAGGGCTGCATAAAGCTAGGGATGACTGAAACCTTCTAATTATTCTAGCTATTTTTAGTATCTATTTTGGGTCTGAAACACCCAACTGCAAAGGTGAAACAGGTCTGTTTCTAGTTCCAATTCCTCTATTAGCCACTGTGACAAACTGGTGAAAAGTAGTCTTAGAGATATGCTGGTTTAAGTTCACCTCTTAAAACTAGTGAAATGATAAGTATCCCAGCGAAAAATCTGTTTTCAACTTCGTTCCCTGGCAACGGTGCCAAAGATGTTTATGCCAGAAATTGTTTCCAGACTATGAGAAAACAAGCCAACATAATCTCAAATATTTCAATCAAACAAAACTAGGTTTTTAGGGTTTTTATAGGTTTTCTGGTTGTGAAGTTTTGTGACAAGAGGGAATGCATTCATAACCCAAATAAGAACTAAATCACAAGCATAGAAAAACTGAGATGCACAACATAATAACCATGTATCCAACATAAAATATCATTGAAGTTCATCCACAAATGGCAAGCACTACAAGCATACAAATTTAAACCAGCAATGAAATTACCAACTGAGTAGCTAAACAAGCTATAAATGAAGCCAGAGAACAAACTGAAGGGTAAAATGGAGCATATATTTCATAATCATTTCTTCAAATACACATGAGAGTCAATTACTTAGCTTATCAATAAATCAGGAGACCTCCTCTAGCCAGCCAAAAAAATCGAAACCCATTCCTGTACCCTTGTCCATATTTTATAATTACAAAGAAGTAGTTCTATATTCCCTTCATTAGGTCAAAATTGAAACTACCCAGCAGTTATATTAACTAACTTTCAACTAATTGACTTAAAATAGCAAAATCGGATTCCTGGTAAATATGGCGAATTTCTGAAAATAGGTGTCAAAGAAGCCTCCATATCTCTCTATCCGTGATACCTGTGTACAAACTGAGAGAGGTTTCTGTGAATGGGTCCATGGATGACAAAAAAATCTCTTGTTTTTTAAAAATTAATCTCCAATCAATCAGCATATTCCTTGAAAGATGAACACTAAAACAGGAAAATATTAAATATTTTTAAAACCTTGAAAAATAGGTTGTAAAGATTAAACTAAATATTCCAAACCTTGATAGCTGTTGCAAAAATGAGAGAGGTTTTTGTGAATGGTTATATTATGAACACAAAAATATTTTTTGGTTCTAAAATTCATCTCCATCAGCTCGTGGTCTGTATTCAATTTAAATAACCCAAAATAGGAAAAACAGAGCAGAATTCTCATAAATCTTTGCATTTCAATATCCTCTTTTTCATCTGAAATTTCTTTTGTAGGTACAATATTTTCAGCAACAAATGTATCTGCTGGTGCATCATCTTGAACAGGCTTGGTCTCCTTATCATCTGACTGCAAATATTTGCATTCATTGTCATTAGGGTGCTGTTTAGATTCAAAGTCTTCATTTACATGTTCTGAAACTTCTTCTAGAATTGCTCTGCCCTACTAGTACTTGATCACTTCTAGTAATTTCATCATCATGTGCCTGATTGTCTCACATATCTATACCAGAAATAGACAACCTCCATGAAGATTCTCTTGCTCCACTGTTTCCACTTTGAATGACATTGGACGACGAACACCTTTCTGGAAAAGTGTTACCTCCATCATTCCCAATCCTGTACTTGGGGTTTGAATGATCAGAGGCTACATAATATTTTCCTGAGAATGTATTTTGTTCATTATGAAACCCCATTATGGGACTGTTGTCTTGTCTTCCAGTTAAAATGGCTACATCTCTAGACATATTTTCTACCATTCGCTCAAGGCGTTGCATTCTATTTTCCAAAGAAAGCATCCCTTCCTGGGATCTCCCTATCAATTCCTGCAGCATTTCTATCAAACTGGCTTGTTGTTGTTTGTATTGTGATAACTACCTTTGAATTACATGCCAGTAATATTTATCATGTCTGTCTTGATCATCGCAAGAACTAATGCTGCTGGCAGAGCTGGTTCTTGGACCTCCTGTATTCCATGACTGAATATCCACTGGCATATCTCTCTAATTATGATCATGCCATTCTTCCTTTTCCAACATTCTCTGTTTAGGTTTTCTTTACCACAAACCTCCATCTTCGATGAACTAATCTTGTAAGAAATTATCTGTAATTTTAGTTCTCTTATATGTATCCCCTGATCTTTGGCCTTTATCAATCAGATCTAGATTTTCAACTTCCCTTATTACAGCTGATGAGGATTGTTTTGATCCATTCAGCTCGTTTGATTCCAGTCTAATGTTGCTTGATGTATCTTGCAAAATCATATTGGAGTCTTCAATTTCTTCTTCATGCTGGGTTTGTATAGGTGGTTGTCCATGGGGCATAGCCACCTCTACTTTCCAGTTATCTGAACCCCTTAGTTTGAGATTTTGAAAGAACTTTGAGTTCAACTTTTTGTCAGACAAGTTGGAGACTCTTTTTTTTTTCTTTTTCAAATTACTCACTGGTTTGTCCATTTTACTTTTACTACCTTGGAAACTCATTATATAATCAGATAATCGATATGCATTGTTCATTGCATCTTTGTTAGAAGAACTGGATTGGCTTGCAGTAGGACTCGTACTCTCAATGTCAAATTGTTTCAAATTCTGTGACATCTCTGCACTTTCATTGTCTAGAAAATCTGAAGACGGGATTTTGTGTGCAATATATGAATCAGCTTCAGGGTCTGCAATGTTCTTCGAAAGCTTCAATGCCCCTACCACACTATCTCTTACCGGTTTCATCTGTAGCCATAGTCTTATCAAATCGACATGCTTCAAGTATGAGAACAGTTGCAGATTTGCAGGTTGATAAAGAGTTGTCCAAATGATTGGCCATCCAAATCAAAGTATCAACTGCAGCCTTTCTAGTAGCCCAGTCATTACTGTTCAAAATCTTAACACCAGTGCTGGAAGTCAATCCTGCAAAAGGTTAGATGTCGAATTGCACGTTCCATCTATCTTCAACTGTTCAGATCACTTCGAACTGTCACTGCTGGGAAGCCCTAATTCTTCCTTCAACTGTCAAAACTCCAATTTCTCAACAATATGTCTCCACCATGACATTCAATGCCTTCGTAATCTTCAGATTAGAAACCTATTCCCGAAAATTCTGCCTTGTTCCACTCACTGTCATCATTTTCCATGAATTTGCATACAGTTGCCACGATCTCCCTCATACGATGACCATACACCTGTGTCAATGATAAACTTGGCAAAACACGTATCAAATGTGATAATTGATGTGGTTAATACCTCAAGGACGAATCCCCCAAAAAAATTGGACTAAAAAATGACTATTTTGGCACTCACAACTTTCTTGTAGCTCGCTAGTGTAACTTTTTCTGGCTAGTGCTACAGGAATCCCTGTTTTGTGAATTTTTAACCAAAACTCCAAACCAAGTGCTGTTTTTTGGTAAATAAATTTAAGTAATGTCTTATGATATTTATTTAGAACCTTTTAGAAATATATGCATCCTATAAGCCCATAAAAACCATGAAATTAATTAAATCAAGCAAAAATTAAAAAGAAAACCTGTTAAATCAACTATAAACATAAGGCTAAAATCAAAATATTTTAAAAGAAACCAAGGTCAAAACTTAAAAAAAATAAGAAAAATCATATTTTTAAGACAAGCAAATGGTTCAAAAATAGAAAACAAAAACAGGCTATAATAGAGACCATTGCGGCAAATGCAAATATTTGGAAGAAATTCATAAATGATGTGGCAGGGTCCACTTAGCATGTTTTGTTTGATTAATACATTTTGTAATATTTTCCTAAGTTAGCGAGTCCACTAGGAGACAAAGGCCTTTTTTGTAACTGAGTTGTAAAAGAATCCCAAAGGGAAAGGGGAGACCAACAAACATTTGAAATTGTATAAATAGAGATCAAGTGGATAGAGTAAAGGACCTTTTTCATGCTATATAGTATCAAAAGTTATTGTAAGAAGAACTACTTCCTTTTATAATAAAGAAGCCATATTTTCTGCTGGAGAAGGCACTGTGAAGTCTCAAATGCATGTTGTAGATTGGTTGAATGTGGAATTACTTCTTTTTCAGATTTTCTACGAAGTATGAGATCATTCTAACTGACAAATTATTTCCCTGTTATGAATGATTTCCTATTTATTTTGTGAAACTTACGCAATATATTGAGTAATGAATGTTTTAACTAATAATGAGCTATCTCTTTGTTTATCTTTCTACTTACATTCATGTATTCTGAATTATGAACAACTATCTATAATATTCTCTATGCATGTTTTACAGTACATTACTCATCATTAATTACAATATTGCTCCCTAGGGACAGGTTAGATAGAATTAGTTAGCCTTAGCATAGTTGTTCTTTGTTTATGATTTAGAAGCGAAATAGGTAAGATGAGAGGTAATAACCTACACATCACATTGTGAACTTTTCGTTATATCTATCAATTGCACTTGATTAGGCACTTGCATATCATATATAAAGATAAAAATAAAAAATACACTTAAACGGTGGACCAGGATGCCACCGATGAAACAAGATTTAACCGTTACTTAACCTACGGTAGCCAGACCGCAAATCGGATGGATTCCCCATACCAAACAATAATGAGCTAATCGGGAATGCTTATTGGAGAGAACCCATACTGTTGTTGCCTGGGATTTTCTAGGCCTCAACAAGACCTTAGCACACCTTGAGTTCACGAGGACACCTTGAGTTCACGAGGCCGGAGGATGAGCTCAAAGGAAGAAATGATGACTACTACAGGCGTACATACATGTCCTAGGATCATGCATATTGACAAGGGGAGTAGTGATCAGTGATCAATGATTTCAGATATAGATATGTAGCCACCCTTTTACATTGATGCCAAAGGGGAAAGATGAAGACAAAGGGATAGATAAAGACAAAAGGGGAGCATTCTCACAGGGGGATCATGATTTGTTGTCATCAATGACAAAGGGGGATATTGTTGAGTGAAATTATCATTGATGCCAACATGGACTTGCATCGGCCCTACAGATTGTCATTGATTCCAACAAGTCCCACTTGCAGTTCCTTGGACCCCTTACAAAGTGGCATTGATCCTTGGACCCCTTACAGAGTGGTTTTGTGACTTAAAACACCTTGTACCTAGTTGATAAGGTCCTTGTAACCATAAGGATGGATCTTGGAGCCACCACCTTGTTGAAGATGCTGAAGACCCTGCTGATGGTGTTGAATTCCTTGTAGATGGTCCTGAATCCTTGCTAGATGATGGAGAACCTCTAGATGGGTTGGAGAAGCATTAATGACCCATTTTATGGTCATTCATGCTCTGATGGTATCATAGTACCCCATGAGAAGACCCACTTATCCCACATATGATGTCATGATGGATATTAACCCTTGAGGGTCTCCTAGTGTGGTTGAGGTGGTTGAAGAATCCTATGAAGCCTCTTGATTGTTGAAGAAGCCCTAATGAAGTCCTTGGACCCACACTTAGTGGTTTGATGACCTTGCAACCCTTATTGGGTTCATGGAGCTCTTATATGATGATTATGACCGTGTATGGTCCTTGAAAGGCTATGGAACCCCTGGTATGATGAAGAAGCCCATGGAGCCCCTGATGAAGACCCCGAGACTCTTTCAAAGGTCATGGAACCCACTAATTTCACTTGACATGGTTAGATGGAATGATGATGTGGTATTTGGTGACTTAATGAAGTCATGGAATCTCGTGAAGACCTTGATACCCATTACTTGCACTTGATGTGGTTAAGGCACCCACACACATATTGGCTTGATGATGGTCCATTTAGTGACAAGACTGAAGCAAATGATGACACCTTGCACATGGCATGCCATTAAAATCCCTAGTGGCTTAATGCAACCCTACGAAGATGTGGAGGACATACTCCCATGGATTTTAAATGACGTGGTTTACTTGGAAGGATGTTTTAAAAGAAAAATAATAAAAATACATAAGGTTGACCATTGAGGTGGTAAGAAAAATAATAAAAATATATAAGGTTGACCATTGAGGTGGTAAGAAGTTTAAAGTCAAAAATAAAATTCAAATTAATAAAAATTCTTACCTTTGAAGACAAGGTAGTCATCATGAGATATGTCCACTTGAATGTGTATTTAAACACATTTTCACACTCCAAAAATAAATCAAACATTTCATTTGTTCATCATCAATTCTCTCAATATTTTCGAACTCTTGGAGAAAAATGCAAAACGTTGTGAATGAGAAATTTCTTGGCATTTTCACTAAAATTGACATAACTTTCTCATACGGAATTAAAATTACAAATTTCGTGGCTCGTTGGAAAGATTTTATGAGGGCTGTGTGATGACATGATCTAGATTTTATTTTGGTTTGTCTACTGTTTCTTCATCTTGTGATATTCAGAAAGGTATGGTTCATTCTTCTAGGTTTCTCTTGTGATGGCAGACATCTCTCATGGATAGAGTTCATATTTGATCTTAGTATGTGAGCCTCTATATTGGTATATATATTTTAAGTCATGATGGAGGTTATGATGATGATGTTGCATACCTTTATTCTATGATATGATACACTTTATATGATGATAATGCATGTGATAATGTTGATGCACTCCTATACAATATCATGTACATGCATACCATAGTGTGATGATGCTCTCCTATGCACTATGATGTATACTTGATGTTGATGATGCATAAACGGTGCACACTGAGATGATGATGATGATGATGATTCATACCCTACGATGATGATGCATACCTATGATGATGATGCATGACGATGCATGCCTTATGTTCAGTGAAACTAGAGAAAAATTACTTGTTCAATAATTGTGTATGATGAGGTGTACAATGATGTGTACACGAGTAGATGGACCAACTTGACCATCAATATTAATGAAAAGAAAAGAATGACCAATAGTGATGAGCGAAGTTGATGTGTAGAGATACTTGAGCAACAATGATGAGTAGCTGTGATGAGAAACATTGTTGAGCAGCAGTGATGAGTATATTGACCATATATTGATTAGCAACAATGATGAGCAGCTACGATGAGAAGCAATGTTGAGCAGCAACGATGAGCAGATTGACTAGAGATTGATGAGCAGTGTTGACAAACATAGTGATGAGCAGAGATTGATGTGCAAAGCAGAGGTTGGTTGTGTAATAGAGCCATATGATTTCTTTCAAGAAGAATCTTGCACTTGAGGATTAAAATCCTCAAACCCTTCTTAGTTGGAGCTAAGAAAACCAGGTTGGGTCCTGTTATGAGAGATGGTGTTCTTTTCATCAATTGGTGCTGATTGTAATGGAGAAGATTGTTTTCTTTCATGTACAATAAATAAAGATAAAAATTCGATATATTCTTGTGTCCATTTTGATGTGATGTTGTGCTTATGACTCATGATGAATTTGATTATGCAATTGATGACATAATGATTGATATGCAATGATTGACTAAAAGAAGGTAAAAATTTTAAAATTTCTCACACACTGATTCATCCCCCCTCTTAGTGTGGCCATTGTGCTCACATATTTATTTGCACATTAATTAATAATCACAATAAATAAATCAAGTACATGCCTCCTAAATAACAATTTAATAAAATTCCCTAAGTTAATTAATTAATGTCACTTTTGATCCCCTAGGTGTTAGGAAAGGTCAAAAATTTTGATGTCCCTTCAAGGGAGGGACATGCCAGTCCTCCCCTCCCAAGTATTCTTGTGTTCAAGTAGAAGCAGTACAGAGTGATGCAAATTTGTCCACAATGTTTTTGCTTCACCACTCTGATCATTGTCATTTCTTTAATGATACTTCTTTCTACAAAATTGTCAACCCAGTTATAGTAATTGAGTAGAATTCTTGGATCCCACTACCTTCTCTGTAAGGATCCAAATGTTGATACCCTCTTTGGAAATCTGTCATTCCCAAGAATTCCAGGGTCCCATGGTATTATCTTCCCCCTTCCAAACATCAGTAACAACAACAAAATTTTATCACCGTAGATGATGAAAATGAGGATGTGAAAATCAAACCACCACACTAACAATTTATCACTCCCCATGACAGACTAATTATCTTTGAGACTCTCCCACCAAGTATGAAACTTATTAATGTGGGACCAAATCATCTTGAGCCTCTCTAAAGTATGAAAATCCATGTGCAAGATAGTACTGAACTCACATCATTGCTACTATGAAGACACATGTGGTTATCCCATGCCCTTCCATGTATACTGAGAGCATCACATAGCATCCATACATGTTCATGCCACTTATCATACAATTTATCTGATGTGTTCAATGTCTCTCCATTGATGCAAGAAAGATATTCACTCTCTAGAGCACACATCTTAATCATGTGTCTAGCTACCCAACCAATGGAAGAACAAACTTCCTCGCTGAATGATTCAAGTGGAAATAATCCAACTACTACTGATGCAATTGTCAAACCACATGGATTGACCATCAATCCTTCATCTAGAAGAATGGGAGTTTAATGATCCTCCTATGGCATTAATAGAAAAAATCCTTTCACCTAATTTTCATCCCCACATGATGTGGCCGAAATAGAAGTGTGGGGTGAAGAATTGTGAACCAACTCCCTGCAAAAATCATCCATCAATCGAATGGATGCACAACTTCCTCCATTAGTTCGCTCAGTGACAGTGTGATCATGTGCCTCCTCCAAAATTGTACAACATTTTCCAAGAGGCAACTCATGATCTCTTAGGAACCATGCAAGTGTTTTCTCTTCATCTTGTTTGACCTCAAACTACTCAAGCACATGTAAATCAAAATGCACCTCATGTGCATGTGTATGGGGGGTATCTAATGGCTACAAAATAAGTCTTTTCTATTGATCATATGTCAATATAATGACAGTCCCAACAAATTTTTTATTGTAGAAATAAAATGCTTCACCTCCCAAGGTATTTATTCCATAGGTGTCTCTATCCACCCAATCAATGGATGAATAAGGAATTTTATTTGCCGATCCATATGGAATGTGATCAACCATCTCCTCTGGATTAGATTCTACCATCCTGTTGAGGCCTGGAAAATAACAGGTAACAACAGTAGGGATTCTCCCCAATAAGTGTTCCCAATTAGCTCGTTATTGTTTGGTATGGGGAATCTATCCGGTTTACGGTCCGTCTACCATAGTTCAAGTAACAGTTAAAGCTTGTTTTATCGGTTGCGGCCCGGTCCACCGTTTAAGTGTATTTTTTAGTTTTATATTTATGTATGATATGCAAGTTCCTAAGTAAGTGAAAATTGGTAGAGATAATGAAGAGGGTCATAATGTGATTGGCAGGTTCTTACCTCTCGTCTTACCTCTTTCGCTTCTAAATCATAAACATAAAAGAACTTATACTAATACTAACTATTTAACCTATCCCTAGGGAGCAATACTGTAATTAATTATGAGTAATGTACTGTAACACATGCATTTAGAATATTACAGATCGCTGTTATATTTCAGAATACATGAATATAAGTAGAAAGATAAACAAAGAGATAACTCATTGTCAATTAAAACATTCATTACTCAGATATGTTGTGGAAATTTCATAGAAATAAACATGAGAACATTCATAACATGAAATAATTTGTGAGTTAGAATGATCTCATAGTTCATAGAAACAGCTGAAACATAAATAGTTCACATTCAACTAGTCTATGGCAAGCATTTGAGACTCCACAGTGCCTTCTCCAGCAGAAAATGTATATTCTTTATTATAAGAGGAAGTAGCTCTTATTACAATAACATTGTATAAATATAGCATGAAAAAAGGTCCTTTTTTACATCTAAATCACCTATACTTATTACAAACAGCAAAACTCTTGAGTTGCCCTCTTTTCCCTTTGGGCTTCCCCTAACCTTTCCTTAACAAAAAATTGTCCTCTAGTGTATATACTTAGAAAAAAGATAAATACAATATATTAAATAATTGATCAATCATTTGAAATAATCCAACTAAGATGGCCCAACTTGATCGTTCATAAATTTATTCCACACATTTGCATATGTTGCTATGGTTTCGAACCCAGAAGGCTCTAGAAATATGATGGTGATCTAATGTTTAGCAGCTTGAGACTTTATATTCACCACTTTGGCTAGAATCAGGTGAAGTTGATCTTCCAATAAATGGTTGCTAACTACTGCTTGTGCTATTGCAATTTTCAGCACCTTCTCATCCAATCCTTTGACCAGTTGAATGCTTTGTTCATCCCCTTTCCATCTTTCCTGCAATCGCTTAAAAAAACCTTAATAATTGGGAAAATCTTCCAACCTATTCTTAGCAGCTGTCTGACAACGATTGTAAGTTAGGAGAAATTTCCTGCAGAATTCTGCACAAACAACCTTCATCCTTCTAATAGTCTTTACTAATTCCTCTGCTGCTTTACTCCTAAATTTGATCAACTCATACTCCATATTTACTGTCTCTATATCCTTGATGGGTACATCTGCTAGAGGTTCCTTATTTGTTTCTAACCAATTCATTCATCCATGTAGAGCCTCCAGAATATCCTGTGTCCTGTCTAAGAAATACGAAGCTGTATTTATAATTTCTTCCAGCCTTATTTCTACCTGCTGAACCTTTAGCAGTTCTTCCGCCATCTAAAGTTGCATCTGATGAATATTATTTATGAGTGTAAGAGCATGCTTCTTCGAAGGCTCAATATCTTTTTTCTACTCCACAGCTACTTTTAATGAGACTTCCAATGAAGTTTTTTGATTTTCCAATGCTACTACCTCAGTCTCATAAAGCTTAGCTTTCCCCTCAGCAGTAGTCTTTTGCATTTCCGATTTTGCCACTTTATCCTTTAACTTTCCCTTCTCTTTATTCAACTCTTCAATTGACAATTTCAGATTATCTCTTTCTGCCTCCAAAACCTGATGTCTTTTCTGAAGTCTCCCAAAATCTACTAATATGGCCTTGGACTCTTTTTCTATATTGCTTGCAGATAACACTAAAGCATCTTTGTCTGATTGTAGAGTCTGGCACTTTGCTTTGGATTCTTCAATTTCACTAATCATATCTTCATACTTTCTCTTTAATTTTTGACTTTCACTTCTTTCTCTTTTTAAGGTCTCTTTCAACTGTGTAACCTTCTTCTCAGATTGCTCTAAATTCTTCATAATTCTATCCACATTATCTTCAGTAGCTAGGGCTGTGGCTACACTAGCCCTTGCCATTAATCGTGGATCATTGTCGATACCATGAATCACTGCCTTTCCGGTCACCATCACTCCCATCTTTCCTCCGGTGTTCACCTTTTTCTCCGTTCTTTTAACAATCCTCTTTTTGGCCTTGTCATATAAAATAGTATTTAAATCAGGCACTTCATCCCCTTCTGTGGGAGTAAAAGGAATCAATTCAATTCCTGATACTGACAGTGGATTCCCTCCTGCTATACTACTAGATGGAACAGAGGGTTCTACTGGATCAGCATAAGACTGAGTCTGCTCTTGATCAGCATAATACTATCCCTCTTGTACCTTTTGTCACAAATCTTCAACTTCCTTTTCTGCTTTCTCTTTTTCCTTATCATCATCTTCTAATCTTAATCCCTCACTTTCTTTCTGCCTTCTCTAGACCTCTTCTTCTTCTTTTCTCTTCTTTGCTTCTTCAAATTTATTCTTGGCCTCTTCAGCTTTCTTTTCGGCCTCTTCAACTGCTTTTCTTTTTTCTTTTTCTTTAGCTCTCAACCACTATTCTACTTCTTGGGCCAATCCATGTGCCTCTTCTTATATTTTCTTTGCAACCTCTTCTTATTTATTTTTTAAGTTTCTCAGCAACTTTTCCTTTCCTGCCAACAGTAGTTATCTCTTGTTTGAACCTTCTCCTCAAAGCTGTCATGTTCTGAGCATTCCAGAAGACTTCTTCATCTTTGTCCCAAAAATTTGTATACTCAAAATGCACTCTAGCTAGTGTGCAATAATCAACAACTTTATTTTTAGATTCATTCCTATGGAATATTATTTCACCAAAATGAAAATATGCTAGTTCCTTAACAAATTTCATTGCATTTTTCACCCTGGAAAACTTGCAACTCCCTATAAAAAAGGCAGCTGTAGGATACACTGCCTTCTTATGCTCAAATAGGAAATTACCCACTCTATCAATGTACAACTGTCTCACAACTTCTTTATGAATCACATAGTCTATAGCATACTTGGGTAGAAGGGAAGGATCCCTTGACCCACCAAACATTCTTAAATATAGGCCTTCTTCAGTCAAGTAATAGTGCCTGTTGTCTTGCACGACCTTCATAGCTTCATCTGACATACAATTACATTCAGCCAGGAAAATCAATGTGTGCAATGGCATAATAAAATACTCACAAATATTCTTGTAGTATCTATAATACGTGCGAGCCCAAAATAATTGGTAGGTAGCATATACAGGGGATTGGTCTTTATCCCACTGGAATTTCAATGCTGGGAAAGGCTGAGTACATAAAATAGAATCAATAAGGATTGAACTCATATACAATTCTATATTCTTCTGGGAGACTCCTCCTAGTGCTGCACTTATACAGGATGACAAGCTGTTGGACACTATGTTTTCCTAATTGAATATTGTACCTTGGGTGGCTATAAAAAATATCACTGGTACCCATATTATTTTAAAGTTCTTCCCATTAAGCCTCCCGAAAATCCTGTTTAACATCAAGGAAATTAACCTATATGGAGTGTGTAGGCTTGATGTTTTGTACTCTCCTCAACGCCTCGTACGAAAGTTCTTACCTGGTATCATCATTCTTTTAACTGTTTCCACCACATCTAGGTTAAGGTATTTTAACCAACTCTCAGTCAAATAACTTTGCAGTGTCGAAAAATTATAAGCCATGGATATATAGGCTGGGCTATAGGAAGCATAACCTTGCCACTTAGTATTAGCTAATATCATCCTTGTTACATCTGCCCTTGGAAGAATCCATCCTATCACCTCTGAACAGGGGAAAAGTTCAGGTCTGGTAGCCACCTTCATGATGGCTGATCTCTCGATGTTGGCATAGATAGGAAAATCCTCGAACCCAACCTATTAAACACTCTAGTTTACGATCATTCTATATATCTCTCCCCATTTATACTCAGGATCAATTCCATTGATGGCTTTGGTGTCTTCATAAATAACCTCAACTCAGATTATTATTTCCACTTCTAGTTCCTCCTCTATTGCTTGGGCCTTCTTTTTCTGCTTTTGTGGCATATTGCTATGCTGATGATGAGCATTTATTGATCATGAAAAATAGCTTTAATCCACTTACCCATAGCAAATTATATATTGAAAGAAACAACAAAAATAACCAGAACATTACCATCTCATCAAGATGGATGCTGAATAGCTTTTATTTTATAAAAAAAAATGGGCCTTTTGTATGTGAAACTTTAAAAAACTATGAAACTTGCAAAATCCTACTGGACCCAAATTTGGAAACAAATTTCTACTCGAGAAAATCCTATATCTTCACTATGCCCTTATGTCTACGGGTAGTAACTCTGACAGTGGAAAAATATTAAAACCTCAGATTGCTAACCCCAAAACCAATCCTCTCTTATGACTGAAAACTCCTCCGACATCCCATGGAAACCTACCACTGCTCAAACAATGGCTGCACATTCTGTGGTTTAAAATGGTGTAGGGAAAAAGGGAGCAGTGTAGATGGTGAAATGCTCGTCTCCACCATTCCCTTTTTCTTCCAACAACTTTGAAGGATTAAATCACGGCTACATAAAATCAATCAAGAACCAAGGTGAGAATAAACAAGAAAATGGGTGGGCTAGTGAACGACGTCCACAAGACAAACAAGGTGAACCCTAAAAAAATAATGACCACTGCACTTTGCAATAAAACCCCCGTGGGATAACCAATAACCTTACCCTATCAAAATATGTGGGTGAAAAATGATGCTGAGCAATAATATTTGAGGCAAATCCTACCTGGAGAAACCTTGTGGATGACTTGGATGGACAACGACCTCCACTGGAAAATGATTTGTTCAGATAACGACAGCTATGCAGCTCCAATGGGAGACAAACACAGATGAACAATAACCAAAAATACGCCCCCTATGGCTTTATAATCTAGACCGCAAGAGGGATAGGTTAATGGACAGGAAAGGATAAAAGTGCTAAGTCAATATCATAAAGTGATAGGTTACAGTTTACCGAATCCATCCAATGCTTCGCGTCCGCTCGCAAGTTTCGCGGAAGACACTGAAACGTATATAACCATTATCAGCAGTCAAAATAACTAACATGCCTTGGTATTGGTGATGACTATGTGAATGTGTCGAATTAACATCGCACTGTGCCTCCACAATGTCATCCAACGAAACAACTAGGCTCTTAGCTCATTCCACAGGACACATCTGATACGACAAAAAACAATTTACCAAGCTTAATCAGATATCGGAAAATGACAGACGAATGGGGACCCAGATCATTAGAATTGTTCCGGACTAAGCTTCTGGTGGATCACCAGACCACCTATGATGTGATAGATGAAACGATATCTAACACATCGAATAAAAACCTTGGAATTATCCCGATGGGAACATCGACTGACTAGTCAATTGGGCACCCGATACATCAGAGAAATAGTCAAATGTGCATTTGATGTAAGAAAACAAACCTTCAATTTTTTCAAAGCTTCAATTCATGGGAAAAAATTTGGTGAATTCATTAGATTCCTTAGGCCTTCTAAAAAAGATAAGGGGGGACCCTAAATATAAAAAAAATTTGGGGAAAAAATTTGCAGCTGCAACACATCCATAAGGGTATGTCATAATGTGTCTCCTCCCAAGCATGTGTGTCTGAAAACCCTCTACCGATGCCAACAATTCTACTGCATCCTTGATCCTCTATTTTAGTGATATATTTATCTACCCAATCCATGAATATATAATCATATTTATTGGCTGATTCATTTTGAATGTCCTTACCCATATTTATGATAGATAGGAACACTTCATCCTTCCTCTCAAACTCAATGAGTGCTTGGTCAAGATTTTCTTCTTCATAGATTTTCACAAGAATCTCTAAATCTGCTCCTTCCTCATGGTTGTCTTCTACATGAGGTCCCTTAAACACATCTAAATTAGTTCCAACCATGTGCACATGATTATTTCCATGCAATATGTGGGGTTGTACATTCAACCTCCGTTGAAGTTGATCATTATGCAACCTTGACTCTTGAATATCTTCTAGGGTTCTCTTTAAGGAATCATATGTAGCCTTTCAAAGTCTTCTGTTTCCTTCTTGGATGTACAATGGTACATTTCAGCCACTATGAGGAGATGATATTTGTCAGATAGTAAGTTCATATATCTCTCCTTCATATTGGCCATGCCTTCCTTAAGTGCTATGCACTCTTCTAGAAATGCTTCTTCTTCCATCTCTCCTCCAGAAGCTTTCCAACAACATCTTTCCACCAAGGCATTGATGTCAACAAAGTTGTTAGGGGATGCCATAAGCTTCTCTCTGTCCTATTTTAGTGATCCACTCAAATGATGTTGCTCACAAAGAATAACCCCCACCAAGGTTTATTCTTCTAATAGCTGACATATAAGACCATTTTTCTTGTGGCATGGATCCACAACAAAAAACTCATTCTCAACATACAGGCCATCGTTTGAATTTTCTGAAAAATCAATTCTATGATGTGAAGTGGAGGGTATCTATGAAGGATGGAATGGCATGTGATATTTAAAAAAATAAGGAAGCACCTCATTCCTTGGCATTTCATCTTCATCATGCTGCAAGAGAGTATACAAATCTGAACTGTGCATCCCTTTGTATCTGATTTTTCTCCTTCAAATTTTCTAGTTCACACCCAACTGGTGGGGGCTTGTCTTCCACCTCATTAGGAAGTTCAATTGATGATTTCATATTTGATCTATGTTATTATTTTGGATATGATCCAAAATATTCGTTGTCACCATCGACAACATCACCCTCCTTTGCACTAAGTTTGTGGTCACCAACATAGAAACTAGGAGTGAATTCATCTGCCTCACAATTGTTCTTCATTTTGTAGTCCTCATATGCAAGTGAAGTCTTTTAATCCTCCCGTGGATCAGATAGCTGTAAGTAAACATGAATGCTGCAAAAATCAGAACCCATATCATACATGTTCTTCATATTACCCTCCTCATGTAGGGGTACTATGGTGGCGTGATCCTCCACCAAATTCCTCGGTTCACACCCAAGTGGTGTGGCCTTGTTGTATTCTTCTTTGTGTGGCTCAAGAGGTGACTGTAAATATGATTTATGAACTTATTTTAGATCTGATACAAAATATTTCTCCCCACCCATACATCAACCAACATCCTTATCAGTGATTTGTAGATCACCCACAAATAATTTGGAAGATCATTCATCTTCGCTTTCTTCTCATATGCAACCACCTTGTGGTGACTTGCACTTCACCTCATGGATATCTGTCTCTACTTCATTTCTCTTCTTATTCTTCAAGGAACTTGAGGCTTATTCATATTGAGTGGTACTAAACTCACATATTTTGGAATCTCTTCTTGAATAAAAACCAAACATTATCCTACTGCTTGGACAATGAGATGGCTTTGATGAATATTCCCTTTTGGCTCCAGGTGGCAACCATCTAGTCCCCACTTTCTTGCACACTTCATCAACCATGTGTCCAATCCTTTTCATGTTTGTCCCATAGTATGGATCTTTGAATAAATTCTGGATCTAAAGAGTGCAGTAATATCGAAAAGATAAGACCTCCCTTATCTCTTCTTTTAAAGCACAGTATTCCATGAAATACTAGAAATATTTATTAGAGTTCTTCCCATTGAACATTTGACCACCAACACTTGTATATTTATTCCAAATGGATTCATCATAATATGGAAGAAATAAATAATCAAAATCATCCCTACTGAATCTACTTGAGGTACTTCATGAGGGCTATTCCTAGTCTTCTTCTTCATATTGCTCAAGGTTTTCTCCAATCATTGGTAGGAGCCTCATAGTTGCAATTGGATTTAGTGATTTGAAAAATTTATTCATTGAGAGATTTCTTTCCATAAGATGAGCCAAGGAAAGAGCTATGATACCATTGTAATATTCCGGATCTGATATTCAGATCATAATACTAACTCTTCTATATTTATTAATTGAGGTGTGCAATCAAAATTTTGCAGTGACATTAACCAATTAAGATGCAAGGAAAAATAAGTGATTTACCAATACTGTTTTGGTAATAAGACATAGGGTTAAGGAAGATAACAAGGAAAATTTAGGTCAGATAAATTACCTTCCCTAGAACATTTAAATCAGGGACCATTTAGGTTTCAGAATCAGCTCCACTGAAGCCTACTCCCACGCTTCTGGGTCACCCAACCATGCAACTAAGAAGAACCTTCACATCCATTCAATCAGGGGTATGTGCAATGTTCAGAGGTGTTATCAGACATGTAATAAACATAAAATTAGGCTTCATAAATTCATGAACATATATAGAGTGATTTGGGGTTGTTTGGAATGATTTGGGAAAAACTAACAGTTTTGGTCCGAGGAGACCCTACACAAAGATGGCTGTCCAAACATGGTAAGAACTCAACAAAAACACTGTCTGAGGGCTGGGATAGGTAGTGGGGTGAGTTAAATTCCTACAATAACTTTCATAATGACAATTGAATACATAAAACTTCCAGAATGATGAAAACTGTAAAACTAGTAGAATTTTCCTACTCAACTAACAGGGGTGTGCATAAATTGATGAATTTCAAACCAGATTTAATTTAGACCTGATAATGATGTATTACAGAGACTAATATATCATTTTTTAACACATCATATCATTTAATACTTCTTCCATTTACATTTCTTCATTTTCATTGCATAAAATTGATAAAAAACCCTATCTAGTGGGAAAATAAAGGCTCACTCATGAAAAATTAACATGAGAGATATCTGGAACATAAACCTTACTAAATTAAAGAAGTCATAATGAGTGGAATAAGGCTAAGTGTTATCACACAAAATATATTTATTTTCAATAAGTTCACTCATACAATTTATTTTTTGATACTATGAAGAATTCGAGTCATGTTATGAAATATTTAAAGATGACCAACAAATTGAGGGTCTCTGGTTTTGCTATGGTTGAAGAAATTGGAAGTTTTAGCTTTTGGTGGCTTAGGCGGGGTTCTTAATATCTCATTAGCCACCGAAAGGCTTTGTTTCAGCAACTAAGAGTTTAACTCAGGACAAAGGTTAACCACCAAAAGAGGGCCTGATCGAGTAAATGGAAAAATCACTTTTGGTGGCTAGGCGAGACTTCAAACAACTCACTAGCCACCGAAAAGTGTTGGTTTCGGCAGCTTAGTGAACAATCCAAAAAGGGTGTTAACCACCAAAATCCTGTTGATCACATTTTTATAAAATTTTGTTGGAAAGGGACTTCCGGTGGCTTAGGAAAACATACCAATGGTTCATTAGCCACTGAAAACCCTGCTTTCAGCAGCTACGACCGAAATTTCAGGGCACTCCAAGCCACCGAAAGGGGCGTTTTACTATGAAAATAAATCATTTTAAAATGGTTATTTTGAGCAACTGGAGAATCATTTTGCAAAAATATTGGAGGGTTTTGTTCCTAACAGGTCATAGAACAATAAACTCTCTCAGTATTTCTGTAGGTGTTGCATATTGGGATAATCAAATCCATCTCTGAGACCTAATTTTTGGATCTCAGAATTTCCTGTTTTACGTATGTTTTTGAAATCCATATCCCTGACAAATTAAAAAGAATTCCAAAAAATTGAGAGAGGTTGTTTATCAAAACAAACCATTCTATAAAAACCTCTTTCTATTTATACACAGGTGGCACAGGTTTGTAGAACCAAATGCATCTCTGAGCCCCAGGTTTCAATAGTTTGGCCAAACTTTTAGGGCAAAAGTTGACCTAACAGAGCAATTGACAGCAGAGATTGAAGAACTCCCATCACCTGCACCAAAAGAACAAGATGAACTAGCAGAGAGGGCTTCCTCCAGCAAGCCTAAAACTCAAAAAATCAATCAATTACTAAGACAATTTTATGAAATGGAGATTTTGGAGAGAGAAATAAAGAAAAATAATGAAATATTGACCAAATGGAACAAGCAATTACATAATTCTCTCCTGGAGATGAGAGGGAGATGGATCTTGTTAAAAAGGAGAAACTTGAGGTTCATGAAGGACAATACTAGATTGTACAGGTTAATTAGGATCCAAAGACTACAACTGAAGGAAGCCAAAGCAAACGCTAGTAGCCAACCCACCTTGGAAACCCTAGCTGAGGCAACAGTTAGTCTCCAGCCTCCTATAACTAGCCAGGGTGCTGTTAACACTCCTAGCATGAAGTCTGCAGAAGAAGAAAGCTGACCAAACAGGCCTAAAAGAAATTTTTGAGAAAAACCTAATTATTTTTTGCAAAACAGGATTTTTGGTGGCTTAGGCAGATGCTGGGGTAGTCCATTAGCCACCGAAAGCTCCACTTTTGGTAGCTAACGGTTCCAATAGACTGGCCTCTTAACCACCGAAAGAAGACAGAGGCTTAAAAGCAAGTTTTGGCATACAGGATTGGGTTTGGGCAACTACAGATGGCTCAGGGAGGTAATCTAAAGATGAAAGACGCTAAGGGAAGCATTAGAAAAGGGTCTGTTTAAGCTCTACTATGACATAATAGCACAAAAGGCCACCAAACCTAGATGTCAAGAGAAATCAGTGGCTTAACTGGTAGAGGACTAGTAGCAGTAATCATAAGCAGTTACTTCAATTATCTAAAAGTTCATTTAATGGACTAATTCTTCAGTTAAGTTAAGGCAAGTAGTTAATTAGGGTTTTAAACCCTAATTTGCAAAAACTATCACTTTTGTTTATTTTTGTAAAAAAAAGATCCAATTTTTTAGGATCTGAATATTTTGGAAGAGGATATAAAGCCTAAAACTGATTTTATGAAAAAGGGGTTCGACTTCGGGGATTTATAAACCTATACTATTGTCAACTTCTCATTTTGCTCATTCTTAAATATAAGCTCTTTTGTTATAATTTGTTCATCCTTCATCTTTGTCTTTACTGTATTTATTCTTGAATGTGTATTTAGGTTAATTTCAAGTTGATTAATAACTGATAGCTGTCATTCTATTGGTGTGTTAATGTGATTTGAATTATAAGTACCATCCTTATCATGATTTAGCCATTTATATGCATCTGTTTTGTGTGTAAATCTGCCATCTTGATGAGTTCTCCATCCCTGCACCTTATTGTCAACTTCTGAATAGTTGTAACTAAAAGCCTTGTAATTGAGTGAGTTTCATGCATGTCTTGAGAGTGGAAGGTTATNAAAACACTAAAAACATTGTAAGTTACTAGGCATCCTCGAGCTACAACCTAGAGGAGTTTCCTGGAGTGATAACAAATTGGTGCCATTGCCGAGGAAAGAAAACTGAAGCTCAGCTTCCTTGGGAGATGACATAGATCCTTGCTTTGATGATAGACAAAGCTTGGAAATTATTATGGTTGTAATCATCTATCTGGCGACTCCATTGAAATAAGGTGGCTTCAAGAATACCAAGTACTAGAGCAAACCCTAACGGGCCACCAGCAACACCTGTTTCAGATCCAGAAGAGATTCTGAGAAGAGCTAGGGCTTCACTAAGGCAGACCATCAATGTTACAAAGGAAGCTACATGAGGTATTTTAAGAAATATTTCTGCTATTATTTCTTCTGCTGAAACATACAATCTCAAGAATTTATAAATACATCAAAATTTTTTAGGGTTGAGGAATCTTCAAGTGCTGTTGCTTGTGAAGATCTCATCCCTGGTGACTCCATGAAAGACGAATTTAGTGGCAACTCCACAATATTAAGATGTCAAAAGAATTTGCTGCTCTTTTGGCTCGGAGGTTTGCACCTCTTGACTTCTCTTTTGTTCCTAGTTTCCCACATCTAGTACCTGATATGTCAGAATGGGGAGATTTTTTACCTGTCTTCAAGGAGGAGAAAGAAGACAATCTTGTAGAACACCTCCTCAAGTTTCATGAATGCATGGATATATTAGATCAGCAGCATGAAGATGTTCATGTATTCATTATATAATGATGCACGTCAGTGGCATTTTTCTTTACCTCCTTCCAGCATTTCATCATTGAAAGATTTTCACCGAGCATTCACTGAGCATAGTAAAAGGTACTATTCAGATGAGTTTGCATTTGATAATTGTTGTGAAGAATATAAGTTGCATTCTCAGGATGAAAAGGTAAATAGAGAAGAATATCTCCCTCAAGAGCTACCTCATCTCTCTTATGATATTCACAATGAGGTACTTTCCCATAAACATAAACTAGAAATGAATTATAAAGGAGTTGAAGGTTTTCCTACCATCATTAAATCTGATTGTGGTGAATCTGAGGAATTGATTTCTTTAACTACACATGGAAATGATCAGCTTTTTGCTGGTCAAATGATCATTGAAATCAGTCAGGATAGCTCACAGTTTCCATATTTGTAAATCAAGGAAAGTTGCAGTAACCAAGAGGAACAAGATTTCCAGGGACTATCTAATATCCAGCTAGAACATCAGGAAGATCTTCCTTCTCCTTATGAACATGTTGCTTCAAATCATGACAAGGAACTAGGTAATATTTTTCCAGATCTATTTCAAAATGATATTGTTGATACTCCTATACAAGAGCCTTCATATTTGTCATTAGGATATTATCTTGATGCTCCTATATTCAACAAATGCAATGATGAGGAAGAAGAGGTTAAAATTTGTGAAGACTTATTGTTTACTCAAAGTTCATCTAGTTCTTCTTTTCAACAGAGAGATGATAAAAAATGTGTGCATGCTGTGATAGATGCTTGTTATGAATCTGCTGCTCAAAAGTCCAATACAGATCTTTTTTGTTTTGGTATATCCTACAAAGATATTATTGTGGAATAGGAAATTGTTAGTTGTGATAAGCCAGCCTATCATCATCATGAGTTCAGATTATGTGAAGGGGGGCAGAAAGATTCAGATCAGATGTTGAGCTTGCATTTTTATCAGACAAAGGTTGAGCAGTCCGCATTCAACATTGACATCAGTAAAGGGAAAGATCAGCAGCATAAAAAGGCATTTTCTATTGGTTTTTATGACCCTGTTGCTGACTATCTGTAACTTATAAGTAGCATAGATATCAAAATATTTTTGTCAGATGATGGCTGGTTCCGTCACCCTTTGAAACTACATTGCTGCATGCTAAGGTTTCATTTATTTTTTAGGTCAAGATCAAGGATAACTTCAGCAGAGCAACTTCTGACATGGCTTCATTGGAAGCATGATTTCACATGATAAGAAGCCTCTACTGATTATAATTAGGAGTAGGAATAGATAGGAAAATAAGCTCTTAAAATGAGCAGCTAGGTCATTGTCAGTTGTTTTCATGAATAAGAAAAGCAGGCTACATGCAGGGTACAGCGAATCAGTTATAAAAGACAAATGACTCCATGCCCAATGGAACACTAGAAGATAGCTTTAATTATTCTTTTTCAGGAAAGGCATTTTGGTCTGGGGTTCTTGGGACCTCACAGGGAGGTTCCCATCCCCGAGTAGGAGCCAGATGTTATCTCCCAAAATAGATTTATTTTCAATAAGTTCACTCATACAATTTATTTTTTGATACTATGAAGAATTCGAGTCATGTTATGAAATATTTAAATATGAATAACAAATTGAGGGTCTTTGGTTTTACTATGGTTGAAGAAATTGGAAGTTTTAGCTTTCGGTGGCTTAGGTGGGGTTCTTAACAGCTCATTAGCCACCGAAAGGCTTTGTTTCAGCAGCTAACAGTTTAATGTAGGATAAAGGTTAACCACCAAAAGTGGGCCTGATCGAGTAAATGGAAAAAGCAATTTCGGTGGCTTAGGTGAGACTTCAAACATCTCATTAGCCACTGAAAAGTGTTGGTTTCGGCAGCTTAGTGAACAGTCCAAAAAGGGTGTTAATGACCTAAAGCCTATTGATCGCATTTTTATAAAATTTTGTTGCAAAGGGACTTTCGGTGGCTTAGGTGAACGTACCAATGGTTCATTAGCCACCAAAAACCCTGATTTCGGCAGCTAAGACTGAAATTTCAGGGCACTCCAAGCCACCGAAAGGGGCGTTTTACTATGAAAAGTCATCATTTTAAAACAGTGATTCTGAGTGATTGGAGAATCATTTTGCAAAATGCTCGGACATCATTTTTACTAGCATGTTAGAGAACAATAAACTCTCTTAGTTTTCCTGCATGTGTTGCAGATTGGGAGAATCAAATCCATCTTTGAGACCTAATTTTCGGATCTCAAAATTTCCTGTTTTACACATGTTTTTGAAATCCATATCCTGGGCAAATTAAAACAAATTCCAAAAAACTAAGAGAGGTTTTTTCTCACAACAAACTGTTATAAAAAAACCTTTTCCTGTTTATACAAATATGTCATATTTTTGGAGAAACAAATGCATCTATGAGCCCCAGGTTTCAGTAGTTTGGCCAAACTTTTAGGGCAAAAGTTGACCTAACAGAACAATTGACAGCAGAGATTGAAGAACTCCCATCACCTGCAACAAAAGAACAAGATGAACCAGTAGAGATGGATTCCTCCAACAAGCCTAAAACTCAAAAAATCAATCAATTACTAAGGCAAGTTTATGAAATGGAGATTTTGGAGAGAGAAATAAAGAAAAATAATGAAATATTGACCAAAAGGAACAAGCAATTACATAATTCTCTCCTGGAGATGAGAGGGAGATGGATCTTGTTAAAAATGAGAAACCTAAGGTTCATGAAGGACAATACTAGATTGTATAGGTTGATTAGGCTCCAAATACTACAACTGAAGGAAGCCAAAGCAAACGTTAGCAGCCACCCCACCTTGGAAACCCTAGTTGAGGCAACAATTAGTCTCCAGCCTCCTAAAACTAGCCAGGGTGCTATTAACACTCCTAGCACGAAGCTTGGAGAAGAAGAAAGCTGATCAAATAGGCATAAAAGGCATTTTTGAGAAAAACCTAATAATTTTTGCAAAACAAGGATTTTGGTGGCTTAGGTAGACGCTGGGGCAGTCCATTAGCCATCGAAAGCGCCACTTTTGGAAGCTAATCGTTCCGATAGACTGGCCTCTTAACCAGTGAAAGCAGACAGAGGATTAAAAGAAAGTTTTGGCATACAGGACCAGTTTTGGGCAACTATATATGGCTCAGGGATGTAATCTAAAGATGAAAGAAACTGAGGGAAGCATCAAAAAAGGGTCTATTTAATCTCTACTATGACATAACAGCACAAAAGGCCACCAACCCTAGTTGTCAAGAGAAATCAGTGGCTTAATTGGCAGAGGGCCAGTAGTAGTAATAATCAGCAGTTACTTCAGTTATCTAAAAGTTCATTTAATGGACTAATTCTTCAGTTAAGTTAAGACAAGTAGCTAATTAGGGTTTTAAACCCTAATTTGCAAAAACTATCACTTTTGTTTATTTTTGTAAAAACCAGATCCAAGTTTTTAGGATCTGAATATTTTGTAAGAGGCTATAAAGCCTAAAACTGATTTTATGAAAAAGGGGTTCGACTTCGGGGATTTATAAACCTATACTATTGTCAGCTTCTCATTTTGCTCATTCTTGAATATAAGCTCTTTTGTTATAATTTGTTCATCCTTCATCTTTGTCTTTACTATATTTATGCCTGAATGTGTATTTAGGTTAATTTCAAGTTGATTAATAACTGATAGTTGATAGTTGTCATCCTATTGGTGTGTTAATGTGATTTGAATTATAAGTTCCATCCTTATCATGATTTAGCCATTTATATGCATCTATTTTGTGTGTAAATCTGCCAGCTTGATGAGTTCTCCATCCCTACACCTTATTGTCAACTTTTGAATAGTTGTAACTAAAAGCCTTGTAACTGAGTGAGTTTCATGCATGTCTTGAGAGTGGAAGGTTATATACGTCACCTAACTTGATCCATATTAGAAAACCCTAAAAACATTGTAAGTTACCAGGCATCCTCGAGCTACAACCTAGAGGAGTTTCCTGGAGTGATAACACTAAGGATCACATGAAGAATTTTGGAGAATTGATCTCTTCAAAAGGGGGTCCAAAACTGAGGATGGGAGGCCCAAAACTAGCATCAAGCTTGGGACAAGAGAGCAGGTCAAGTTCCCTTCAGTGGAGCTCAATGTCACATCCCCTCCTATCCACTAGAGAGAGAACGCAACCATAACTGCTCACTCTGATTATTGCAGGAGCATCCAACTCGAAATTCAATCTATTCAACTCTGTGTAAATTCTCTAAATTCCCAATAGCAGAGAAACTAATTCAGTCAATGCTCAATTCGATGATCTATGAAGAAAAATATCAGAGGAGATTGAATGACATGGAAATATTGCGACAAAAATTGATGGCCACAATTGGTTCTGCATCCAGGAACAGATCAACGACTGAGAATCAACCCACAAGAATCAGCGGTGCGGAAAACTTGAGTTTGCGGAATTGGGGAAATATGGAATTTGTGGTCCTGCATCCCACATGCAAATAAGAATGTTGCAGAAATAAAGACTGTGAATCCACATCCTGCATCCTGCATCCCGCATGTGGAAAGGATAGTTGCGGAAGGAAAATATGCGGGGAACAAAATTTACAGAAGGACGTTTCTGCATCCTGCATCCCGCAAGTTGCAGAAGGAAATTCAACCTATTAACAAAAGTCTTGGACATATTTGATCATTCAGTCCATCACCAATCTGACCATCTAAGTCCCATAACGTAATTTAGAAATGCCTTGAAATAAATATACACAGATGCATACAATTGCAATTATACAGTGGAAGCAATTCATCAATTCAACACATTAAGAATTTTTATTAAGCAATTACAAATGCAGAGATTAACACAGAGATACTTATCTTTGAAAGAAGTTTGTTTCACAACCAACTACATTGCTGCAACATTCCACCCAAACATAGGCCAGTTCCCTCATCAATCTCTCAGCAGCACTGCCACTCCTAAGCTGGGCATGATTCCCACAAGGAATAAGGAAAACTAATAGGCTCACACATAGCCAAGAATACAACCAAACTTAGCCAAGCCAAAACAGTTGGGATTATTAGGCTGCAAACAAACAAGCCAATATACTATTGGGTTTATCAAGCTAATAATCCAAGCCAACATTCACATTTAGGACCAGCCAAGCCAACTAACATATGGGTTTATCAGGTTGCAAGGGAGCTAGAAAACTTGAACTGCTAAGCTAGTGAGCTCAACCACTGAGCTATGGACACCTGCACTAGATCGGGATTGGATCCTAAAACCTCTACACACCCAACACAGGGAAGCATCCCCTTCTATGCTACACAGTACCTCAGGCTATTCCTTCCATTCCAGTGTCGTTCAGGGTGTGTAAAGAAGAAAACCGACCCCTCTAGATCTATTTGTGAGGTTCCTTCCTACACTAGATTTATCAAGCTAGTTCAGATCCAATTTGAAACCAAACCAGTTCAGACCAAGGAAAAAATATGCACACACAGCAGAACACAATGTCGACACAACAAAATAGTATTCCACTCACTCCGTGACAGAGGAGACCATTACACAACAACAATGAGGATGGTAACAATAGGTGAACAACCTAGAACAAAACATGGTTCTACAAGCAGGACAAATGCACAATGCGCATGCACATAATGGAAAAGAGAATGATCAGACTGGACCACGACATTTCGGTGAGAGCCAGGTGATGGAATGGGCATGCACAACGAGGAAAAAAATGCAAATGTGAAGGATGGATGATCAAAACGTCTCGCTGCTCTCGAAAACGTGAGGGAAGATAAAAACGTGAGTGCATGAGGGGAATGGGCATATGTTTTTGGGTGTTTCTTTTTGACAAATGGATTTTCCCCAAAGGATCAAGGTTAAACATTCCCCCTCCCTGTTCCTTAGGAAATCATTCCCTCATCTCATTATTTGTTGCATTAACATAGCTGGTTGTGGGTTTTTAATTTAATTGCATATTTATATGATGTGCAAAATTATAGTGTGTCGACTAGCACAAAATACCATGGAAATTGGTTTTAATTTCCGAAACATAAAACGTTGAATTAATGGTGGGGATTTTTCCTTTAGCTCCACACCATGATTAATTACAATATTTACATCATATATATTTAATGCAAATGGGATCAAAACTGGGGTGTTACACTCAACTTCAATGGATGGACTGGATGTTGTAGTGGTATTATATGAATATTAGGGTGATGATACTTCTCTCAACATCACCTGCATTGAAAATGGAAGAGGAGAAAGAAGAGAGGGGAAGGGACTTGGGGCGCATCTCCCACAAGACAGAGGCACACCACTCAGTATGAGGCTAGGCTTCACTCAACATAAGATAAATTATTAACCAAACTCAGAAATGGAGTTGGAAGCACCTTTAAATAAGCATTGATGACTTGAGTGACTTGTTGAGAAATTCAATCACTTATTGAGCAAGTTACCACTTTTTAAACCCTAACCCTAGCCACATGGTGTGCCCTCCTTGAAAAAATAGCATGTATGAGACAAGAGAGATGTTTCTCTGTTAACAATCTTTCATTAAAATTAGAAACTACACCCTCCTTATGCCAAAGTTGTCTGCTTTTGCTTATGACAACTTTTCTACACTTTTTGCGGTTGTAACTGACCTTTTTAACGGAAATTGCGCCCTCCTTAGGCCCAGAGTTGCCTTAATTTTCTTATGACAACTTTTCTGCACTTTCTTCTTTTGTGACTGAACCTCTAAATAGAAACTGTGCCCTCCTTAGGCCCATAGTTTCCTTCTTTGTGTCTGACTTCTTTTTCTTGGATTTTAGTACTTTCCCTCTTTTTTGTTTGCTTGCTTTTGTCAGTCCCTTGACAGTTTCTAATTATCCTCCTAGGCAGGTTGAATTTCCCAAGTGCGCCCTCCTGACATGGAAACTTATTTCCACATATTTATTTGCACATTAATTAATAATGACAATAAATAAACCAAGTACATGCCCCCTAAATAACAATTTAATAAAATTCCCTAGGTTAATTAATTAATGTCACTGTTGATTCCCTAGGTGTTAGGAAAGGTCAAAACTTTTGATGTCCCTTCAAGGGAGGGAAATGACAATTTCAGGTTACAAAATCCACAATATGAAGAAATTTCGGTGGTTATATTGAATTTTACCCTCTTTGAAATTAGGGTATCTACAACAACATATCCGCAGATATCAAGTGTATTTATGTTTTGATCTTTTAGCTTTGGGTTATGAAGAAACCATAGTGTGATCAAGGTTCTTATTGCTCTTATATCAGGGTATAGACAGATGTAATCAAGGATTACAATTAGAGGAAACTATAGTAAGACAATCCACAGTAAATATCTGAAGATGAAAACTTGTTGAAGGATTTATATTCTAGAAAAACACCAAAAGCGACACTATATTTTAAAGGGAGTTTAAAATCAATATGAATATGACTTATGAGGTAGCTCAATTCATTCTAGTTTGAATGTTGAGGCATGATCTCAATGGTGTTGACAATAGTATGGTTTTGAGCATATAATTTTGCAACCCTAAAATGTTGGCTTGATTTAACCATCAGTTGGTAAGACTGAGTAAAATAGAACTTGTTCATAAAAGCAGAATCTTTTCAGGTCATTGATGGTATTAATATGATCAGACCTTTGATGAGCAACATGTGAGCATATTGTTGATTTAGTTATTGATTGAATTGACTCTATAGAACATAAATCAAAGATACGTGCAATAGATTGATGATATGTGACAGGTTGATAGTAGTTGACAAATCAATGAGATAGTGATCACTATTTGAAGGCAAGTGAGGTCTTTCATTTATTCTTAGTTAGAGCTAAGAAAACTAGGATGAGACTTGGAATAGGACTTGGTTCTTTTCAATCAGTTAGTGCCGATGTAATTGAGAATAGTGAAGTCTTCATTGTAATTCATATAATATTATAAAAAAAATTTACTATACTTGTTTGTGATGTGTATTTTATGATTTATGTTGATGACATTATTAATTGATGAATGCTGATACAAATGAGGAAATTTGTTTAATATTTGGGAAGTGAAATTTGGTTAAGAGTTCTAGCACACCGATTCAACCCCCCCTCTCAGTGTGTCAGTGTGTCTAACAATTGGTATCAGAGCACACCTTCACCACAAGACTTACTAGCTTGAAGGATATCCGTGGACAAATAATGGATACAAAAGCACAGCCCCCCAGTGACGTGGTTCTAGTATTTGATGTGATAAATTACTTTGGATGGAGAAGCAAGATGAAAGCTTATCTAAAAAATTTTGGTGTCTGAGAGATTGTGATCAATCCACCAATTCCATCCAACAAGAAGACCAAGACAACTACACAAAAATATGCTAATAAAGACACCACAATTGCCTTGAAATTTGTTATGGATGGAGTCTCATGATCTGTCAACGAGAGTGTAGGAGAATACACTTCAACCAAGGACCTATAGTTTAAGCTAGAAAGTGAGTACCAAAGAGGAAACCAAGACACAAAGATGGAAATAGAAGTCAAGCCCACTGAATATGTGAAGCAAGAAGAAAAGGAAGTGCAAGCTTCAGACATTAATGAAGTTAAGGATCATTCTGGTTGCAATAGCTTTGGTTGTGATTACATTAAAAATGATCTTAAAGATGCTAAAAAATATTTCCTAGTATGCCTTTTGATGGACATTGATTTCAAATACAATTTTATAGTGAAAGGAAGATTTTTATGATGAAATTGTCATTGATGATAGCATGGACTTACAATGGCCCCATAGGTTGTTATTGATGCCACCAAGTCCCACTTGCAATTCCTTGGACCCCTTACAGAGTGGGGTTGTGCTTTGAAGCACCTTGTACCGAGTTGACAAGGTCCCTATACCCACGAGGTTGGATCTTGAGGCTACCACCTTGTTGACGATGATGAAGACCTTGGTGATGATGCGGAAGACCCTGGAGATGGTACCAAAGCCACTGTGGATGATGGAGAATCACCAAATGGCTTGGAGAATCATTAAAGACCCATTATGTGGTCATTCATGTTCTTATGGTGTCATGGTATCCCAAGAGAAGGCCTAAAAACTACGGAGGTGATGTCATGATGGATCTTGACCCTTGGAGGTATCCTAGTGTGGTTTAGGTGGTTGAAGAAGCCTATCAATCCCATTGCTTGATGAAGAAGCCCTGAAGAAGTCCTTAGACCCACACTTAGTGGTTTCATGATCTTGCAACCCTTGACGTGCTTTGGAACTTGTCCTTTGTATGATGAAGAATCCCATGAAGAATTGGAACCCCTGATGAAGACCTTGATTCCCTTTCAAAGGCCATGAAGCCCATTGGTTGCATGATGGCATAATGAAGGCACCCAAACACATGTGATGACACTTGGACACTTGCTTGCATGTTATGGGTTTATGTGGTGTTAAAAATGTGATGGACGCACTTGCTTGCATTCAATGATGGTGTGAAGGTGGTGTGTGTTGGAAATGACATTTAATGACTTAACAACCCTAAGACATGATGACCATGATGAAATTGAATGGTGACATGTGTATGGAATCCGTAGTGTCTTAAATGGAACCCCTTTGATGAGGAAACCCTTATGGTAAGGAATGGGTGTGTGACTTGCAATACAAGTGCATCCCTTTGATGAGGACACCCTTATGGTAAGGAATGGGTGTGTGACTTGCAATACAAGTGGAATGTTGAGGTGATCTAAACAAAATAAAAATAATAAAATTAATAAACCTTACCTTCCTTATCCTTGAAGTCGGCCTCATATGTGGTCAGTTCAAATTAAAAAAAAATATTTATTGCAAGGTTAGAGCAATTTTTTTGTTGTTGTTGGAAAACTAGTATAAATACCCTATCAAAGCTTTCATTTTGAGTAAGTGAAATTCCTTTGAGATATGATATTTTTTGGATGGTTGACTGAGGGTAGTATTTCAGTGGACACAATAGGAGGATTAGTGCAAAATTTGGGAGCAACAAACATAAAATTTGAAGGATTGAAAATTTTGATGATTTTCGGTGGAGAATTGGCTAAGGCTAAGGTTCGGTGGTAGTAGCAGTAAGTTGAAGGAGCAGTCAACAAATTTTTTCAGTAGCAAATTGTTTTGGGTCTTGATATTTGGACATCTAACATGAAGAAAGGATTTTTCGTGACTGAGGTGGACTAGGGATGCTGCTAGATCAAAGGTTACAACAGTTGACTGGGATATTTTTGAGGTCGATGACTGGGGAAACTTTCATGCACAGACCCTAGATATTATATTTTTGAAGTCAACACCGTCTCAGATTTGATGGAGGTTATCATTATCTTGTTTTTTATTCTTTTGTTTTTTCTTGCTTAACATGGTGTAGGTCTCCTCCACAGTAAAGGGTTTTGCAATAGTTAATTGAGTTCGAATTTATGGCAGCCTAAGCTTGGAATAAACAGTCCGGTTTTTAGAGTAAAGAGTAGTATGAGGCTACAGTCTAAGATCCGAACCTTTCAAATATTTTTGTAGCTTTCTCGAGCCTTAATAAAGGTCTGTAAAAAAACATGGTCATCGACAACAGATAAAGTATATGTAGCAGAAGTAGCAGTGGATCATAGAAGGCTCAGAAACATGCATGTTGATCTCTGATTTCGGGTATATCACAGGATGAAGTTTAGGCATAGGTGAAGACAAGTATGTTATGAAGATCAAGTCTTGTGCATTGATTTTTGGATAGTATCATTCTTGAATACAAGTATGTTTATGAAGATCAAGTTTTGTGCACTGTTTTTTGGATAGTATAATTCTTGAAGATAAGTATGTTATGAAGATCAAGTTTTGTGCACTGATTCTTGAAGACAATTGTGTTATGAAGATTAAGTTTTGTGCACTGATTTTGGATAGTATAATTCTAAGGTAGCCACAATGGAATCAATATTTATATAGCTATGATATTAAGAAATATATAGCACATGAGACCTAAGTAAATCCAGTATACACTATATATTATCATCCAAAGGATAATTGTCATGAAATCAAATGGTTGTTCAAGATATAGCAAATAAGGGTCATAGAATCATGCAAGAATTCCTGGTTTTGGCAACATCATAAGCATTAAGATCTACAACTCAAATGATCATTTTGGTTGGTTATGAAATGTATTTGAATTTGTGCAAACAATAGTAATAGTCAAATTAATTATGAAGAGTTCTGAGATCTTGTTGAAGCCAATTCTTGAAGTATACTTGATGATTGAGATATTAAGTCAGTCTTGAATTCAGTAGAAGTCTAAATAGTAGATGTGTGGGTGAAGAATTACAAGATTGAGAAGTATAGAGTATCCTTGCAATAGACTTAAAACATGATTGTTGACAAGAACAAAGATAGAATACTAATAGCCACAATAGAAACACTTTGACAAGTATTATAGTTGATGACTTATGACAGCACTAACCTTGACTTTGATTTGAAAATAACATCCATGACATGACAAAGATTGAACAATAGTATTGAACAAAGATTGATCAATGTTGCAAAAATGAAGAATGATGAGAAAAAAGTGATTGACCAATAGTTATTGATGAGTAGTGAGAAGAGGTTTACCAACAAAGATAGAAGTGCAGAGGCACATGAGCTGAAATTGATGCAAGCCAAGTATTGTACTTTAGGATTGGACTCCTCAAACCCTTCTTAGTTGGAGCTAAGAAAACTAGGCTGGGTCATGTTACAAGTGTTGGTGCTCTTTTCATCAGTTGGTGCTGATTGTAATTGAGAAGATTCTAGTATTCCATGTACAATAAATAAAGATCAAAATTACATATATTCTTGTGTCTCTTTTGATGTGATGTTGTGTTCATCACTCATGATGAATTTGATTGTGTAATTGATGACATAGTGATTGATATACTTTGATTGATTAAAATAAGGTAGAAATGATTTAAATTTCTCACACATTGATTCACCCCCCCCTCTTAGTGTGACCATTCTGTCCAACCAATTTTAGGGTCATTTGAATAGTACCATGAGAATCTAATGGATCTGCTCAAGAAACTCAATCACAAGAAGACAAGTGTACAAGATGAGCTAGAAGACAAAGTATATTAAATTGAAGGATTAAACACCAAAATTATCAGTCAACAAGGAGAGTCTAGTGAATACCCATAAGATTTTGAAGAAACAAGAATGGCCAATATTCATTTGAAGACTTAACTAGATGAATCCAATAGAATATAAGAAGTATTGAAGGACCAATTGGATGAGAAGGAGGAGCAATGTCAAAATCCTGATATGGAAGTAGTTGGTCTCATAAATACATGTGAAAAGTATGATGCATGTTTGAAGTTCAGAAACAACACAATCATCTTAGACAAGATCTCAGACTTCCTAAGATCACCTTTTGATAAATATATCCTTGGATACAACTCGGGAAAAGAAAATTTAGTAGCAGACACATGGACACGTAGCAAGTATGAGGAAATACACTCATTCTAAAAAATTAAAATCAATGTTACTCCTAGTACACTTGCACAATACAATAATCAAAAGGTTAGTCCTACTCCTCAAAGCAAGTTTAGAAAATATACATCCTCAGGGTTGAATGCGACATCCAGGCATGAAACATTTTCAATGGTTATTACTACTCATGCAATGATTTTAGTCATAGGGAATTGGATTGAATTTCTCAATGCAAGAAGTGTTGGGACTCCCAACAATTCAGTCATATGTTGGACATGTAACTGTGTTTTCCATATTGCTGCTAATTTCCACACTATGAGATGTTACAATTGCTATGGATTTGGTCACAAAGACAAATACTGTGCAACTACAATAAGACAATCTATGACGAGTTATTCATATACATCAACAAGCAGAACCTATGGAACATGGAAGAAAGATTATGCAGGAATATTTGAAGCCCAAAATACATGTGCTCATAGTCAAGGACACTCTCAGTTATGGGTGAAAAAGAATGCCTTGTTGAATGTGAATGAAGTTGATCAATGCACATAGGATGGCTTCCATGTGGCAAACAAAGCTTAATATATTTCAAAGACATTTGTACACCTTGAGCTCATGGAACTGAAGGATGGACTCAAAGGTAGATGACAATTTCTCCAAGTAGTAAAACAAGCCCAAGGATCATGGTTATAATTGGCTTGTTGATAGGGGGAGCAGTATCGTTAGTTTTTTAAAGAAAATAAAATGAAGTGTAGCGAATGGTGATGTTTGGATGCATGCTTAAATTTTATGAATTTAGTATATGAGTGTTGATGCATTACTTATAGTGTATCTACAACACTACACTAGCTATAATTCCTAAGACAGGCACAATTAATATATTGAAGGTAAGTAGTTGAAATACATCAAGGGACTTGATAAGAATGCCATACACATAACCAACAAGATGATTCAAAAATTCCCAGAACAAGTTCAAGGAATCCTTGATATATATGAAAAAGAATAGATAATGAGTATCTCTCTTACCATATGAAGACCATATAGAAATTGACAGAGGAAGACGGGTGATTCACAGACAATTCATGGAATAATAAGCAAATTTCTACAGATAGTAAATAAATTGGCACAACAAGAGAAATATAATAGGTTGGTAGCAGTATTTGTGAAAGACTTAAAGTTTGGTATGTTCTGATATCTGAACCTCTATCCTGAGCCATAGTAGTATGTAGATATAAGATACAAATATTTTAAAGTTGTGAAGGTCAAGCCTTAATTTGGAAGGCAGTAAAGACACAACAATGTAAGGATTGATCTCTATGATGACACATGACAATCAAAGATAAAAATGTACTTGGAAGGATGAGTTGATCATAATAAAAGATGGGAAATAATCATCTCAAGGGGAGCAATCAATATACATGACAGGGGAAGAAATATTAATTTGCAATAATCTCATGAACTCTCTTTGTACTCCGAGGACAAAGAGAGTTCTTGAGGACAATTTAAATTCATGAAGTTATAATAAGGATGGAGATCAACCGTAGGTATTATTGATTGAATAAATTCAACTAAGTTTTGATTTTGATCAAGGATGATGGAATCATAAAAAACATTGTTATGATGCTCTGATTTTGTGTATCAAGGGAAGCTATAGGAAAAGGGAATAAAGCATATTTGGAGAGTCTACTTGATGACAATTTGGATAATATGAAAAACAATTTTATGTACAAACATCAAAGCTCATACACATAAGACAACTCTGATACATATCTGAACACAATACAATTATGCACCTTGATTGTGCATACATTGAAGTCATCTTGAAGGCATCTGAAAGTGTAAGACACATGCATTCAAACAACAACATAACATAGTGAATGGATTACCAGTTTGGAAGTTTAAGCTTAGGTTAAACAAACTCAGAATTTGGTGATGCATGAGGACTGAGAGTTGATGCTCAACATATCCAATGATGATACATGCCTATAATTATTGAAAATAGTGTTGAGATACCTTTCTTTCACTTTGCTTTGAGAAATGAAGAACGTGTTATTTCTTTTGGTTCTTGATTTTACCATGGTTAATCAGTAGCAGAGATTACATCTTGTGTTCAAATAAACAAGAAATATTATCAAAATAAAGAAGGTGGTGTTCAAGAAATGAAACCTATAGTGTGTTTGACATAGAATTAGATCTATATAATAATAGAAGAATTTTTACATCCATATATTGCAAGGGGGAGTACCATTGAAAGATATCTATGCAGTTTAAATACAAGAAGAGCATGACTTCCAGGGGGATCACTTTAACAGAAGGAACTTTGTAATTAATATCAAAGGGAGAGAGTATTTGAAGAGTATTTAAATAGGTTTTTACATCATTGACAAAGAGGGAGTTTGTTGAGTATGATTGTCATTGATGACAAGACATTAATGAAAAATGAGTAATTAACATTGATGACATGGAAAGGAGGACATGGTTTTTCGAGCATTCTACTTTGAAGGTTAAGGCATGGTCTCAAAGGTGTTGATAACAGTAAGGTTTTGAGCATATGATTTTGGCAAGACTAAAATGCTGGTTTGATTTGACCTTAGTTGGCAAGACTGAGTAAAATAGAACTTGTTCATAAAAGTAGAATATATTCAGGTCATTGAAGGTATTAATACAAGCATACCTTTCATGAGAAACATGTGAGCAGATGGTCGATTGAGTTGAATTTACAAAAGATAATTCAAATATAGGTGTAGCAGATTGAGGATATGCGGCAGGTTGATGGAAGTTGAAAAATCAATGAGATAGTGATCAATATGTGAAGGAAACCCGGGTCTTGCATTTCTTCTTAGTTGGAGCTAAGAAAACTAGGTTAGGACTTGGAATATGAGTTGGTGCTCTTCATCCAGTTGGTACTGGTGTAATCGCGAAGAGTGAAGTATTCATTGTAATTCATATCATATTATAAATAAATTTTACTATACTTGATTGTGATATGTATTTTATGATTTATGTTGATGACATGATTAATTGATGAATGTTGATATGATTGATGAACTCAGTTTAAGCTTTGAGAATTGAAATTTAGTTAAGCATGTTGGTACACTGATTCACCACCCTGTAAGTGTAGCATTGTTTCTAATGGTTGGTATCAGAGAATGCCTTCGCCAAAAGCCCTACTATTTTGAAGGAGAACTGTGGATACAAAATGGATATAAAAGCAAAGTCCACCAACGATGAGGTTCCCGTATTTGATGTGAAAGATTAATTTGGATGGAGAAGCAAGATTAAAGCTTATCTAAAGAAGTTTGGTGTCTAGAATATTGTGATCAATCCACTTATTACTTCCAACAAGAATACCAAGACAACTTCACAAAAATATGCGAAGAAGGACACCACCATTGCCTTGAAATTTCTTATGGATGGAATCTAAAGCTCTATCAAAGAGAGTGTAGGAGAATACACTTCAGACAAAGTGCTATGGTTTAAGATGGAAAGTGAGTACCAAAGAGGAAACCAAGACACAAAGATGGAAACATAAGTCAATCCCACTAAAGATGTGAAACAAGAAGAAAATGAAATACAAGATTCAAACATCAGTGCAGGTAAGGATCATTCTGATTGCAATAGATTTGATTGTGATGACATTGAAAATGATCTTGAAGATGCTAAGAAATATTTCCTAGTAGTCATTTTGATGAACGTTGATCTGTAATACAATTTGAGGCTCAAAATGAATATTTTTGTGTGCTTCGAAAAGTACCATGAGAAGTCAATGGATCCACTTAAGAAACTCAATCACAAGAAGACAAGTTTACAATATGATCTAGAAGACAAAGTAGATGAAATTGAAGGATTAAACACTAAACTAATCAGTCAACAAGGAGAGTCTAGTGAATACCTAGAAGATCTTGAAGAAACAAGAAGGGCCATATTATTTTGAAGACTTAGTTGGATGAAGCCAAAATAATAGAAAAATTCTTGAAGGACCAATTGGATGAGAAGGAGGACCAATGTCAAAAGCTTGAGATGGAATTAGTTGGTGTCATAAATACAGGTGAAATTTATGATGCATGCATGAAATTCAGAAACAACTCAATCATTTTGGATGAGATCTTGGAGTGCCAAAGATCACCTTTTGATAAATCTGGCCTTTGATATAACTCCGAAAAAGAGAAGTCAGCAACAGACACATGGACGCCTAGCAAGTATGAGGGAAGCCCCTCATTCTCCAAAACTGAAAGCAATGTTGATCCTCATGCACTTGCAAAAGACAATAACCAAAATGTTAGTCCTACTCCTTAAAGAAAGTTTAGAAAAGAGACATCCTCAAGGTGGAATCAGGCATCCAGTTATGAAAACAATTTCAATGGTTATTTATACTCATGTAATGATTTCGATCATAGGGAATTGGATTTCATATCTCATGCAAGAATTTTTGGTCCTCCAAACAATATAGTCATATGTTGGACATGTAACCATATTGTTGGCCATATTGCTGCTAATTGCTACACCATGAGATGTTACAATTTCTATGGCTTTGGTCACAAATCCCAAGACCGTGCAAACACAAGAAGAAAACCTATGATGATTTCCTCATACACATCAACATGAAGAACCTATGAAACATGGAATTAAAATTATGCAGGAATATATGAAGCCCAAAATACATGTGTCCTAGTTAAGGAAACTCTCAGGTATGGGTGAAAAAGAATGTCTTGTTGAATGCAAATGAATTTGATCAATGCATAGAAGATGGCTTCCATGTGGAAAGACAAGATTAAGGTATTTCAAATACCTTAGTACACCTTGAGTTCATGGAACTGAAGGATGGATTCAAAGGTAGATGATGGTTTCTCCAAGTAGTTAACATGTCCAAGGATCGTGGTTACAATTGGCATGTAAATAGGGGGAGCAATATGGTTAGTATTTTTGAAGAAAAACAAATGATGTGTAACAACATGGTGTGTTTGGATGCATGCTTACCTTTTATGAATTTACTATATGAGTGCTAATGCATTCCTTATAGTGTATCTACAACAATCCATTAGCTATCATGCATAAGTCATGCACTATTAATATCTTGAAGGTAAGTAGGTGATGTTAGTTTTTCTAGATATTATTAGCTTAATTAGGATCTTTCTCTGAAAGAATAACTAGTACAACTAGATGAATAAGATATAACAGATACTGAAGACACAAATATTTTCATTGGGGAAACCATAAAGGAGAAAACCCTGCAAACTTCCTCAAAATAATACAGTCACAAAGATTGTGTCATAAGATGATCAATCCCAATAATAAGAAGTATTCAACAACTATCTATCTCTCCTCCCTTGTCTCTCTCTATCTCTCTCATGCGAACTTGAGTGAGTGTGATGTGTGTATAAATGAGGGAGGGTGCCTCCCTATTTATACTAATCAAGTGACTGACCTTTTACATGACTGGGTCGACCAGTTTCACTAATAGGCACAAATTCTCCTAGAGAGACTCCAAATACACATTACATGATGTCACACTAGGGACTATTGCCCCAACTTACAATGAAGGTTGTACCTAAAGGTCTAGACACAATAAAGACATCCCAAAAGGAGGAAAACACATATTCAATGGGGGTATGACAACATACAATGATAATATACATCAGAATATCTTCCGAAGTTACAAATACATCGACACTCCCTCTTAACTAGGAATGTATTCTCTCTCTTCCAAAGTCATCAACACATCTGGTCAAGTATTCATCGTAAATTCATCATCACGGAGTCATAGAGTCATCATCATATTATTATATATCATCAAATGATACTATCTGCCATCATAAGTTTCTATAGATCCAACCATTTTTCATGCTGGGTGTAAGTCTAGTCCTCATCTAGGTCTTCATCAGATCTTCAAGGAAGCCATCTCGTAGAGATTGTATAGGACCTTCTTTACATTTCCATGAGAATAACCTGCATCTTCTACCTTTATCTCATTGTATCCAGATCATCTCTTTTGTCCTTCACAAAAAAAAACACAGCACACATAGCATCCATGGTCAACCCACGTTCTACAATTAAAGAAGAACCTCCTAGGTTCACCTCACGTGCTTCTTGACCTAATAATCTCACCATGGGAACAAACACATATATAGATATATATGCAAGTACTTATTACGACCAAACAAACTCCTACATCAATACTTTTATATTCTAGGTCAACCTCAAGAACTTATTACATATGAACAACTTGCGTCCATGATATTTTTTGTTCAGATAACCTTCAGGGTGTATTACATCCGAGTAACCTGTGTACTATGCCAGGAATCCTTTTACACTTAGACAACCCACATGACTTATTACATTCGAGTAACCTGTGTACCATGTCAGGGCTCATATTTACAGTTGAATAACCTATCTCAAGACTGATTACGTCCAAGGATAACCTGCGAGCTTTGTCAGGACTGATTACATCCGAGGAAAAGCTACAAGACTGATTACGTTTGAGCATCCTGCTTCACCAGGATTTTTCCCACTCAAACAACCTGTCTCATTTTCCATGTGAGATATTATGCATCCTCTATTTCTAGTATAGAATCATATCAGGACTGATTACCTCCAAGGATAACTTGCGAGCTTCGCGAGGACTTATTACATCCAAGGACAATCTACATGACTAATTACATCAAAGGATAACCTGCGAGCTTCATGAGGACTTATTACATCCAAGGAAAACCTACATGATTGATTACATCTGAGAAACCTATGATCTTCTCTAGGATTTTACGCTCTTACAACCTGTCTCTATAGCTATGCTAGAACACATCACTCCCTCTTTCGAGGGGTTTTGATCTGGATCATACCAAGTATTTATTTGAAGTAATTGAACTTCACTATCGCTAGAGGCTTGGTCAACACATCGGTTATTTTCTCGTTCGTTGCCACGTACTAGAGCTTCACTGCTCCTCTCTGCACCATGTCCATGATATAGTGGCACTTGATCTCAATGTGCTTCGACTTGTCATGGAGCACAAGGTTTTCCGACAACTTCATGCAACTCTTATTGTCAGAGAAGATAAAAGTCATATCCAACTTGAGATCAAACAAGTCAGACAATAGCACTACCTTGCAACTAGCCAAGTAGGTGACAACATACTCTTTCTCAGCTATACTCAACACCGCGCATGATTCCTTCTTGCTGAAACATGAGATCATGTGAGATCCCAAACTAAAGAAACAACCTGAGGTTCTCTTCCTGTCAGTGGAGCTACCTGCCCAATCTGAATCAACATAATGGTGTAGGTTAATCTTCTAATTCACATCATATTTGAGCCCACAATCCACTGTACATTTTAGGCACCTAAGTACATGCTTTGAATCTATTAGGTGAACATCTCTTGGATCCATAAGAAATTGGATCATGGTGTTCACTGCAAATCATATGTCTGGCCTCGTATTCACCAGGTACATCAATGAGCCAATTATATGACAATACATCGTGGCATCAATCGTCTCAGATGAAGCATCACTCAGAAGCTTCAAGTTAGATTCCATAGGTGTGGCTAGTTCCTTGTAGTCCAACATTCCAAATCTCTTCACAATATCCACAACATACTTTCCTTGACCAAGGAATATCCCATCTGCACTCTGCCACACCTACATTCCTATGAAGTAGTGTATCATACCTAATTCTTTCATCTCGAACTCTGTAGCAATTCTCCTCCTTTCATATTTAATGAGTTCCTCTTCTCCTGTCAAAAACAAGTCTATTGAGTATATAGTTTTCATTGATGTCAAATGTTTCATGAATGACAAAGGAATAACTAGTGGATATGATGGAAGGATAAATAACATGGACATGGGCATGCCACATATGAGATAAATGAGATGGACATGGATGATAAGACAACATCTGAAGACTTCCAAGATAGTGTCCACAGTATGATGTAAAAAATGGTTAATGAAATAAAGAATAGAGGTCGAATGGAAGTAGAGATGCAGTATGAATGACAAAACTGTTAGAAACAATCGCAGAGGATTTCGGCAAAGAAATCATGAAGATCCACAAAGTCATAATGAGATATGAATTCGATCTGAAATCGACAGCTAGGAATGATCCCACATGAGATCCAATGACTGAAGATCAGTTCTGCAAAAAATAGGCAGGAGGATGGAGTTTCACAAAAAGATCAATATCAGACGACTAACATTAGTTCCACCAAAAGAGACCAACGATGTGGATGAAAAATGTGGAAAGGGAATTGCATAAAGTGGAGATATGAATTTGGGAAATGTTGCATCCCATATCCCGCAATATGGAGAGATTGGATGACTGAAGTTAGTTTCGATAAAATAGATAAACGGTTCGGAAAAATAAGTGTAGAAAGGGAATTGTGGAAAGTCGAGATACAAATTTGGGAAATGTTACATCCCACATCCCGCAATCTAGAGAGATCAGATGAATGAAGTTAGTTTCGATAAAACATATCAACGGTTCTGAAAAAGGAGTACAGAAAGAAGTTTTGTGAAAAGTCGAGATATGATGTTGGGAAATGTTACATCCCACATCCTGCATCCCACAATCTGAATATTGACACTCATGGAGAAGCTTGATGAAGATCAACGGCGGAGACTTGTTGAAAATAAGAAGACAACTACCAGATGTGGAACAAGACCTACTATCATTAGTAGAACCCAAGAATTTTACAAAATCCAACAAAAGTAATGAATGGGTCAAAGCCATGAATGGAGAACTAGATCAAATTGAGAAAAATGAGACCTGGGAACTTGTACCAAGACCTGAAGATAAGAACATTGTAGGAACCAAATGGATTTTAAAAAACAAGTTCAATCAAGATGGACAAGTAATAAGGAACAAAGAAAGAATGGTTTGTAAGTGGTATTCCCAAGTGGAAGGTATTTATTTTGAAGAAACTTATGCTCTTGTAGCTCGACTTGAAGCAATCATAATGTTTTTAGCACTGTCATGCCATAAAAACTTCAAAGTATATCAAATGGATGTTAAGTATGCATTCTTGAATGGCAAACTAGAAGAAGAAGTGTATATTGAAAAACCTAAAGGGTTTCTCTTATCTGAAAACAAAGGTTATGTTTGTAAACTGAAAAAATCACTCTATGGTCTCAAACAAGCTCCAAGAGCATGGTTTTCAAGACTAGATAGTTACTTGAAACAACAAGGTTTTAAAAGAGGAGTCACTGAAATTAATCTTTATCTAAAAATTGAAGATTAAAATATGATCATTGTTGTTTTCTATGTGGATGATATCATTTTTGGAAGTAATCTTCAAATCCTAAGTGTATACTTTGCCTCTGAAATGAAGAAATAATTCTAAATGTCAATTTTGAGAGAATTGGCATTCTTCTTGGGATTGCAAGTCTACCAAATAGATGAAGGAATTTTCATCTCTCAAATTAAGTACATCAAAGATATGTTGAAAAAGTTTAAAATGGAAGATTCTAAACCTGTTGGTACTCCTATGGTCACTGGTTACAAGTTAAGTAAGGATGATGAATCTACGGAAGTAGATCATACTATGTTTAGATCCATGATTGGCAGTCTGCTATATGTGACAACCACATGACCAGATGTGATGCAAGTTGTTAGATTAGTGGCTAGATTCCAGTCAGCTCCCAAGGAAACACATGTAACAACAATAAAAAGGATTTTCAAATATATAAAAGGTACTATGGAGTATGGTTTATGGTATCTGAAAGGACAAGACTTTACCTTCAAGGAGTTTACTGATGCAGATTGGGAAGGAAGTCTTGACGATCAAAAAAGTACTAATGGAGCAAAATTTGTTTTGGGAAATTGTTTAGTATCATGGTCAAGTAAAAAAAAATCCTCCATTTCACTATCTACAACAGAAGCAAAATATATTACTGCCACCACATGTTGCACTCAGGTCATTTGGATGAGACAAACCCTAGAAGATCTACTTGTAAAATATGAACATCCAATAGTAATCAACTGTGATAACACTAGTGCTATAAATATGTCTAAGAATCCTATCATGCATTCTAAGACAAAACATATACCAATCAAGTATCACTATCTAAGAGAATAGGTATCTCAAAAGGATGTCAAATTAGAATACATTGACACAAAATAATAGATTGCTGATATTTTCACCAAACCACTACCTAAGGAAGCCTTTGAGCATATTATATAGAAAATGAGAGTAATTCTGTTACAAAAGTACTGAGAGGAGAAAGTTCAATCTCAGGGGGAGAAATGCTGACAGGATGAGGTTTCAGACAGAAAGGTTCCTTTGTCATTGTTTTCAAAGGGGGATAATGGTTAGAGGTTTCCATTAATGCAAAATGGGGAGATTGTTGAGTATATAGTTGTCATTGATGTCAAAGGTTTCACGAATGACAAAGGAATAACCAGTGGATATGATGGTAGGAAAAATAGCATGGACATGGGCATGACACATACTGTTAGTTTTTCAACATTAAGATAGCATTATTAGGATCTTTAACTGAAAGAATAACAAACACAGCAATCAAACACAAGAGACAATGAACACAGTGTTTTTCCTCGCGGAAACCATAAATGGAGAAAATATCGCAACTTCCTCAGAGATAGAATCAACACCAAAATAGAAAATCCCAAAATAGTATGTGATCTCCAACAGCAGTATCCTTCTTCTTATCTAGCCACAGTGTCTCCTCCTTCCTCAACTATGCGCTACACTTGAGTGTGTATGAGTTGTATGATAAATAGAGACTCTAGTTCTCTATTTATACTAATCCTGGCATGACTAAAACTCTACTAGGGCCGACCTCTACTAGGAGAGTCTAATAACCCTAGTGCCCCGGAATTGCGGGGACTTTAACCCTTAGACAATCAGAGGGTTACCCACTATGACTTGACATGACTTGTTTACATTATAGATCCTCTTGATCGAAACATTGAGGCATGACAACATGACAAATTACATAATAGATACATCCCGGAATAAACATCAGGTTACAAGACATAAGATACATAGATGAATACATTCCGAAGTTACAAATACATCAACACTCCCTCTTAACTAGGAAGGTATTCTTTCGACACAATTTTCAGCACTGGTCTTCTTCTCTGCATCAACTGGATCATCTCATCATCTTCAAGTCTTCTTAGTCTTCAAGTCTTCTTCATCTTCGAGTATTCAAGTTATCTTCTTATTCTTTATCACAGGATCTACATTATCATGACTACTGGCTCATCATTGCTGGATCATCACTCGATCTGGATCATCATCAAGTCTGGATCATCTCATCTAGATCACTTGATATAGATCATCGATCTTGGATCATCATCATATTCTATCTCATAATGGTGCTATCTCGTTTCTTCTCATCATAGGAAGTTCTATAGAGTCAATCCTGTAGGCCTACCCTTCATGTAGGTCTTCATCAGCACTTATATCTGAAACTTAAGTCAGAATGGCCCGCCCAGCTCTTACATTTGACCTCATATTTTTAGAAAGGCATGCCCAGCACTCACATCTAACCTCATCCTGTTAGAAAGGCCCAACACTCACATATGACCTCATCTTGTCAGAAAGGCTCAGCACTTATATCCGACCATGTGCAAGCACACCGCATCGGAAAGGCTATGCACTTACATCCGACCTCATCCTATCAAAAAGGCACAGCACTTACAGTCAACCATGCTTGAAAGCACCGCATCGATAAGGCTCAGCACTTACAAACCGACCATGCATGAAACACCGCATCGGAAAGGGCTTAGCACTTACAAACTGACCATGAACGAAGCACCGCATCGGAAAGGGCTCTGCACTTACAAAACAACCATGCATGAAGTACCGCATTGAAAAGGGCATGCACTCACATATGATCATGGAGGAACTAATCCTACCATCGCATCAGAATGGCCCCTAGTCCCAGACTGAGATACCTAGTAACTGACCAGGTGCCTCCATTCCTAGAATGGAAGTTTCCCTTACATCTAACCTACTCATCAGAATGGCCAACACTCACATCTGACATGGGAGGAAACTAATCCTTTAACCATGACAGAATGGTTCAGCCCTTACATCTGTTGAAATATTGTAACTTCGAAGAATATTCTATACGTATCTTTTTGTGGTCCTCGATGGTCCTATTGGGAGAACCACTTGTATTACATTGTACCCTGATGCTCCTAATCAAAAGAACTAATAAGAGTCATGAGGTAGTCCCCTCTAATTGTAAAGGTGGATCATCAGCACCCCAGTTTGGTTACTTGAGCCTACATGTGTAACTTGAGCCTACATGATTTAACTCGAGCCTACATGTCAAATGAGTTAACTTAAGTGAACAAGTGAATATAAATAGATGTGTAGTGCTCCTCATTTGAGACACACACACTCTTACTTGTGTAGCGCATTAGTGGAGAAGAGAAGTAGCTGGAGAAGGAGGAGGATCAGGGTTTGATCTCCTTGATGGTTTTATCTTTTATCTTTTTCGGGCATCTATATTGAGGAAGATTTTTCTAGGTTTTTCCATTTAGGGTTTTCCCAGGATAAATCTTTGTGTTCCTTTTTATGGTTGTGCTTGTCTATCTTTCAGTGATCCTGTTTATATGCTTTTGTCATGAAAATGAAATGAAATACTGATGTCTTAGCTAAGCATATGAAAATTTAACATGGAATCAAAGCTAACCTGAGAAGAAGACATTGTGTAGCTGTAGAAGCTAGGGCTTCTTACTTTTTGGGTCTCTCTCCACAATCCATCAGCAAAAGTATGCTAGGATGACTCTCCATTGAAGGGCGCATATTTCTGTCGAAGCGGAATTCGATTCCGAGCATTTTCAGTTTTCGATGTGGAAATTAGGGCTTTCTACAGAAGAGGAATTTTTAGGTGAGACCAGAATAGGATTTTTCTCCTCATAAAAACCGAAGTTTAGGGACCTGGATCAAGAAATTTGGTTGGGTGAAACTTCAGGAAAGTCAAACCCTCGTTTGACCCCAAGCTAGAAAAACCCTAAATACTAAAACTGCTACGTTTTGGTACACTCACTATATTCCGATATTGGAGAAGGATCAGGAGCTAAAAATTGTAGGGGAAGAAGATAAACCCCTGATGAACACATTTTCCAAAATTAATCCTCATATTCTCTGTATTCCAGGAGATATGTTCTCTCCAAGTTAGGGTTCCAGCCTCTTCCAGAATTCATCCCTAAACATGACACCTGGGGATAATTGCAATATATTGAGCTACAGAGGTCCAAATTGAATTCCTGAAGATGTTACAGAAAGGGAATGGAATTTAATTTTGGTGGTCCAAATATCAGACTCAGAAGATGAACCGGTGATACGTGGCATGCCGTACAACTTCGCTGTTCTGAACAATCCTGTAACAGGTCACCTTGGGAAAAGGACCATAAATCCCAAATGGTGAAACAAATTCTGATGAAACCTATGGTGTTGGATCAGGGACATGTGAGGTTACCTTATTAAAAAATTACAGACATATAGGAGCAAACATTTCAGATATATCACAGAAACAGTAACAGGAATTTCTGCAGAAGAAATTGGAAAATTAGGGCTTCTTGTTCCGGGAGCTTCCCTCCACTGTTTTCAGAAATGGAGTACATTGGACAGCTCCATTTGAAGAGATCCATCTGTCTATCCAATAATATCTAAAATATTCCAAGTTTTGAAAATATGGTTTCTGTGACAAACCCTAGATCAACCAGCTCCGGAACCAAGACGGACACCTCAAATCGGTAAGATCTAATCCTTTGCTATGTTCATTTGAGGTTCTCATTTCAAAGTGATCTATCACATCAGCTTGATGATAAGCCTGGTGAGGTTGACAAATTCAAAGCCTAGAAGTATATGATCTCTCTGAATAAAATGGATTGGACACCTACATGAGCATAGAGGTTCCAGTTTCAGAGGGAGATGAGGCTAGAAGCCTTTCACAAGAAGAACTTGGTCAAATCCCAGAAGATCATTGATGATTTAGTCATGAATCAACTTGTACTACAAATTTATTCCCTAAAGACATCGATGAGGTTTGATTCCTTGACCAAGATATTTGAAGGGAAGAACATAGATCGGAATATGACCTTAAGAAACCAGCTAAAGAATGTGAAGATCCAGAATGCAGAGACCATGCAGTCATAAGGATCTCTCAAATCAAAGAACAACTTCAAGCGGGGAAAGAAGAAGTGAAGAATGCAGAAGTGGTGATGGCAACCTTGAATGGCCTCCCAGGATCATGGAATTCATTCATTCAAGGAATGTGTTCTAGAAGGAAGTGATTACTTTTAGCAGACTTTGGGAAGAAGAAGAAGCTCATCTCTGAAGATCAAGCTCTCACCTTCCAAAGAAGATCCCTCAACCAATGAGGAATATGAAGATCTCAACTCTTGAAGAACTTATTATCCACCTCATCTTTTGGATAAGAAACGATGCTATCATGAATGAAGAAGATGATGAAGCTGAAGAATCAAGAAGGAGTATACCCATGAAACAAATAAAGATAAGTATTCATTTTTCATTTCATGATATTGTTTTGTTATACATTTGATTATATTCAGTTGATGTGTTATGCATGATAGATTTTTTGCATTAATAACTGTATACTACTAATATGCATGTGATGGGTAAGTAGCTCATGGTGTTATACAACTCTCCATTGCTACTTATCAAACCTCTTTGCTGACATATTGGATTAGTGCACAATCTGAATAATGTCATGGTGGAGATGGAAGGCATCTAGAAATTTTATGTGAGATATGGATGAATGTTGTATTGACTAAACAATTGCATGATGCATAAGAATTTGTCCTTATGCATATGTTTTATGAAATAGTTCTAACCATGCAACTGGTGCATTTGAATTGTAGGAAAGGTCATGAACAACCTCCTACAAGAAAACAAGGATGAGACTTGTTCCGAAGAACAAGTGATGACAATTCAAGATTCACTCCAATAAACATGAATCTGAAGCTCCCAGGGTCAAAGACACCATGACGGAAGAAAGAGCTTCAGAGAGTGGTAGATCCACCTTGAAGGATGAAGACCACCATGGGTACAAGAGATAACTCAAGATGAAGAAAAGAATGCTATGAAAAAAGCTATGATCAAAGAATAACAGTTGATCATGGGGAATGATGTATACGATATGATGGAACAAGTGTACAAAGCAAGGTTCATGATTCTCCCCAGAAAGCATAGACTATGACATGACATACTCTATTGACCAGTATATATCAAGCATAGAAACACCTGTACAGAATGAAGAGGGAAGATGATACTCCACTTCAGGGGGAGTGACTACAGAAAATTATATTTGAGTTCAACATGGTATGACATGATGGATAGCTTTGTGATGGATCAAGACTTTACCAAGAGTAAAGTGGGTTCCAACCTTCAAGGTTGAATGCAAAAGACTAGGATATGTTGATGACCTAAGAAGACAAACTCATAGAATATTTTATGATACTAGAATGATTTTTGGGATATAGTACTCAAACCAGAAAGCAAGAATGTGGTATCTTCCAAATGGATTTGCAAGATAAGATATGTTGCTGATAGAAGTAAGGTAAGAGTTGTGGCTAGAGGTTTCTATCAGAAAGAGGGAATTAATTCTGAAGAGACACTTACTCCAAGAAGCAAGGTACACTTCCTTCAAAACTATCATGGTAGTTTCTTCCATGATGAAGTAAAGACAAGCCTTCCTTAATGGTATGATTGAGGAAGAGTTTTACATAGAATAGTCACGAGGATTTGAAGTTGAAGATAGAAGGAATCAAGTATGCAAGTTGAAGAAGGCCCTCTATGGCTTGAAGCAAGCTCCCAGAGCTTGGTATGGAAGAATATATAGTTTCCCGATGAGCATGGGCTTTGCCAAGAGTAAAGTCGATCCTAACCTTTCCTACAAGGTTGTAGAATATGTACCTGTCATTCTATTACTATATGTGGATGACTTATTCTTGATAGGGAATGAGAAACAGATCATGGAAAGCAAGAAGAAACTAGCAGAAGAATTTGAGATGAAAGACCTTGGGTTAATGCATTATTTCCTAGGTCTGGAAGTATGGAAAAGCTCAGAAGGAATATTTCTCAACCAGGGAAAGTATGTGGTAGAGATATTGAAGAGATTCAATATGTTGAAATGCAAAGTCATGGCCACACCCATGGACTCCAACCTAAAGTTGTTAGCTGATGACTCATTAGAGTTAGTGGATGTGACTCACTACAGACAGATCATTGGGTCATTTATGTACTTAACAAATACCAGACCAGACATTTGTTTTTTTATGAACACCTTAAGTCAATATCTTATTCAACCAAGACGAGTTCACCTAGTAGCTGCAAAACATGTGATGAGATATCTGAAAGGGACTATAGACTTTGGTCTATACTATGATGGTAGCCATGAGTATAGATTGTATGGCTACACAGATGCATATTGGGTTGGAAGTATCTTAGACAGGAAAAGCACATCAGGTATATGCTTTTGTTTGAGGTCTGCTATGAGTTCATGGTTTAGCAGAAAACAGTCCAGTGTTTCTCTTAGCACAGTTGAAGCAGAATACATAGCAGATTGCTATGCTAAGTTGTGAAGCCATATGGCTTCAGAAGCTGATATCAAGTCTCTTTGACCTGAAGATGGACACAACAATTATTCTATGTGATAACCATAGTTGTGATGACAAAGAACCCTGTGTTCCGACATAACACGTAGAAATCCGGTATTTCTACATACAAGATAAGATGCAGATGATGATACTGTAGATGCAGATGATGGTGATTTAGTATTTCTATACTGAATATAGAGATGATGATGTTTCGGTATTCCCATACTGAAGATATTGATGATGATGATTTCAGTATTCCCATACTGAATATATAGATGATATTTCAGTATTTACATACTGTAGATATAGATGATGGTGATTCCGTATTTCTATACTAAATATAGAGATGATGATGCTTTTAGTATTTCTATACTAAAGATATAGATGATGATGCTTTTAGTATTCACATACTATAGATACAGATGGTGATATATCAGTATTTAGATACTGAAGATGTAGATGATGATGGTTTGGATGATGATGTATTAACGAAGCCTCTGCCTCAAGTAGAGTTCGAACACTTTCAAGACAAGCTTGGTGTTGTTCAGAAAGGCCTTCCTCGAAAGGGGGAGTAGTGATGTTGCAGTGGGATTGTATCATCCCTGGGCATTTTCCCTAAAGTGATCCAGAGACCTCAGTCCTCGAGAATGAAGAGGGATTGTATCATCTTGGGACATCTGTCCATAATAGATCCAGTGACCTCAGTCGTCGAGAATGTGGTAGGATTGCATCGTCCTTGGACATAGTCCTAAAGTGATAGGGACTGATTCTCCCATAATCAATCCGGTGGCTTCGGTCCTCGAGAATGTGGTAGGATTGCATCGTCCTTGGACTTATTCCTAAAGTGATAGGGACTGATTCTCCTGTAATCAATCCGGTAACTTTGGTTGTCGAGAATGTGGTGGGATTGTATCATCCCTAGACTTTAAGTCCAAAAATGATCCAAATACTTTCTGTCTTTGAGTTGTGGATTGCAGGTTGTTGCTGATGATGATGATGACGTACTGATCGAAAGATCAGAGTATGATGATGATGACATACTGATCTAAAGATCAAAGTACGATGATGACGCACTATGATTATGATATTTTTGATCGAAATATTAGAGTATGATGATGATATTTCTGATCAAAATATCAGAGTATGTTGATGATGTTTCTGATCAAAAGATCAGAGTATGATGATGATGTTTCTATGTTGATGATGTTTCTGATCGAAAGATCAGAGTATGATGATGATGTTTCTGATCGAAAGATCAGAATGTGATGATGATTATGATCGACAAATCAAAATATGATGATGATGATGTTGCTTCTGATCGAAAGGGAAAAGTGTTGATGATGATATTGCTGATTGAGAGATCAAAGTATTGAAGATGTTGCTGCTGATCGAAATGTCAAGGTGCTGAATATGTTGTTGCTGATCGAAAAGTCAAAATGCTGAAGATGTCGTTGCTAATTGAAAGATCAAAATGCTGAATATGTTGCTGATCAAAGACTGAAGATGTTGCTGATGATGAAGACTGAATATTGAAGATGAATACTACATGATGTTGAAAATATTCCAATCATTTATAGATGTGTTACCCTGCTGATGCTGATGATGTCCCCTATCTCTACTCTTGTTGTTGTTGATGTTGCTATAGAATACCCTTCTCGTTAAGGGGGGGTGTTGAAATATTGTAACTTTGAAGAATATTCTATATGTATCTTTTTGTGGTCCCCAATGGTCCTACTGTGAGAACCACTTGTATTACATTGTACCCAGATGCTCCTAATCGGAAGAACTAATAAGAGTCATGAGGTAGTCCCCTCTAATTGTAAAGGTGGGTCATCAGCACCCCAGTGTGGTTACTTAATCCTACATGTGTAACTTGAGCCTACATGATTTAAATTGAGCCTACATGTCAAATGAGTTAACTTAAGTGAACAGGTGAATATAAATACTGGTGTCGTGCTCCTCAGTTGAGACACACACACTCTCACTTGTGTAGTGCATTAGTGGAGAAGAGAAGTAGCTGGAGAAGGAGGAGGATCAGGATTTGATCTCCTTGCTGGTTTTATCTTTTATCTTTTTGGGGCATCTATATTGAGGAAGCTTTTTCTGGGTTTTTCCCTTTAGGGTTTTCCCAAGATAAATCTTTGTGTTCCTTTTTTATGGTTGTGCTTGTCTATCTTTCAGTGATCCTGTTTATATTCTTTTGTCATGAAAATTAAATGAAATACTGATGTCTTAGCTAAGCATATGAAAATTTAACAACATCTGATCAAGTGGGAACACATCCCTCTATCACATTAGAATGGCTTCTCAGTCCTAGACTGAGTTTTCCTGGTAATTGACCAGGTGCCTTCATTCCCAGAATGGCAGTTTCCCTTACATCTGTCCTACTTGATAGAATGGCCAGCACTCATATCTGACATGGAAGGAACCAATCCTCTCACCATGACAGAATGGCTCAGCCCTTACATCTGAGAATGGAAGGAACCAATCCTCTCACCATGTCAGAATGGCTATGGGTCTCATCACTTTCTCTTGGAGGAAACCTCGATCTGGAGAACACCAAGCTTCTCCCTAAAGTACTTGAAATTCAGCCTAGCCAATGGCTTCGTCAATACATCAGCTATCTGTTCCTCCATTGCAACATACTGGAGCTTCACTGCTCCCCTCTGCACCATATCCCTGATATAGTGATACTTGATCTTGATATGCTTCGACTTGTCATGGAACACTAGATTCTCTAACAACTTCACGCAACTCTATTTGTCATAGTGTATACAAGTATCATCCAACTGGAGATCAAATATATCAGATAGTAGCTTCTACATCCATACTTCCTCACAACTAGCTGAACAAGCTGCAACATACTCTGCTTCAGCTGTACTCAGTGCCACATAGGATTGCTTCCTGCTAAAACAAGAGATCACACCTGATCCCATACTAAATCAACATCCTGAAGTGCTCTTCCTATCGATGGCACTTCCTGCCCAATCTAAATTGACATAACACTCCAGGTTAATCTTCTGATTCGACTCATACTTGAGCCCGTAATCAACTGTACCCCTCAGGTACCTCAGAATATGCTTTGCGGCAATCAAGTGAACATTTCTTGGATCTGTCAAGAACTGGATCAAAGTGTTCATAGTAAAGCAAATGTCCGGTCTCATGTTCGTCAGGTACATCAAGGACCCAATCATATGACGATACATCGTAGCATCAACTGACTCTGATGAAGCATCACTCAATAGCTTCAGGTTCGATGCCATAGGTGTGGCCATAGCCTTGCAGTCCATCATCCCAAACCTCTTCAGGATATCTACTGCATACTTCCCTTGTCCAAGTAAGATTCCATCCGTACTCTGCCACACCTCCATACCTAAGAAATAATGCATCATACCCAAGTCCTTAATTTTGAACTCGGCAGCAAGCTTTCTCTTTGTATCAGCAATCAACCCATCCATACCTGTTACAAACAGATCATTTAAATAAAGTAGAAGCATCACTAGGTTTCCATATTCAATCTTGTAGTACAGGTTGAAATCTGATTTACTCTCGGTAAATCCCAAACTGGATAGAAAGCTATCAATTCTGCCGTACCAAGTCCTGGGTGCCTGTTTCAAACCGTACAGGGCTTTCTTCAATATGCATACATGAGAATCCCTGTCATGTGTCTTGAAACCAAGTGGCTGCTCCACATACACTTCCTCTTCTACTTCACCATTCAAGAAAGTAGTCTTGACATCCATCTGGTGTATCTTCCATTTCATCACTACAGCCAGAGCTAGTACTATTCTAATGGAAGTGTATCTGGCTACAAGTGCAAAGGTTTCTTCATAATTTATTCCTTCTTTCTGAGGGAAACCCTGAGACACAAATATTGATTTATATTTTTCAATGCTACCATCTGCAACATGCTTGATCTTGTAGATCCATTTGGAAGTTACAACTGACTTCCCTTCTGGTCTTGGGACAACATCCCAAACATCGTTCTTCATGATCGATTGATATTATTCAATCATAGCATCCTTCCATTCTTTTCGTTCTGCCACTTCTTCATAACTGGAAGGTTCTTTTTCAATGAAATCACATAGTAAAGCTACATACCCAGAGCATGATCTAGTCCTCTTTCTTTCTTTGTGATTCTCTTCTAGAGCCCCATATCTTTCTGCACCTTGGATAAGTTCTCGTACCCAAGCAGGTTTCCTCTTATGAGGATTCTTCTCCAGAGGTGGATCTACAAGTCTTTGTGGTTCTTCAAATTCTCGATCTTCTTCTTGAATTTATTCATTCATGGTTGTGTCATGAATTCTGAGTGCTTCTGCTTCTTCAGGTTCTTCAGCAGGTCTCTTCCTAGATTTGTTGTAAGCTGTGTCTTCATCAAATGTCACATCCATGCTGATGTCAATATTCTTGTATCCTGGGAAATAGATTCTGTAAGCCTTCGAGCTTTTAGAGTATCCCACAAATATACCCTTCTTTGCTGAAGGATCTAATTTTGTTCTCTTCTCTTTTGGAATGTGTATGTACACAGGACAACCGAATATTTTGAGATGGCTAACTTCTGGTTTCTTGCCGGAGAAGACTTCTTCAGGAGTCTTGTTCTCGAGTACTTTATGTGGAGTACGGTTCTGTACATACACCGTTGTTCTGGAAGCTTCCGCCCAAAGATGCATAGGAAGATATTGATCATGAAGCATAGCTCTTGCAGCTTCCATGATAGTTGTGTTCTTCCATTCCATAATCCCATTCTGTTGAGGATTATAAGGAGTGGACAACTCCCTCTTAATCCCTGATTCTTTACATAGCTCTTTGAATTCATTTGAAGTGAATTCTCCGCCATTATCTGATCGAAAAGTCTTGATATTCTTTTCAGTGTGGTTCTCGATCAAGGCTTTGAATTCCTTCAATTTGCTGAATACTTCATCTTTGTTCTTCATGAAGTAAACCCATGTCTTCCTAGAAAATTCATCAATAAAAGAAACATAATACGCATACCCGCTTAGTGAGCTTGATGACATAGGACCGCATACATCGAAGTGGATGATTTCCAAGATTGATTTTGCTTTGCTTTTGCTACTTGGAAATGTCTTCTTTGTGTTCTTTCCCTTCGCACATCCTTTGCAAAACCCATCATGTTTTGCTTGCATTTCTGGAAGACCTTCAACAACTTTGCTTGCAAGAGGTAGTGCTCTGTAATGCACATGTGCAATCCTTCTATGCCAAAGTTCACTTGGCTATACTGTGTCATAGACCTAAGCTTGTTCTGGATGGCCCTTCAATTTGTACAAACCTCCTTCTTGTTCACCAATCACTATTACATCATCAATAGTATTTCTTTTTGGCCACATGATGACTTGACCATCTATGAATGCAACCCTCATTCCTTTTGCATCCAATGCTGATATGGAGAGAAGGTTCTTCTTGAGTCCTAGAACAAACAACACTTCCTTCATTGTTATAGAATTTCCAGAGTCTAGCTTATAGGAATATTCCCCACTACCTTTTATTGGATATTGGTAGTCATCTCCTAGCTTCACCTTGTGAGGTGATTCATGTTCTGAGAGTTTTACAAAGGATTCCTTGAATCCAGTCATATGTTTGGAAGCCCCACTGTCTATAACCCAGTCGTCACTTCCATGAGTAATGTTACCTGTGAGAGCGGATATCAAAACATATTCATCCTCGCTTGAAGAATATTCACTTTCATATATGGTTCTCTTTGATGAAGGTTCATCATCCTCTGCAGCATGAGCATGATGTCTTTTCTTGTGTCCCTTCTTCTTGTGAGAGCTACTTTTGTTCTTAGGACAATCTCTAGCAAAGTGTCCTTTTTCATCACATGTATAGCAAATGTACTTAGACCTATCTCTAGGATTTCTAGAGTTATTTCTATGATGAGAGTACTTACTTCTGTGATGGCTGGATCTGGACTTCCTGGATTGTACTGTGAGAGCTTGATCTTCACTTCCCATATTCTCTTCTCGAGCTGCTATCCGAGCTTCTTCTTGAGAACATTCTTCCCATAGCCTGCTGAACTTGACTAACTTCTTTCTAGCACAGATCCATTGAATGAAAGAGTCCCATGTCCTGGGGAGACCATTCAAGGTGGTCATCACAATTTCTGCATTCTCCACTTCTTCATCTACTGCTTCCAATTGTTCCTTGATATGAGAAACCCTTGTGAATTAAGACTGGACGGTCTCTGCATTCTGGATCTTCTCATTCTTCAATTGATTCCTCAGAGTTATCTTCTGGTTTATGTTCTTCCCTTCAAATAATTTGGCTAGGGAATCAAACATAGCTTTAGGTGTCTTGAGGGAGGACACCTGTGGGATAAGGTGATCCTTGATAGAATCAGCAATGATCCTCTTTTCCATAACCATATTCTTCTTGTGTAACGCCTTAGCCTCATCTCCCTCTGGAACTAGAACCTCCTCATGGATGTAGGAGTCTAACTCATTTTCTTCCAGGACCAGGGAGAGCCTATACTTCCAGGATCGGAAGTTATCAGCTCCCTCAAGATTTTAATCAATCTTGGTATGATGAGACATCTTAAACTAAGAACCTCAAATGGAAATACAAAAGATATAGATCTTACCAGGTCAAGATGTCAGATATGGATTTGGAGCTGAAATCCTGCAGTACTGGATTGGGAGCAAATTAGGGTTTTTCTTTTTCGGAGTTCTTTCCACCCAAATGCCTTGAAATTTATCCCTAACTTCAATTTTGGGGAGGAGATCAATCTAGGTCTAGGATCATTGAAAAATTCCTCTTCTGTGAAAATCCCTAATTTCCAACAGCAGTGTTGGGTCCAAAACTGAAAAACCTCAGAATTGGATTCTACTTCGACAGAAAGATGCGCCCTAAGGAGGAGAGTTATTCCACCTTAATTTTGCTGAAAATCTATGGAGGAAGATCCACAAACTAGGAATCCCTAGTTCCCATAGCTTCATAATGTCTTCTTCTCAGGTTAGCTCTAATACCATGTTAGTTTTTCAACATTAAGCTAGCATTATTAGGATATTTAACTGAGAGAATAACAAGCACAACAATCAAACACAAGAGACAATGAACGCAGTGTTTTTCCTTAGGGAAACCATAAATGGAGAAAACCATGCAACTTCCTCAGAGATAGAATCAACACCAAACTAGAAAAGCCCAAAATAGTAAGTGATATCCGACAGCAGTATCCTTCTTCTTATCTAGCCCCATTGTCTTCTCCTTCCTCAACTATGTGCTACACTTGAGTGTGTATGAGTTGTATGATAAATAGAGACTTTATTTCTCTATTTATAGTAATCTCAGCATGACTAAAACCCTACTAGGGCCGACCTTTACTAGGAGAGTCTAATAACCCTAGTGCCCCGGAACTGCGGGGAATTTAACCCTTAGACAATCGGAGGGTTACCCACTATGACTTGACAGGACTTGTTTACATTATAGATCCTCCTGATCGGAACATCGGGGCATGACAAAATGAATCAATTACATAATAGATACATCCCGGAATAAACATCTGGTTACAAGACATAAGATACATAGATGAATACATTCTGAAGTTACAAATACATCAACACATACGAGATAAATGAGATGGATATGGATGATAAGACATCATCAGAAGACTTCCAAGCTAGTGTTGATAGTATGATGTAAACAACAGTTAATGAAACAAATAACAGAGGTTGAATGGAAGTAGAGATGCAGTTGGAATGACAAAACTATTAGAAACAGTCATAGAGAATTTCCGCAAAGAAATCATGTAGATCCGCAAAGTCATAATGAGATCTGAATTTGATCTGAAATTGATGGTCAGGAAGCATCCCACATGAGATCAGACGGTTGAGGATCATTTCCAAAAAAGATAGGTGGGAGGATGAAGTTCCGCAAAAATATCAAGATCAAACAACTAATATTAGTTCCACCGAAAGAGATCGACGGTGAAAAAGAAAAATGTGGAAAGGGAATTGCGGAAAGTGGAGATACAAATTTGGGAAATGTTGCATCCTGCATCTTGCATCCCACAATCTAGAGAGATCGGACGACTGAAGTTAGTTCCGATAAAATAGATCAACGGTTTAGAAAAAGAAGTGTGGAAAGGGAATTGCAGAAATTCAATATAGGAATTCAGTAGATGTTACATTCGGCATCCAACAATCTAGAGAGATTGGACGACTGAAGTTAGTTCTGATAAAACATATCAATGGTTCAGGAAAATAAGTACGAAAAGAAGTTTTGCAAAAATTCAAGATATGAGGTTCAGAGATGTTACATCCGACATCCCATAATCACAATATCGACACTCATGGAGAAGCCCAATGAAGATCAACGATGGGGAATCATCGAAACTGAAAATTGTGCAGAAATACAATTTCAAAATGAAATATTTAGATAATATCAATGGTCTAGAGATATTAGGGCATAATATCAACTATCCAGAGGGTATCTCAAGAAGAATATTGAGGAAGCATCAGAAAATGATAAACAGAGCTACGAAAATGAACTCTGGTCTGTGAGAAGAATGAAAAGGTACACTTGCTGGAACTTAGAAATGAAATGATGCAACAGATGAATGGGTAGATGATGAAGAGGTATATATGTAAGTAAAAATTCATGATCCAAAATGAAAGAACGTAGCTATGGAGAGATGCATTGGTAGGTAATAGGTAAAAGGTATTTATTGATTGAATGTTTAAAGAAGAAGGTGTCTCTGTTAGCAAGTCTGATAGAGTTCAAAGTGAATAGTTTATCAACTGTTCTAAAATATTGAGAACGTCATTTTAGGGTGGTAGGGTGGTGCTAGGGTAGGCCACAAGTCTGCAGGGGGTCATAGCCTCCTTCCATTCATAGCTGGAGAATAGGGTGTCGTAGCATCATTGTCTATTGAAGTAGGAAGAAAAACCATAGCGGTGTTGTAGCATCCCAGTATGTAGTTGCAGGAAAAATATAGGGTGTATCTACATCCTTTTTGTTGTAGCAGATAAACAATTTTGTAAATTCATCTTATTAATGAGTTTGTGTTGGTGGATTTCTCTTTTTAGGTTTCCATGATAAAATCTATGTTGATTATTTATTTTGTGTGTTTTAAAGTAAAAACTGACAATATTGATTCACCCCCTCTTAGTATTGTGGGATAAACCAACAATTGGTATCAGAGCGGGTTCCTTCACAAAGAACTTAACCACTGGAAGGAATATCCCATCCAAAAACTAGAATGGATCAACAAGAAGGATTGGCCACCAACAAACCTCCCCTATTTATCGAAGAAAATTATGCTTATTGGAGTGTAAGAATGAAGTGTCATTTGATGTCCCATTGATGGAAGGTTTGGGAAGCAACAAAAAATAAAAGTAATATAGGAAATAAATACCCTATGAACACAATTGAACTAGGTGAATATGAAGGTAATGCCAAATCCCTAAACACAATCTTAAGTTGTGCAATTTACATCTAACAAACAAGCTTGGGACAAATTCAAGGTTATTTATGAAGGAGAATATAAGGCCAGGGAATCCAAACTTCAAACTTATAGAGGTCAATTTGAAAGCCTTAAAATGAAAGAAGAAGAGAATATTGTGGAATACCTTCTTAGAGTAGATGAAGTTGTTAATGAGATCAGAGGCCTTGGGGAAAATTAAAAGAAAAGGAAGTGGTAAGAAAGGTACTAAGAACATTACCAATGAGATATGACCCAAAGGTATCCACCTTAGAAGAAGGAGATGACCTTAAAAAGGTAACAATGGATGAATTACATGGAATTCTCACTGCATATGAGATGTAAAAAGGACAAAATGGATCTTCAAGAAAATATACATCTTTTAAAGCTTCCATAAAAAATCAATCAAAAAACTCAAATGATGAGGAAGGATTTTTTATTAATAAACTTGAGAGAGGGACTTGAAAGTAAAAGGGTAAGTTACCTTCAAATTGTTTTAATTGTGGAAGGATTGGACATTTTGCCTCTAAATGCACCTACTCTAAATAAGATGAGGATGAAGAAAAGGAAACTTCAAAATTAAAAATGGGTAAACCAGGAAACAAGAAAAAAACCTATGGGAAAAAAATTGTTTACACCATGGAAGACAGTGAAGATTCAGATGGAAGTGAAGTTAAAGAAACTGAATTTCTATTTATGGGTCTAGACACTCAAGCCTCAAATAGTGACTCAGATGTGGAAGGAGAAGTGGATCTAAGAGCTGAACTTGTTAGCGCCCTTGAAGAACTCGAGAAATGTAGAAAAAAGAATCGACAATCAAATATTATCATTAGTCAGTTGGAAGCTCAACTCTTAGAGGCCAAAAAGATTGAGGAGGACCTAAACCTACAACTCAAAAGAAGAATACAAGAGTCTGAAAAGCTTGTAGAAGAAATCATGTAGTTCAAGAGAAAGCTTGATGAAGGATCTATCAAATCAAAGTTTGAAAATAGCTCAAAGATACTAGATGAAATTTTGAGTAGCCAAAGACCATCAGGTGATAGGTTTGGTTTGGGGTTCGTTAAAGAAAAGAAGCCAGAAAGTTTTCCTATCTCAAATCAAGAAGGAAGCAAGAAAAGCTATGCTGAAATATTAAAGACTCCAGCTAAAAAGTAAGGAAGCAAGAAAGTTGACTTAATTTTACAAGATAAAAATAGAAATAATATGGCACCCAAGAGACCAAAAAAATATCTACAGATCTTCTTAGGTCACTTCTTTGCTTGTAATAATTTTGATCATAAAGCCTTAAACTACAGAACTGGAGGAAAGGTTTCTAAATACAAGAAGAAGACATCAAATAATAAGTCGAAGGGAAATAATAATCTTTTAACACTACTCCAAAAATATGACATGGAATGTTATAAGTGTAATAACCATGAACATGGCAAGAGATTGTAAGTTGAATACTCCTACAAGAAATATTGTTGCAATCAAATCTCAGAACACCAAACAAGATAGATATTGGAGAGAAAAGGAAGAAAACGAAACTTCCATGATTGCCTTATGTGTAATCAAAAGCCAAAACGTATGGCACTTGGATAGTGGTTATTCAAAACATATGACTAGTGACCCAAGAAAATTCATAACACTAAAAGATAATAAGGGAAAATTCACTTTTGGAGACAGTCTGTACTCCAAAATAATCAACAAATGAACAATTGTTTTCAACAACAGGATAAAAGAATAAAATGTTTTTCTAGTTGAAAACCTCAAGCCTAATCTTCTCAGTGTAATTAAAACATGTGACCAAGTACACATTTGCATCTTTGACTTAGAAAAATGTGAAATCAAGAATAAGAAATCAGGAAAGGTAGTTGGCATTGCTATGAGAAATACAAACAATGTATACATTTTGGAAAATGAAAAACAAGGTTACTTAAGCATGGAAAATGAAAGTTGGTTATGACACAAAAGGTTGGGACATTTAAGTTTTGAAAATATTTCCAAAATAAGCATGAAGGAAGGTGTAACAGATCTACCTAAAATTGTAGTTCCTCTAAACTCTGTGTGCAGACATTGTCAACATGGAAACAAACTAGAGTCAGTTTTAATATAAAAGAACATATGACCTCATAACCTTTGGAAATAGTACTCATAGATCTTTGTGGACCAACCAGAACTAAAATCCTGCAAGGAGATCACTATTTCATGTTTCTTATTGATGATTACACAAGGATGACCTGGGTGGCATTTCTCAAGGAAAAATTAGAATTCTTTGAAAAATTTAAAATATTCAAGGCAATCGATGAAAATGAGTCTGCATGAAAATCAAGTGGTTTAGATTAGATAATGGGGAGAATTTACCTCAAATGAATTCAATGAGTTCTGTGAAGGGCATGGGATTAAGAGGCAATTTTTAGCTGCAAAAACTCCTCACCAGAATGGGGTTGTTGAAAGGAAAAATAGAATAGTCCAAGAAGTTGCTAGAACTATGCTCAATGCAGCAAAATTGTCAGATTCATTTTGGATAGAAGCTGTAAACACACTTAACAGAGGACAAATTAGAGTGAAAAAGGATAATATCCATTACGAATTGTGGTATGGAAGACTAGCTCCAATCAAATATTTTAAAGTGTTTGGTAGTAATTGTTACATTAAAAGAAACAAGGATGACCTTAGAAAGTTCGACTCCAGAAACGATGATGGAATAATTTTAGGATACTCATCCACCAAAAAAGAATATAGGTGTTACAATAAAATGTTACATAAAATTATAGAATGTGCTGATGTGAAAGTAGATGATATAAAACCAAGGAAAGAGAAAAACCTGGACAGTGTTGAAAATACATGTGATGATGAAATAAAATATTTGCAAAAGGATGAGAGATTCATAAAAAAGAAGAAGACAAAGAGATGGAAGATACACAGGAAGATGATGAATACTTCCCTATACTTGACACTAAAACTCCTTCTAGAATGGTACAAAAGGATCATCCACAGTCATAGATCATGGGTGATAAAAATGCTGGAGTCTAAACAAGAAGACAACTACCAGATGTGGAACAAGTCATAGTATCATTTGTAGAAACCAATAATTTTACAAAATCCAACAAAAGTATTGAATGGGTCAAAGCCATGAATGAAGAACTAGATCAGATTGAGAAAAATGAGACTTGGGAACTTGTCCCAAGACTCGAAGATAAGAACATTGTAGGAACCAAATGGATTTTCAAAAACAAGTTCAATCAAGATGGACAAGTAATAAGGAACAAATCAAGACTGGTTTGTAAGGGGTATGCCCGAGTGGAAGGTATTTATTTTGAAGAAACTTTTTCTCTTGTAGCTCAAATTGAAGCAATCAAATTGTTTTTAGCACTGTCATGCCATAAAAACTTCAAATTATATCAAATGGATGTCATGTCTGCATTCCTGAATGGAAAACTATAATAAGAAGTGTATATTGAACAACCTGAAGGGTTTCTCTTGTCTGAAAACAAAGTTTATGTTTGTAAACTGAAAAAGGCATTCTATGGTCTCAAACAAGCTCCAAGAGTATGGTTTTCAAGACTAGATAGTTACTTGAAACAACAAGGTTTTAAAAGATGAGTCACTGAAAGTTATTTTTATCTAAAAATTGAAGATAAAAATATGATATTTGTTGTTGTCTATGTGGATGATATTATTTTTGGAAGTAATATTCAAATCCTAAGTGTAGACTTTTCCTCTGAAATGAAGAAAGAATTTGAAATGTCAATGTTTGGATAATTGACATTCTTCTTGGGATTGCAAGTCTACCAAACAAACAAAGGAATTTTCATCTATCAAACTAAGTGCATCAAAGATATGCTGAAAAAGTTTAAAATGGAAGATTCCAAACCTGTTGGTACTCCTATGGTCACTGGTTACAAGTTAAGTAAGGATGATGAATCTCTGGAAATAGATCATACCATGTTTAGATCCATGATTGGCAGTCTGCTATATGTGACAGCCACAAGAACGGATGTGATGCAAGCTATTGGATTCGTGGCTAGATTCTATTTAGCTCCCAAGGAAACACATGTAACAACAATAAAAAGGATTTTCAAATATCTAAAAGGTACAATGGATTATGGTTTATGGTATCCAAAAGGACAAGACTTTACCTTGAAGGCATTTATTGATGCATATTGGGAAGGAAGTGTTGATGATCCAAAAATTACTAGTGGAGCAGCATTTTTTATGGGAAATTGTTTAGTATCATGGTCAAGTAAAAAACAATCCTCCATTTCACTCTCTACAATAGAAGCATAATATATTGCTGCCACTTCATGTTGCACCCAAGTCATTTGGATGAGACAAACCCTAGAAGATCTACTTGTAAAATATGAACATCCAATAGTGATCAACTGTGATAACACTAGTGCTATAAATATGTCTAAAAATCCTATCATGCATTCTAAGACAAAACATATACCAATCAAGTATCACTATCTAAGAGAACAAGTATCTCAAAAGGATGTCAGATTAGAATAGATTGACACAAAAGAATAGATTGCTGAAATTTTCAGCAAACCACTACCTAAGGAAGTCGTTGAGAATCTTAGACAAAAAATGGGAGTAATTCTATTACAAAATTATTGAGAAGACAAATCTCAATTTCAGGGGGAGAAATGCTGATAGGATGAGATGCCAGACAGAAAGGTTCCTTTGTCATTATTTTCAAAGGGAGATAATGGTTAGAGGTTTCCATCAATGCCAAAGGGGGATATTGTTGAGTATATAGTTGTCATTGATGTCAAAGGTTTCATGGATGACAAAGGAATAACTAGTGGATATGATGGCAGGACAAACAACATGGAAATGAACATGACACATATGAGATCAATGGTATGGAAATGGATGATAAGACATCATCAAAAGAATTATAAGAAAGCGCAAACAGTATGATGTAAACAAGGGTTAATGAAACAAAGAACAGAGGTCGAATGGAAGTAGAGATGCAGTATGAATGAAAAAACTGTTAGAAACAGTCGCAGAGGATTTCCGCAAAGAAATCGTGTAGATCCACAAAGTCATAATGAGATTCAAATTCAATATGAAATCAATGGCCAGGAAGCATCCCACACGAGATCCAACGAATTAGGGCCAGTTCCACAAAAAATAGGTGGGAGGATGAAGTTCCGCAAAAAGATCAATATCGGACGACTAAGATTAGTTCCACCAAAAGAGATCGATGTTGCAGAAGAAAAATGCGGAAAGTGGAGATACAAATTTGGGAAATGTTGCATCTCACATCTCGCATCCCATAATCTGGAGAGATCAGTCGGTTGAAGTTAGTTCCAATAAAACAAATCAACAGTTAAGAAAAATAAGTGTAGAAAGTCGAGATACAAATTTTGGAAATGTTACATCCTGCATCCCGCATCCCGCAATATGGAGAGATGGGAAGGCTGAAGTTAGTTCCAATAAAACAGATCAATGGTTCGAAAAAAGAAGTACGAAAAGAAGTTTTGCAAAAAGTCGAGATATGATGTAGGGAAATGTTACATCTTGCATACCGCAATATGAAGATCGATGCTCATGGAGAAGCCTAATGAAGATCAACAGTGGGGAATCGTCGAAATAGGAAATTATGTGGAAATACAATTTCAAAAGGAAATATTTAGAGAATATCAATGGTCCGGAGAAATTCGGGAATAAGATCAACGGTCCAGAGGGTATATGGAGAAGAAGATTGCGAAAGCATCAGAAAATGATAAACAGAGCTGCAGAAATGAACTTTGGTCTGTGAGAAGAATGAAACGGTACAGTTGCTAGAACTTAGCAATGAAATGATAAGATAGATGAATGGGTAGATGATGAAGATGTATATATGTAAGTAAATAGTCATGATTCAAAATGAAAGAATGTAGATATGGAGAGATGCATTGGTAGGTAATATGTAAAAGGTATTTATTGATTGAATGTGTAAATAAGACGTTGTCTCTATTATCAAGTATGATAGAGTCCAAAGTGAATAGTTTATCAACTATTCTAAAAGACCGAGAACATCAGCCTAGGGTGGCAAGGTGGTGCTAGGATAGAACATAAGTCTGCAGGGGTCGTAGCTAGAGAACAAGGTGTCATATCATCCTTGTCTGTTGAAGAAGGCAGAAAAATCATATGGGTGTTGTAGCATCCTACTACTTGCAGGGAAAATATAGGGTGTATCTACATCCTTTCTGTTGTAGCAGATAAAAAATTTTGGAAATTCATTTTATTAATGAGTTTGTGTTGGTGGTTTTCTCTTTTGAGGTTTCCACAATAAAAGCTATGTTGATTGTTTATTTTGTGTGTTTTAAATTAAAAACTGACAATACTGATTCACCCCCCCCATCTCTGTATCATGGGATAAACCAACAATTGGTATCAAAGTGGGTTCCTTCACAAATAGCTTAACCACTGGAAGTAAGATACCATCCAAAAACCACAATGGATCAACAAGAAGGATTGGCCACCAACAAATCTCCCCTATTTACCGGATAAAATTATGCTTACTAGAGCGTAAGAATGAAGTGTCATATGTTGTCCTTAGGATGGAAGGTTTGGGAAGCAACAGAAAAGGAAAGTGCACTTAGAATAGTAAAAGTGCAGTTCTATTTTTCCAGTAATTCTGAGAGTGCCCTTTGTGTGAAAAATTTGGGATTGTTGAGCCAATTCTTGGGTCTTGAAATTTCTCAATCCCAACATGGAATCGAAGTTCGTCAATCCAAGTATGCTTCATATATGCTCAACAAGTTCAACATGAAGGATTGCAAGCCAAAAAAGACTCCATTCCTTTCTGGAGTTAAGCTTGAAGAAGCAGGTTCTTCTCCTTTGGTAAATAACACACTCTATAGGAAGTTGATTGGGTGTTTCCTTTATTTGACTCATACTCAACCTGATATATCTTATGTAGTTAGCATGGATTCCAGACACATGGATCAGCCTCATGAGATCCATTGGAGGGAAGCCAATAGTATCCTAAACTTTGTTCAAGGAACACAAACTCATGGGATTTTCTATGCAACAAAATATGACTTAGAGCTAGTTGGATTTACTGACAGTAATTGGGAAGGTGACAACACAGATCAAAATTATACTTGAGGATATGTGTTCATGCTTGTAGATGGACCAATCATCTGGTCAAGTAAGAAGCATAGTGCCATAGCACTCTCATCTATAGAGGCAGAGTATAGAGGAGATGTGAATGCAACTACTCAATGTTTGTGGTTGCATGGGATACTTGGAGAATGTGGGATCGAATTAGAGAATTACAATGCCATATATTGTGACAATCATAGCACCATTCAAATATCCACTGATCTATTTCAAAGACAATGAACCAAGCACATTGAGATCCATATACACTATATCAAGGAGTTTGTAAATGATGGTACCATTTCTCTACTCTACTACGCATCTTCAAAGAAAGTACCAGACATCTTCACCTATGTGTTTTCTGAGAAGACCTTCAGTAATCTCAAATCACTGTTGGGGATTGTTGATCATGTGGTGCATAATGATTGATAATAATATTTCCAAAATTGTGTTCATGTCCATGTTTAAGGGAGGATTTTCCCCTAGTGGTTTTGCCTCTTTCCTTGGTTGTATGGACAAGTAGTATGTAAAGGGTGACTAAGCCTCTTTCCTTGTTTATAGGCCCTATATTTTTTGATATTTTCACATAAATTTAGGATTAAGGGGGGGTTTTAGAATAATCAAACCCATAGTTACCCATATTTTACATTAATTAATCATTTTGGTCTTATTCCTAGATTCATAGATTCCTTAATATGCTAGTTGGCATCCACTTGCACCCAAAAGTCAACAAATGAAAAAAATGGCTTAAGAAGAAATTTAGAAAAATCATGGAGTCTTTTTTGAAAACTCTATAGTAATTCCATAATAGTAAAAGCATAGTTTTTCTTTTTCTGAAAGTTGCTTTTCTTTTCATTACTTTTAAGGCAAAAAGAAAATGCTAGTCTAGGAGTAACTGTCTTGTTTTTTGCCTTAAAAATCCTCCTTTTTATCCATCCAAAAGCATGGATCTGATCTCTTTCCATCACTTATCATCTAGTACATATGATTCAGCCAATTTGTGAGAATGTTGACAGATTAGGAAAGTGATTTATGCATCTATGGGGAATTTTGACTAGTTTAGTAAGCTTGTTTTTTTGTCCAATTCGAATAACATCCTTATTCTTTCAAATCTCTGATATAATTATATATTTGGGTGGCCTATTACTTGATGAGGTTGGATGATGTACACTTAATCAATACATGATTGTGTTATGCTCCAATTTCAGTCTCCTTTTTTGTGGAATTTTGCATGTTTGAATAGCAATTTTGTGAGTGTAACTGTTCTACTACTTGGGTTCAATTTACACAAATATAAAGTACCAGATGACCTACCTATAGACAAAGTTGAGATAGAACAATATGAGGCCAATGAAAAATCCCTAAATGCAATTTTGAGTGGATTAACAAATTCAATATTTGTAAAAGTCATGCAATGCAAGACATCCAAACATACATTGGAAAAAATATAATATGTCTATGAAGGAGCACCCAAAGTAAAAGAGTCATGTTATCTCCCAAAATAATTTATTTTGATAGTATGAAGAATTTAACTCATGCGATGAAGGATGTGAATATCACTAATAGTTTGAAATCCGTTGTTTTTGATTTGGGCGAAAAATTCACAAGTTGTAGCTTTCGGTGGCTTAGGCGAGGCTCAGAACATCTCATTAGCCACCGAAAAGGGTCATCTTCGGTAGATTAGAAAGGAGTGCAACATATACACTAACCACTAAGAGAACATTTTTGACAGTAGGTTGGAGGTTTAATCCTCTATGACGCCAGCGTTTTGGAGGTTTAGTCCTCTATACCGCCAACACTACAAAGAATCTTGTAGTTTGAAGCACCGACGCGTTCAGTTTTGGGGTTTCGATTGTCGACAAGTTAGTGGTTTAAATCACCGATGCATTAGTGGTTATAGATTATGATCGCTGATGCTTAACCATCACCATGGTAGTGGTTGGAAATTTCGACACTGCGGCAGCATTCAACTGTGAGGTTTCGATGTTTTAGTGGTTTGAGGTTCCGATCGCTGACACATTAGTGGTTAGTCTTCCTGACCTCCGATGCTTAACCATCGTGACAATAGTGGTTTGAAACGCCAACACTGTGGTAGCGTTTAGTTTTGAGGTTTCGATGTTTTAGTGGTTTGAGGTTCCGATCACCGACACATTAGTGGTTAGTCTTCCCGACCTCCGATGCTTAACCGTTGCAACGATAATGGTTTGAAACGCTGACACTGCGGCAATGTTCAATTTTGAGGTTTTGATCATTTAGGTTAGAGCTTCCGATCACCGATGCTTAACCGTCATGATGGTAATGGTTTGAAATGCTGACACTACGAAAGCATTTAGTTTTGAGGTTCAGATTATTCAGGTTAGAGCTTCCAATCGCTGATGCTTAACCATCATGACGGTAATGGTTTGAAACGATGACATTACGGAAGCGTTCAGTTTTGAGGTTTCGATCATTTAGGTTAGATATTTCGATCACCAATGCTTAACCATCACGCTGGTAGTGGTTTAAATCACTGACACTGTGGCCACATTTAGGTTTGGGGTTTCGATCGTTCAGGTTAGAGCTTTCGATCGCCAACCACGGTGACAGGGTAGAAAATTCTGGTGGATTAAGCAAGAAAGATCACGTTAGTTAACTGCCAAAACGCTGGCTTTTGGCTGCTAATTTACAGTGGACCAGCAGCAGTGATCACTAGCACCTACTTCAGTATTTTAATGTTCAATCAGTGAACTAAATATTCATCATAGTTAGAAAAATAGTTAGGTAGGGTTTGAAACCCTAATTTGTAAAAACTATCACTTTTGAGTATTTTTGTGAAAACAGATCGAAGTTTCAGGATTTGTACTTTTGTAAAAAGGCTATAAAGCCTAAGATCGATTTGATAATAAGGGTTCGAATTCAAGGATTTATAATCCTATTCTATTGTCAAGCTTCTTGTCTTGTTCATTCTGAAATATAAGCTCTTTTGTTATGATTTGTTCAGCCATCATCTTTATCTTTACTATACTTATGCCTGAATGTTTATTTAGGTTATTTTCAAGTTGATTAATATCTAATAGCTATCATCCTATTGGCGAGTTAATATGATTTGATTTATAAGTACCATCCTTTTCAGTATTTAGCCATTTATATGCATCTGTTTTGTATGTAAGTCTACCAGCTTGATGAGTTCTCCATCCCTACACCTTATTGTCAAACTACTGAACAAGTTGTAACTAAAAGCCTTGTAATTGAGTGAGCTTCATGCATGTATTGAGAGTGGTAGGTTATATAGGTCACATGACTTGATCCATATTAGAAAACCCTAAAAACATTTTAAGTTACCAAGAATCCTTGAGTTACAACCTAGAGGATTTTCCTGGAGTGATAACAAATTGGCGCCATTGCCGAGGAGAGGAGACTGAAGCTCAGCTTCCCTGAGAGACGACATAGAACCTTGCTTTGATGATAGACAAAGATTGGACACTATTCTGGTTGTAATCATCTATCTAGAAACTCCATTGATATAAGGTGGCTTCAAGAAGACCAAGTACCAGAGCAAACCCAAAGGGGCCACCAGCAACACCAGTTTCAGATCCAGAAGAAATTTTGAGAAGAGCTATGGCTTTACTAAGACAGACCAGCAGTGCTGCACAAAAAGCTACATCAGGTATTTCAAGAAATATTTCTACTATTATTTCTTCTGCTGAAATTCTTAATTCCTAGGAATTTTTAGATACATCAGAAAAATATCGGGTTTGGGCATCTTCAAGCACTGCTTCTTGTCAAGATCCAATCCCTGGTGACTCCACTGGGATAAGTATACCACCACCTTATCAAAAAGTATCTCCATTAGTGCTACCTTCCTCAACCCTTCCCATACCCATTTCCAATATGGCTACCCCTCAATTGACCAAGATGGAAAGGATCCTGGTAGTTAGTTATGCACCCCTAATTTTTCCAAATCCCCTCGCAGCCATGCCTACTAGGGATTATCTCAAGTATATGCCTAAGTTTACAGGGGAAGGTGTTATAGCTGATTTTACCACTCCAGGTGAATCACACTTGTATGGCCTTCCCCTGTCCCTCTACAGACTCCTTAGACCCCTTGGACCATTTTTTGTCCTTTGATATTTCCTAGACCATCCCTAAAAACATGTGTAAATTCATATACGTGAATTTTAAACCCCTAATCACATATATACATGGGTTTGACTGCTAAAACCACGTACATCGGGATGTGTGCATAATCCAAATCCTTTTGGAGTTTTCCTTGACATGGATCCGACTCACTTGACTCCTAGCCTTCCATATGCCTTGAGATCGCTCAGATTCGACCTTTCATTACCCCTTTGAAAAGCTATATAAGGAACTCTTTGGTACATTGAAGGCATAAGAGAGAATTGAGAACAAAGAAACTATAGTCCATTGTTGTCAGAACTTGTACATAAGACTGCATTTATTTGTCCTTGGGGAACTTTTGCATATCAGAAAATGCATTTTGGCCTTAAGAATGCCAGAGCTACTTTTTAGTGGGCAATGACCTTGATATTCCACGATCTCAAGTTGATTATCGAGGTATTTTTGGATGACCTTGCTGCTCATTTTCGTATGAGAATGCGTCATTCCTATCACTTGAGATTGGTATTCGAAAGATGCCGCCATTATTTGGTTAGGTTAAATCCTCACAAGTGCATCTTTTGTGTGAAGTCAGGTCGCTTGTTAGGATTCATCATTTCTAAAGAGGGTATAAGAGTCAACCCTTTGAAGGTTGAGGCAATACTTCAGTTGTCTCCCCTGAAACATATTCATCATCTTCAATGTTTGCAAGGCATGGAAAACTTCTTACGGAGATTTGTTGTCAATTTTGCCAATTTGACTAGAGGCTTCATGCGTCTTTTGAAGAAGGACACCACCTTTTGTTGGAATGAGTGATCCCAGGAGTCCTTTGATGCGATCAAGCGAGCCCTAGCATTGGACCCGATGATTAGTCCCCCAGACTATAGCCATGATTTTCTACTTTATGTGGCCGCGTCCATGGAGACGATTGGTATGGTTTTGGTTCAAGAGGATGAGGAGCTCCAAGAGCATGTCATATACTATCTGAGCTGAAACCTTATTGACACAGAGATTCGTTATTCTCATGTTGAGAAGCTTGATTTAGCTACCGTACACGTGGTTCAACGGTTGAGACATTATATTCTCCTTCGCTAGACCTTGGTTGTAGCCCATGTCAATCCATTTCAATTCATCCTCACTCAAAGGATTATTGGGGGAAAATATAATAAATGGATTGTCATCCTACAAGAATTCGATCTTGAGTTTGTTTAGGCAAAGTCGAAGAAATCGTTAGTTTTTGGAGATCTTATATCGGATTTCCCAAGCGAGGCCGAGGAGTTGGTTTGTGAAGATACATTTGTCGATGAACACATCTTCTTAATCTCAACTTTAGACCCATGGTATGGGGATATCATTATATATTTACAAACATTGAAGGTCCCTACTCACCTCTCATGGGATGAACGACGATGATTACATCACGTGTCTAAGAATTACCTCATAGTGGATAACACTTTGTACTGCCGTGGGGTAGATTACTTTTTACGAAGTTGTTTAAATCATGAAGAGGCTGAGGTAGTGCTGAATGATTGCCATCGAGGGGCGTGTGGTGGTCATTTATCTGGGCTTTCTACAACCCAAAAAATATTAAGAGCAGGTTATTTCTAGCCGTCAATATTTAAGGATTGTATAGATGTGGTCAAGAGGTGCCACCCTTGCCAGGTGTTTTCACGTAATATGCGCTCGAAACCTGCCCTGTTACATCCCATCATCACCACCGGTCCCTTCACTAAGTGGGGGCTTGATTTTATGGATTGCAACCTAGCTTCAGCTGGGGGGCATCATCATATCATAGTGGCTGTTGATTACTTCATGAAATGGGCTGAGGCTATGCCTACAGTTAAATATAACGGTGAGACAGCCATGCACTTCGTATTCAACCAGATTATTACTCGGTTCAGAATTTTGAAAGAGCTTGTCACTGACCATGGCTCGTACTTTCAGAATCATATGATGGAAGAGTTGGCATCAAAGTTAGGGTACAAACAAGAGAATTCCTCCTCTTACTATCCTCAAGCGAATGGACAGGTAGAAGCAATGAATAAATCACTCAAGTCCATTCTCCAATGAACCATTGCACAAAGAAAGAATAATTGGCACATCATGTTATATCCTACTTTGTGGGCATATAGAACCACTGTTAAGACTGCCATAGGTTTTTCTCCATATCAACTTGTACATGGAGTGGATTCGGTATTGCCAGTTGAATGCGAGATTCCTTCTTTGAAGCTAGCCATAGAACTATTACCAAACACTTCACCATTGGAGGAGCGTTTGGTCCACCTTGAGCAACTTGATGAGCAGTGTCGAGATGCCTTGGTGGCTCTAGAAGTAAATAAATGTCGCATAAAGGTCCAGTATGATAAGTCTGTCCATCCAAGGAGGTTTAGTGAGGGAGACTTGGTCCTTTTGTGGGATCAACCGAAAGAACCCTTGGGGGTAGGAAAGTTTAACCCCATGTGGTGTGGTCCTTACATTGTCAAATGTGTGTTGGAGAAGGGCGCTTATGAGTTAGTGGATTATGAAGGAACGGCCTTGGAAGAGCCTAGGAATGGGCTCTACCTCAAAAAATACTATGCATGATTTTTCAGCCAAGGCTGGTTATTGTATATTATTGTACAGTGTTGCATAGTTAGGCATTTTTCTTATAGTGATTGGGTTTGTGATTAGTTTCTGTTTCTTTTGGAAGATGTCAATGGAATATTCCACCTACATAGGATTCGCGGATGGTGCAAGACGTCACACTCAACACTCAGCCTTTGCTGCTTGGGTGATTTATACTCCTATGGGTCAGGTATTGTCTTCAGGAGGCGTATGTCTACGGCCATATTCAAACAATGTTGCTGAATATAGTGTCGTTATTGAGCTTTTATGGGATGCCATTTCACATGGTGTTCTCTCTCTTGAGGTACGTCTTGATTTAGAGTTAGTAGTGTCACAGCTTAATGGTTTGTACCATGTTAGAGATCCGATGTTATTAAGAAGATTCTTACATGTGAGATTATTAGAATGGAAATTTGACAATATAACATACATACACATTCCAAGAATTAATAATCAAGTTGCTAACTCATATGCTAACTACGTTTTAGATTGGCATTTGTTTCATACACAATAAATTCATCACAAACACAATTTTTTACACATGTAAATAAATAAACCAATCACCATAAAATTTTTATATAACATTCAAAATGTGGTAATACATAGTGTCATGATACAAAAATGGGGCTCTCAAGCCACCAAAATATAATACACGGTAATACAAAATGTGTCACTCCAGCTACAGCTAGGAGGGGGGTTATGATCATGGAAGGTCACTACAGCTCTAGCTAGCCGTCAGAATAATCACACCCATGCTTGTGGTACACCCACCACCTGGTGCTGCATAGCCTCAGGAAAGTCCTCGAATTGCACCATGGGAACTCTGTGTGTCAGCCTAACAAAGTTGGTATGAATGCTCTGGAGCATCCGCTCCGCATCCACACCTGTGATATCATCTCCTCTTCCCCTTCGTCTATGACAAGGGAAGCCTTCAGGCTGTCGTGGTCCCACATTTGCATCCAAATGGTAGATGTCACTATGTATTGTCACCCAAAAAATATGTCTTTTGATTCCATATAATCAGAAAACACAAAAAAATTAAATAACTCAAAAATTTAAAGAGAGGATCGAGATTCGTTACCTATGTCACCGTATGCCGATCCTGGTGGTAGCAGCATGTCCGGGTCCCCCCAAAAATATATCCCCACATAGGGGTAGTCATCGATGGCAACTATTTGTCGTCACCACCATGGAAAGAAATCAGATGGATAGGGGTTGGCCACCCTACCTCCCCCCATTCTACGCATCGCATCCACCCAACGCTGTTGGGCCAGATCTTGAATCTCGTGAAGAGGAACGTCAACTCTGGGGCTCAATCCTAGAACAAGATTGAAGAAAAACATGCTTAGTATGCTGTTGAAACCGAAGTTTCACACTCTGCCCATCTTACACTCACTGAGCTGATGTTTCATGTTGCTTAGTAGTGTAATGCTCTAGTCATAGACTGTGGGTCTCATGCACTCCATTGCATAGAACATCAGAGGCCGCGAGGCCTGGTGGAGTGAAGCCAAGCCTGCTATCCTGCCCAATCTCAGTAGGATGGCCTTTAGGCCCAGCACCTGTATAGAGTTGGTTGGGATTTGACTCCCCACCTTATCTGTGTCCGAATAGCAGTACACCACAATGTACTCATCTATAGTCAGGCCACCTCTGGGTCCACCGTGAGAATGAAGGTTCACTACTTCCCCCCGTCGAGAAAGTCTAGTAATAAATTATATGTCATCCACCTTTATGGTGAGGGACATCCCATCTATCTGGAAGGACTCTGAGTCTGGATCCCAGTAATCCACCAACATCTGCAATAGTCTTGGTTTTGCCCTCAAGCCACCAAGACGCCAAAATTTGTAGAACCCACATGCACGTAGCACTTGTTAAGCCATTAGATTGGCCCTTACTGCCTCCTCTACATCACCATGTTCATGTTCTCTCCATTCTAGGACCATCCTACACAAAAAAATGCAAGTTTTCCCATTAGATTACTTAAAAAACCTCATGCGCGGCTGCATATGCGACCGTTTTCCAAACAACCGCATATGTATGTGACTGTGAGGGCATTCTCCGCGTATATCTAGCCCTATAAGTGGAAAAACCCTCAATTTCCATGTGGGCTGTAGCGCCCTTTTTAGATTGTCCTAGAAACCTCAAATGACCATGGAATTTGATAAAAATTGCATTTAAATGGAAGAGAAGAGCATGGCTAAGTACCAGGAAGAAACAATAGTGGATTCCGCCGGCTGGATCTCCTGGAATTCGCTGTTGAAAATCTGAGCTCAATTGGGTAAAAATTTCAAATGTTTTATAATGTTTTGAATTTTTTACTATTTATAGAAAATTTTCAAATTTTTGAAAATTTTTACCCCCTTTCCTATAGTTTGGACCATTTCTAATCATTTTGGACTGTTTTTTACCTAATCTTTGGCAGCTATTGAGTCATGTCACCTTTGAACAGAGCACTGTGTATCACATCCATTGGTTGGGTTTATAGTTTGACTTTAGGAGATGTACTCATTTATATGAGTTTATCTCCATCGACTGGTTAAGCTTCCAGTCCCCACGGAGCCTTTGTCAATGCCTCCTGTGTCACAGAGATGTCCCAGTTGTATATGTTGAGTCTATGCTTCCTTTATTTAAGTCACCATACGCTATTATGCTCTTGTTAGAAGGAAGTTGAAACCTGAGTCAGCCATTCCTCAGTTATCTTGACTTTGCATGTCGGCCATTCCCGGTACAATTACTGGTTCGTGCACCTTATGATCGAGTCCTTCCACATTATACATCTTTGCTGAGTACCTCGTGTTGGATGACGGGGGATGCCTTAATTCCCTCCTTCCAGCGTATTTCATCCCATCGACTTCATATCATTTATTATGGGATTGGAATCTAGAGTCATTTTGAGTTCCTTGAGACTTGCACTCATCAGTGGCAGGTTCTCTCGCCATTGACAGTCTTTGGGAATACATCAATGTCCCCTGATCGATGGATCCTCTCAAGTGTTCGACCTCAAAACATTTATTCACACTTGTTAGTTTGCACTCTAGTACCTTGATTCTCATTTTCATTATCGGTGGGTGATCTCGCGTCTGTTAACGGTATACATCAATGACCAGTAATCAGACGATGGACTACTATGTTTGACCTCAACACCTCTATTCACATAGTAGGACATGTACTCGTAGCGGTTTGTGTAGAAGACCTTCCAGATCGGTGGAATCTCTTATATGCTACCTCCTTGATTGTGCTAGTGTTCATGAGATTTCAGCTCTCGTGACTTGATTCCAGTTTATGTCAGACATTTCCAGCCATTATGGATATCTTGATCCATTAAATAACTTCAGCCATTATGGAGATCATGGTCCTTTGTATATCTTCATCATGGAGATTCTGATTTATCTATATTGTATGTGGTGATGACCACTTATGTGATATCTTTTATCATTCCTATTCATGGCCATTGTACTCTTATGTATCTGGGACTACTATATGTATTTGCAGTTATATGCAGAGTTGTATCATTGTACTATGCTGATTGGGTGGCTAGTCTTCCATTTAGGATCCTTCATCACCGCACTTTTGGGATGGACTTATAATGTATTTTAGCCATCGTATGACCCCTCTGAACTCACACATTAGGGGGCATATGTTATAGCTGATTTTACCACTCCAGGTGAATCACACTTGTATGGCCTTCCCCTATCCCTTTGCAGACTCCTTAGACCCCTTGGACCATTTTTTGTCCTTTTATGTTTCCTAGACCATCCCTAAAAACATGTGTAAATTCATATAAGCAACTTTTAAACCCCTAATCACGTATATACATGGGTTTGAACACTAAAACCGTGTACATCGGGATGTGTGCATAATCCAAATCCTTTTGGAGTTTTCCTTGACATGGATCCAACTCACTTGACTCCTGGCCTTCCGTATGCCTTGAGATCGCTCGGATTTGACCTTTCATTACCCCTTTGAAAAGCTATATAAGGAACTCTTTGGTACATTGAAGGCATAAGAGAGAATTGAGAGCAAAGAAACTATAGTCCATTGTTGCTGGAACTTGTGCTTGAGTCTACATCCCTTTGTCCCTTGGAGCACTTTTGTGTTCTTCCCAAGCTTGCCTTTTGCTTGTGAGCTTGCTATCGAGAGATGGAGGATTGAGGTGGTGGAGGCCCAAGTGGGGGATTCAGTTTCTCCGATTCACAGATGTGCTGACAAAGGTTGTATCCATTGTAATATCTGATTTTATATTAATAGAAATATCTTTTCCTGTCCAATAATGTATGCTTGAATTAATATTTTATCCATGGGATGATTTCAAATGCTTATACATTGTTGATTATATATGCTAGAATAGATATAACACCAATATATATAGTATGCTTGTATTGTTTACTTGTTGTTGAGGAAGTAATTTATCAATTCAAGCTGAAGTTGGAAAGCTCAACGGGGATCTACTTCAACCGTTCGGAATAAGGTACGAGGTCTGATCCTTTAGTGTTAGATATTTAATTTCTATTGCATATTGGAAAGGATTGATTTCTGGAGTCAAGCTGTCTGTTGTGGTACCCCAAGCCATAGGAGTTTTCCGAAAACAATGGACTATAGTTTCTTTGCTCTCAATTCTCTCTTATTCTTTCAATGTACCAAAGAGTTCCTTATATAGCTTTTCAAAGGCGTAATGAAAGGTCAAATCCGAGCGATCTCAAGGCATATGGAAGGCGAGGAGTCAAGTGAGTCAGATCCATGTCAAGGAAAACTCCAAAAGGATTTGGATTATGCACACATCCCGATGTACACGGTTTTAGTGGTCAAACCCGTGTATATACACGATTAGGGGTTTAAAAGTCATGTATATGAATTTACACATGTTTTTAGGGATGGTCTAGGAAACATCAAAGGACAAAAAATGGTCCAAGGGGTCTAAGGAGTCTGCAAAGGGACAGGGGAAGGCCATACAAGTGTGATTCACCTGGAGTGGTAAAATCAGCTATAACAGAAGGGGATTTCACTACTGAAGAACATCTAGAGGCATTTTACAGCTATGCTGAAAATATTAACATAGAACAAGAAGATGTATGTACTAGGGTGTTTGTGCAAAGCTTAGATGGCTAGGGTAGGAAGTGGTTTAAGGAACTACCTGTTGGATCAATGGAAGGCATAGAGGCCCTAGATGACATTTTCCTAAAGCATTGGGGAGAAAGGAGAGACCACATCTACTATATCACAAAATTCAGCAACCTGAAAAGAGAAAATGGGGAGTCTGTCTCCAAATTTACCAAGAGATTCAACAATATGTACATCAAGATCCGTATTGAAATTAAGCCCACCGATACCTTAACTAGGATAACTTATGCAAATGCCTTTGACTTTGACTTCTACCTACTTCTCAGAGAAAGGAGGTCTGCCTCCTTATCACTCATGCAGGATGCTGCCCTAGAGGTAGAGTCAAACATTTTGGCATCTCAGAAGGTCAAAGGGAAGATAGACAAGAGAAAGCAACCAGCAGACTCTAGTGGGGCTTCTGCATTAGAGAAAACGATTGAAAAAATGACCAAAATTTTAGATAACCTGACTGCTGAAATGTCTAAATTGAAGGACCAAGGAAATCTACTTGTGAGGGGTAAAGGGCCAAGTGACTTTGCTCCTCGAAACCCAAATTTTGTTCCTTATAGAAGAGGAAACCCCCCAGTTCAGATTCTCAGAAGGGAGAGAAATCAAGGGGAAGATCAGAGGATAAGAGCTCCATTTCAAAATGATGTATTAGAAGAAGAGACAGAATTCATTGAAGAAGAAGGATAAGCTAAAGAGAATATCCACTGCATGGAGGATGAAGTGGACTATTCTTTTCTGACATAGGCAGAATATGAGGAAGCCCTGATTGATGAGCAGATCACTGAAGAGGATTTATATTAGGCTAATGGTCATGGAGGTTACAAAATGAGGTCTAGGATGGGTTCTCCCCTCAAGAAGAATGTTGTACCTGTCAAGCAACCTGCTGCACCAACTAGAAAGGTTGTTGTTTTACCAAAGAAGGTGGTTGTCCCATCCAAAGCATTGCAGAAACTAGAACCTTCAGCCACACCTGATCAAGTCCAACTCAAAACTACAGCTCATGAGGTAAGGTTTCGAGATAGGCTGCATTATTCTTTCAACCTTGAGTCTGAAATTCAAAAATTGAAAATCCCTTTCCCTTTAATTGAGCTAATTGAAGAATGATGCATTCAAGTCCTCCATTCTAAATTCCCTTCAGCCCAAGGTGCACATTGACACCAACTTTGTGAAACTGTAAGATGACAAGCCTATTGTAACCCTAGGCCCCATGATCAAAGACCTAAAGGACTCATGTCCTCCATTCTACATATCCTTGAATATCCATGATAAAATCCTCCATAACTGTCTGCTGGATTCAGGAGCCTCTCATAACCTAATTCCAAAGGCTGTGATGGATGAGCTTGGTCTCAGCATCACCAAGCCCTACCATGATTTATTCTCCTTTGACTCCACGAAGGTCAAGTGCTTGGGCCTCATCAAAGACCTAGTTGTGAACCTAACTTAGCTACCTTCGAAAGGCATCATGATGGACATTGTAGTGGCTGATATTCCTCCAAAGTTTGGTCTCTTGCTATCTTGGTCATGGAGCAAAATAATAGGTGGCACCCTTTAGATGGATCTCACATATGCCACCATTCCCATGTTTGGAGGAGAGACTAAGAGGCTGTATAGGGAAAATCAGCTGGCATACATTATAAGCAAGGAGAGCAACTAAGTGAATCACCCCATCTATGCAGTGGACACTGATTTTAGGTCATGCATTTTGCAAATAGATGATTCTCAGCAGACATCAGTCTAGCTCACTAAGCCCACCTGTCAGCAGCCCGAAGAAGTGACCACAACAATCTGGACCATGTATTTTGATGGGGCTAGCACTCAAAACTCAGCAGGTGCAGGTGTAGTATTGATCTCCCCATCTAAGGAAAACATCCACCTATATTATAAGCTTGATTTTAAAACCACTAACAACGTAGCAGAATATGAAGCCTTGCTGCTAGGAGTTAAAGCTACCAAGGAGATGGGGATCATGTGCATAAATATTTTTGGAGATGTAGACCTCATCATACAGCAGGTCAACAACACTTTTCAGACAAAAAAGATCAGACTGAAGGCCTATAGGCATGAGGTATGGAAACTCAGAGACTCATTTATGTTTTTTGAACTGTCATATATTCCTAGGGCTTTGAATCACCTGGCTGATTCCCTAGCTGTCTCTGCAAGTCTGTTTGTTCCTCCTTTACCCCCTAAGCTCAATTATGATGTTCAGGTAAAGTACATACCCTCTTTGCCAGATAATGTAAAATTTTGGAGGGTGTTTGAGAATGATGATGATCTTAGTAAATTACTTCAGTTAGTAGATGAATTCTTTGACATACATATAGACTAGGAAAACCTAAACATGGAGGAATCCAAACAACTCAAGTTAAAAGATAAAGTGGCTGATCAGAACATTGTCCAATTGCCCAGCAACTACATACCCCGAGGTCTAGTACCACTGGAATAAATGTTTGATCACAATGAAATCCCTTTCAATCCTGCCAAAAAGTAGCTAGATCCTTCTATCCAAGAGCAAAACATAGGCAGCCAAAGCCATCCTAAATTGATAAATCTTTCCACAGGATTGAATGCTGATCAGAAGTCTAAATTTTGCAGCTTGATAAAAGAGTTTGCTGATGTTTTTTCCTGGGAGTATAGTGACCTAAAAACTTATGACACCAATATCATCCAGCACAGAATTCCTTTGGAGAAGGACACCATTCCTTTCAAACAAAAGCTGAGACCTATCATCCCTCTCCTATTACCAGTGATTGAAAAAGAGATCCACAAGCTCCTTAAAGACAAGATCATAATCCCCCTTAGGTATTCCAAGTGGATTGCAAACCTGGTAGTGGTAAGAAATAAAAATGGAGAAATCAGGTTGTGTGTGGATTTTAGAAACCTGAACAAGTGTTGAAAGAAAGACAACTATCCACTGCCCAAGATGGAACACCTATTGTAGAAAGTCTTGTGGGATAGGGTTATGTCCTTCCTTGATGGCTTCTCTAGATACAACCAAGTTGCTGTGCACCCTGATGACCAAGAGAAGAATACCTTTACAACCCCCTGGGGCACCTTCATGTATGCTAAAATGCCATTTGGGCTAATGAATGTTGGGCATACTTTTCAGAGAGCCATGGACCTAGATTTTGTAGGGCTAAAAGATAAATTTGTGTTGATATATTTGGATGACCTAACAGTTTACTCTTACATCCATCATGACCACTTGCAGCATTTAAGGAAGGTATTTCTGAAGTGCAGAAGGTATGGAATATCACTGAACCCCAAGAAGTCCTAGTTTGCACTCAATGAAGGAAAGTTCCTAGGCCACATAATATCAGCTGAAGGTGTAAAGATCGATCGGTAAGGGTGGAAGCAATCCAAAAGATATAAATACCAAGGTCAAAAAGAGACATTCAGTCCTTTTTAGGCAAGATAAACTTTGTCAGGAGGTTCATTCCTAATTTCTCTGAGCTGGTAAAGCACATAACAGTCATGCTAAAAAAGGATGCAGAAATAAAGTGGACTGACTAGGAAAAAAACTCTTTTGAAGACATTAAGAAAGCTATCATGGAGGCCCCAACCCTGATTAGTCTTGACTACACCAAGGTTTTTTACACTTTCTCTTTTGCATCTTATGAGACAGTGGCAGCTGTACTATTACAAAAGAATGATGAGGGTATTGATCATCCAATTGCATTCTTCAGCAGAACCCTGAAAGATGCTGAGATGAAGTATGACCCAATTGAGAAGCAGTGTTATGCTCTCATAAAATCTTTGAAAACTTTCAAAATCTACATTCTCCATGCAAAGGTCATTGCATATGTCCCTTCAGCTGCTGTGAAGGATGTTTTGACTCAGCCAAACATTGATGGAAAGAGGGCTAAGTGGATTGGCCCTTTTGTGATAGCCCAGGTGCATAAGAATAACACCTTCAAATTGCAGAATCTAGAAGGTGAAGAGGTATTTGATGGCCCATTGAACGGGAGTTCTTGAAACTCTATTTTATTTGAGGCTCCGAGGCCTTATTATTGTAAATTAGTAGATAGTAGGTTTTTTTGATTTTAGAATAAACTACATGCCCAATGGAACAGTAGATGATAGTGTTAAGTTACTTAGTTTCTTTTAGGGAAAGGCATTTTTGGTCTGGGATTCTTGGGACCTTGCTGGGAGGTTCCCATCCCCAAGCAGGAGCCAGATGTCATCTCCCAAAATAATTTATTTTGACAGTATGAAGAATTTAACTCATGCGACGAAGGATGTGAATATCATTGACAGTTTGAAAGCCGTTGTTTTTGATTTGGGTGAAAAATTCACAAGTTGTAGATTTCGATGGATTAGGCAAGGCTCAAAACATCTCATTAGCCACCGAAAAGGGTCATCTTCGGTAGATTAGAAAGGAGTGCAACATATACACTAACCACTGAGAGAACATTTTTGACAGCAGGTCAGAGGTTTAATCATCAAAGAAATAAGCAACACTTAAAGCCTTATCCAAGAACCAATATGAGAATCTAGATGATGAAGAAGCTCTTTTCATCAAGAAACTTGAGAAAGGTACTGACAATTCCAAAGGAAAGCTACCTTTGAAATGTTTTAACCATGGAAGTATTGAATTTTTCCAATAAGTGTTCTTACAAAAAAAAGAGGATAGTGATGATGAAGAACCTTGTTGTCATAAGAAAGATCAAAAGAGTAAGACCATGTACAAAAATAAGTTGAAGAAAAATAAGAAAAACTTATATTCCAAGGAAGACAATGAATATGAAGAGATAAGTGAAGATACTGAAGTCTTATTCATGGTATTAGAGAGCGGAATATCTGAAGAAAAAATAGAAGGTGTGGTAGATATCAAAGAAGAACTTGTAAGTGATATTAAAGAATTAGGGAAGTATAAAATGAAGTACAAAAAATCAAAAACTCATATGGAAGTATTTGAAGAGAAAAATAATGATGCAGAAAGAGTTATTGTTGACTTAAAAAATCAATTTCTAGTAGCAAAAAAGGCTAAAAACAATCTAGAATAGAAGGTAAAAAGAAGAATACAAGAATCTGAAAGGCTTGAAGAAGATATTATGTTCCTTAGAAAGAAGCTGGATGAAGAAACTGTCAAATCAAAATTTGAGAAAAACTCAAAAACCTTAGATGAAATCTTAAGTGTCCAAATACCATCAAACGATAAATATGGATTAGGATTTGACAAAGAAAAGAAGCCACTACATTCATTTTGCACAAACAAATATGAAAACAAACATATATGATGCATAGAAGACAAACGACAAGTAGACATCAACAACTCTTTTTGGGAAATTGTTATATCGGTAACAATTTTGGACAAATAGCTAGAAATTGTAAACTAATGGTTCCTATTGAGAAAGGAAGTACAACACAAACTTATTTCTATAAGAAAAATGGTACTAAAATCAATCAAGAAGGAAGAAGCCACAATTATTTTTCTCCTCTACAGAGTCACAATATAGAATGCTACAAATGTGGTAATAAATGACACATTGCTAGAAACTTTAAACTAGTGATTCCTATGGATAACACATCAAAATATCAAGACAAAGAGGAGAGGAAGGCTTCAAAGAAGAAGGATGATGTGAAATGTTCATTATCTCTATGTGCTATAGAAAAACAAAATCTATGGCATGTGGACAGTGGATGCTCAAAACACATGACAAGAGACCCAAATAAATTTATAAGCCTGAAAAGAAAGAAAAAAGGAAAAGTGACTTTTGGAGATAATATATCCTCTAAAATAATTGGGAAGGGTAAAATAGCTATTAGAGACAAAATGAAAGATGAAAAATGTTTTGCTTGTAAAGAACTTAAAACCTAATCTTTTAAGTGTGAGCCAAACATGTGATCAATGAAACATATGTATATTCGATTCCAAGAAGTGTGAAATCAAAAGAAAAGATTAAGGAAAACTTGTTGGGACTACTGTAAGAACTCCAAGCAATGTGTATATTCTAGAAAATGAAGAACAATGTTATATGAGTCAAACTGATGAAACTTTATATGGCATAGAATGATGGGGCACCTGGACTTTGAAAATCTTGTAAAAGTTAGTAGGAAGGGAACTGTGAGAAATATGCCAAAGATCATAAAACCACCAAATCATGTTTGTAGACACTGTGTTCATGGGAAATAGACAAGAATACATTTTAAGGTCAAATAACATACAACCTCTCAGCCATTAGAAATAATTCACACTAATCTTTGTGGACCAACAAGGACTAAAAGCTTTCAAGGTGAATATTACTTTTTGTTATTAATCGATGATTATACAAGGATGGCATGGGTTACTGTAACATCCCCGACCCTCCGACGGGAAAAGAGGACACTACTATATGTCAATCATCCGGGGATCTATCCCCATGAACATGAACATACATATACATATAATGTTGAAGCATGATACTTTAAATCATAAAATATATCACGAAGCATAACCATTCATTATACACAATGGAAGAAAAACATATCAATCAACACTTCATGCATATACCGATCAACATTTAACATGTATATCAGCATTCATTAACATTAAATATGATTGTAGACACAAGTTAGGTAAGGATAATTATCTTATAAAGAGCTTGTTCCGCAACTAGCTACATCGCTGCAACGTTCCACCCAACCGTAGGCTCACGTGCTCTTTAATCTCTCAGTAAAGCTGCAACCCCCGAGCCAGGCATGATTCCCCAAGGAATAAGGAACTAAGTAGGCTTACACATAGCCATGGATAACAACACCACAAGGGTACATAGTTCAGCCAAGCCAACACAGTTGGTTTTATTAGGCGGACAACGGATCAACCAAGCCAACACAGTTGGGTTTATCAGGCCATCTAGGAGCTGGGAAAGGATAATGCTAAGCTGGTGAGCTCATTGAAGAGCTACAGACACCAACAATAGAACCAGTTTGGCTTTTAGAACACCCACACACACCCAACACAAGGAGATCATCCCTTTCTCTACAACGCAGTCCCTCAGACCCTGATCTCCCTTCTAGAGCTATTCAGGGGTTGTGGAGAAGGAATCTAGTTCAGTAGCTCTATCTATGTGGTTCTCAGTCCACCAGGTTTCTCAAGCACCTCAGGCCCTCATTCACCACTCCAATGCAGTCCAAGGAAAAAACCACTACATGTAAGCAGCCAAACAACTATTCAAGCTTTTACAGGGGAAAAAAACAGTCAATCCATTGTGGCAAACATCAGCCCACAACAACTATGAACCCACAAAAATTCCTCAAGGCAATCGCTGGAAAATTACATAGACAGTGATGGGAAAGGAAAACGATTCTCAGACTGTGCGTGAGGGGGAAAAATACACAGCCAAAATGAAATGTGGATGAAACCACCAACCACACAGTGCAGGGACTCACAGCACCCAGTTGATCCTCAATGCATTTGTTGTAGAACTTGCACAGGTAGAGGAGTGGGAGAAAGAACAAACTACCACTCTATATGGAAAGACAAAACGCAATCCGTCGAACTATCCAAGAAAATCATAGCCTCAAACCAACGATGGACATAACAGGACCATACGCAGTCTGAAATTGATGGGAAAAAGATGCAAAACTCTACGTGAATAGAGGAAGAACGTTTTTTTGACTAGAAAGCCGTGTCTCAAAGGAATGGCAAAACCCTGACAATGAATTGTGGATTCCTTTAATTTCACTTAGCATGATGTAAGATGGAAAAACTCGCGATCTCCCTAGTGGGCAGACCATCCGCTACCCAAAAGGCACATTGTGGAGAGTGAGTGAATGCGTGAGTGTAGGAGTGGTCTTTTTTCCAGCAAATCACTATCCCCACTAACAATAGAAAACTAAGGTGGTGGTGAGAAAAAGAGAGGGGTGACACATGTCTCTTCCCCCATGACTCAATGTTCAACATTCCCCTTCCTTACCCTTTGGAAATCATACCCCTTCTCAATTTAGTTGTTGTGAACATAGCTGGTTGGGTTATTTAATTAAAAAATGTGTGTTTACATGATGCCACAATTGAATATATGCTGTATGTCTCGATATACCATTGGTGGCCATTCCAAATTAGAAACACAACATAACCAAATCTATGGTGGGGCCTTGGCCATTAGCTCTGCACCAATATTATTTACAATATATGCAAGCGGGGTTAAAAATAGGGTATTACATTCCCCTCCCCCTTCAATAGAACTGTCCTCAGTGCTTTACAAAATTTGAACAGAAGTGCTACATTGGTACTGCCTCAGTGTTCCATAGGATTGAACAAAAATGGATGTGCCAATCGCATGGCATCCTCTAGCTCCCACGTAGCCTCTTCAGGTCCGTAGTGCTCCCATTACACCTTTACCTGCCCTATGGCTTGGTTCCGAAGCATTGTGATCTTCCGGTTGAGGATGCGCATTGGCTCAATTTGGAACTCTCCCTCGGGTTTCACGTGAATCACATCCCAATTTATTACATGGTTAGGATCATGTACATATTTCTTAAGAAAATAAACATGAAAAACATTATGAGCTCTAGTACTAGCAAGCAATGCAAGTCTATATGCAACAGGCCCTATTCTTTCAAGCACTTCAAATGGCCCACAATATCTATGTGACAACTTGGCACAACTTCCAAGATTCAAGGAAATTTTCTTTGCCTTCACTCTGAGGTAAACATGATCCCCAACACTAAACTCTCTGTTCATCCTATGCTTATCTACATAGCTTTTCTGTCTGTCCTATGCTGCTTTCAGATTCTACCTGATCTTTACAACCTCTTGCTCCATTTCCTTGAGCAATTCTAGTCCAAGCACAACTTTGTTCACTAGGTTGTCCTGAGTCACTGGTGTCCTGCACCTTCTGCCATACAAAGCTTCATATAGACTCATCCCCAAGGATGCCTGTTGTCCATTGTTGTAAGCAAACTCTACCAAGTGTAAGTAATCTTCCCACTTGGTTGGTTTGTCCATCACATACATGTGAAGCATATCTTCAAGCACCTGATTAACTCTTTCTGTCTACCCATCTGTCTGAGGATGGTATGTAGTGCTGAAGTTTAACTTTGTACCCAAATTTGCAAAAAACCCCTTCCAAAAATTGGAAGTGAACTTGACATCTCTGTCAGAAACTATTGCTTTTGGCAATCCATGCAATTTGAAAATCTCCTTCATGAAAATCTTTGCAATGTCATCAGTCTTATGCGTAGAATTCACTGGTATAAAATGTGTTGCCTTTGTCAACTTGTCTACTACAACCATGATGGAATCATGTTGTCTCCAAGTCATCGGCAATCCTGTAATAAAATCCATGGAAATAACTTCCCATTTCCATTCCATAACTGGCAAAGGCTGCAACAAACTTGCTGGATGTTGATGCTCAACCTTTAACTGTTGACATTCCATGCACCTTGAAATGTATTCAGCCATGTCCTTTTTCATACCTGGCCAAAAGTACTGCCTTCTAGATGTGGCGATTGTCTTCTGATATCCTAGGCGACCAGAATACAGAGCTTGATGGATTTCATCCATAACAATTCTCCTCAAATATGCTACTTTAGGAATATAAATTCTTCCTTTAAAAGTGAGAAGTCCATATTCTTCCAATTTATATCCCTCATACCTCTTCTCAATACCTTGCTGCTACAATTTGTCTTTTACCTTCTCATACAATTCATCTTCGGCAAGATGATTAACAATCTGCTGCCTCAATTTTGATTGGCAAATACTAAGAGATGCCACATGCATTTCCTGTACCTTCCTACTGAGTGCATCAGCTACCTTATTTTATTTTCCTTTGATGTGCTTGATTTCAAAATCAAACTCACATAAAAATTCCATCCATATCGCTTGCCTATCATTCAGAGTAGGCTGATCAAACAAATGCTTTAGGCCGCAGTGATCTGTCCTGAGTTCAAAATATTCTACCCATTAAGTAATGTCTCCACATCTTGAGAGCATCTATTATGGCTGCAAGCTCTAGATCATGAGTGGCATAGTTCTTCTCATGCTCCTTCAACTTTCTCGACTCATAACATATCATGTGGTTGTCCTGCATAAGGACTCCTCCAAGCCCTTGTCTGCACGCATCGATACATACCACAAAATCTTTCTCTGGATCTGCAACCTTCAATACTGGCACACTGGTGAGAATATTCTTCAACCATTGGAATATTTCTTCACACTTCGAAGTCCATTCGAACTTTGTCCCCTTATTTTTCAAAGAAGTGATGGCATGTGCAACTTTGGAAAATCCTTCAATGAATCTCCTCTAGTATCCTGCAAGTCCCATTAAAGATCTCACATCCATCACATTTCTTGGAGTAGGCCAATTCATAATGGATTCAATCTTTCAGGGTCTACTGATATACCCTCTTCTGAGATAATGTGACCCAAGTACTGAATTATATCCCTGTAGAAGTCACACTTTCTTAGTTTTGCATACAACTGATGTTCCCTGAGCACTTGCAATGTCAGTCTCAAATGCTCTTCATGCTCTTCCTCATTCTTAGAATAAACAAGAATGTCATCAAGAAAAACAAGAACAAACTTGTCCAAATACTTACTGAAGACACTGTTCATAAGGCACATGAACTAGGAATCAAAATCATCAAAGAATAATTGACAAATACTCATGAATTGGAAAATAACTGGATTCCAAATAGGTTTCCTCTCTGTATATTATATAAACAATACAGGATTACAATTTCCATGCATAGCAATAGCTTAACTCCATGAAGAATTCGAATACCTAAGGGACAATTCGAATTCAGTGAGTGAGTCTAGCTTAACTGACTCTTTGCCATGCAATCTCACTCAGTTAACCACTTGACCAAAACCCTCATTGACTCACCAAACCCTAACTGAAGTTGGAGTGCAATAAATGACTGAATCTCAATTGAAGGAGATCAAGCACATGTCATAGCAATCCAATCATCAAGTGCTAGTACTTCATGACTCCAATAAACCCTGATGAGGTTAACTGAAGCTGAACTGACCATCAGAAGTTGGTGAAAGCGCCATGTTCACTCCAGTTCATTAAAATAATAATAAATAATCATTAAATAATATATTTAATGAATGGAGGCGCCTTAACTGATTGTAACTGATTGGTTGAACTGAGAGTAACCACCAGTTAGCAATTAGGTTCATGAATGTCACACAGATCACCCCTGGAGTGCTCCAGTTAGCCTCCTTGACTGTAGGAGAAGGCTAAGTTAGCCTCCTTGACTGTAGGAGAAGGCTAAGTTAGCCTCCTTGACTGTAGGTAGGCGTGGGAGTGACTGGGATGATGGTAATTAATGCTCCACTGATGTCAATTAAACTTAGGATAGTGGTTTAACTAGGCCAATTTTACCGAAGGATTGAGTATGAAGGTAAATGTCTCCAACACCCCCCCTTAAGCTATACTCAGGAAGAGTTAGAAAACATAGATGCATAAAATGCCAGGGCCCTGGAAACAAAGGTCATAGGTCACCCTGTACAATAAATCAACTGAAACAATGCTCAAAATAAACTAAGTGAGGAAAAGAGGGAAAACCCAGTGGGAAAAAACCCCCCCTCAAGCTGAACACTGAAAGTAGTCTGGATCACCTTTATGAACTCACCCCCAACAGTGAATGGAGGTAAGTGAACTTCTTTTCTGAAAATCTCTTGGTGAAGATGTCTGCAATCTGCTCATCAGTCGGGCAGTATTGCAGAATGATAGTCCTGTCATGCACTAGCTCCCTGATGTAGTGCATGTGAATTTCTACATGTTTGGTCCTTTTCCTGGTAACTAGATCCGTGGCTAGCTTAATAGCACTCTGGTTGTCACAGAATATAACAGTGGACAAAGTACTACCAAGATCAAACTCTGAAAGAATGCCTTGCAACCAAAATGCTTGGATGCAAGCATTCACCGCTCCTCGATACTCAGCCTCTGCTGAAGATAGTGCTATGGCAGCCTGATTTTTGCTTGACCAGAAAATAGGGCCACCACCAAACATGAATACATATCCGGAAGTTGACTTCTGATCAATAGAATCACCCGCCCAATCGGAATCTGTGTATCCAACCAACTCTAGCTCGGAGTCTGCAGCATAGTGAATGCCGTAGGTCCTGGTTCCTTGAATGTACTGGAGGATCCTCTTGGCTGCCTTCCAATGAATATCATGAGGCTGCTGCATGTATCTTAATACAGCATTCATGGCATAACAAATATCAGGCCTAGAATGTTTCAAGTACAACAAGCTACCAATCAGCTGTCGATAGATAGTGCAGTCCATGGGAGGTGTGCTTTTTCCTTCTTCAAGGATGATCCCTGAAAGGAAAGGGAATGGTACAGGCCTACATTCAGCCATGTTAAACTTGAATAACAGGTTTGAAATGTATTTTTACTGAGTGACCATAATCCCATCAGAATTTTGCTCGATTTCGAGCCCCAAAAATTGTTTTAGAAGCCCCAAATCACTCATTTCAAAGGCATTGTGGAGAGCTGTTTTGATGGATGAAATGGAGGCAATTGTGCTACTGGTGATCAGTAATTCATCAACATATAAAAAAATGATAATTATATGATCATCATGCTACTGTAAATACACATTTGGATCTGATCTACATCTCTAAAAGTTTTGCGAGAGAAGGAAGGCATTCATCTTGGAATACCACTCTCTTGGGGCCTGTTTTAACCCGTATAGTGACTTCTTTAGATTGCAAACCAAATATGGATCAGTGATGTAGCCCTCAGGATGTTTCATGTATATCTCCTCATGAATATCTCCATGTAGAAAGGCTGACTTAACATCCATGTGATGCACCTCCCAGTGCTTGGAAGCGGAAATAGCCAAAACAAGGCGGATGGAGTCCATTTTTGCAACCGGTGCAAAGGTCTCATGGTAGTCCACTCCTTGGACCTGAGAGAAACATTTTTCTACCAGACTTGACTTATATTTGTAGGTTCTTCTATCAGCAGCAAACTTTTTCCTAAACACCCACTTGAATTGAACCAATTTCCTTCCCGGAGGAAGAGAAACTAGCTCCCAAGTAGTGTTTTTCTGAAGAGAATTCATCTCTTCATCCATGGCAACTTGCCATCTCGGATCCTTCCAAGCATGGTAGTAGGATTTTGGATCTGAAATAATCATCAAATAGCAAGTTCTAGACAGAAAAATATTAGAACAAGAGAGTGCAATACCTGCTCTTTGGAAATCAGACCGGGTTCTCCTTGGATCATCCGGATTTCCAATGTTGTCTCCTGCGGAGGAGAGTGTCTGTCGGGCCCATGTAGGAAGATGATTCTGCACTTCAGGTTCTGATTCAGTATTTGATTTTTTCTACACACTAATATCAGAAATTAGAGGATCCAAATCAGGGTCATCATCCTCAATTTCATCATCCAAATATTCAGTGGAATAGGAAGGAATTTCAGCAGTTTTCTCCTCCACTAGTTCCACCTCCTGAAGAGGCTCATCGAACTTGACACTTCTCTCAATGATGATCTGTTTGGTATTGATATCCAGCAGCTTGAATCATTTAGATTCATCAGGATATCCAATAAACATACATTCTATGCTCTGCGGTTGCAAAGCCCTTCTTTTATCAAGCGGAATCCAGGCCCATGCAGTGGACCCAAATACTCGTAGGTTCGACACATCTGGCTTGTGTCCAAAGTATGCTTCGAAAGGAGTCTTTAATTTCATTGATGAATGTGGTACCCTATTCGGAATGTATGCTGCAGCATGCATGGCTTCAGCCCACAAATTTGCAGCAAGCTTCTTTGACTCCAACATAGAGGTGGTCATCTCTTTGAGAGACCGGTTCTTCCTTTCTGCTACTCCGTTCTGCTGGGGAGTGTAGGGAATTGAATGTTGGAACTGAATACCACTTTGGGAGAAAATGGACAGAAACTAATTACTGACATACTCCCCTCCATTATCATATCTCAATATCTTTATCTTAAGCCCAGAGGCATTTTCGATCAAAGCCTTCAATTTAGAAAATTTCTCACATACCTCTGATTTCTTTTTGAGAAAGAAAACCCATGTATACCTGGAAAAATCATCAATAAAGGTAAGCAGGTACCTTGATCCATTCATGGATGTGACAGGAATTGGACCACTGATATCAGAATTTATCAGCCCCAATATGCTTGTAGCTCGGTTTTCCTTCTTCTGATCGAACTTGTGCTCAGGGTGCTTTCCAATCACACAGCCCTTGCAGACTCCCGTGGTTTCCTTGATGACCAGGAGGCCTTCAACCATGGAATTTTTCTGTAATTGCTGCAAATATTTGAAATTAATATGGCCAAACCTTTCATTCCACAGCCTACTAACCTCATTTCCATGAGTTAGCAAAGAGGTGTGCTTTTCATCCGCAACAAAGTGAGAGAACTCATAGGCTTTTGCATGGCCTTTTACAATGAGTTTCCTGGATGCAATTTCTATTATCTGAACATCATTTGGGATGAAAGAGACCCTCTTAGACATTCCTGTATGTGTCATTTTATAGACACTAAGGAGATTTGCTGCTAGAGATGGTACATACAAAACATTAGAAAAAAAACCATTTTCTAGATTTACAGTACCTTGTCCTTTGGAAATGATGGTGGAGTCATCTCCCAAGTGGATGGGAATGGATTTGCTGGTATCCAAGGATGAAAAAGAGTCTTCTTCATCCATCATGTGATTCAAAGCTCCACTGTCAATCAGCAGTGATTTGGACTTCGAAGTGCTTTCCATGAGGGCATGACCTTTCTCATGTTGTGGTTCCCGATCTTGGTGATCTCTCCTCGGAAAGCTCTCCGGAAGATTGATGTGATTCCTCTCAAGGAGAGAGATTGATTAATCAAGATTTTTCTTCATGCAGACATGTTCAGGGTGAAAAACCTTCCCCCAGTAAGAACACCTGATTCTTTCTTTCCCATTGTGCCCTTTTCCTTTGTTCTTCCTTGAACCGGAAGATTCATCATGCTGCTGATTTTCAAATCTAGGTTTTGGAGCATCAAATTTAGTTTTCTGATTTTTTTCCTGCTTTACTTTACCCTTCACATATTTGGGCCCCGTGACATGGAGGGATTGATCATGGGAAGATCGGATGATCCCCATCTGGACAATCTTGTCATGTTCACTAGTTAGGGACTCAATGAAGGCATCAAGTGTAGGCATCTTCCATTTAGGGGTTGTGAGCTTCCCCGCACGGAATGTAGAAACAAAAACTAAATAATCAGCCCTGAGTTTGGAGAGGATGGATAGGATGAGCTGATCATCTTCCTTCTCCACTTTGCATTGCTTCAAGAGAAAAACTGTATGCTTGAACTTTGTAAAGAAATCATTCAGAGTCTCGAAATTGGAAGGTTGGAGAGACATGAGTTCATTTTCAAGTTGATAAACTCTCATGTCATCATGCTTTCCATACAGAGATTCCAATTTGTCCCATATCTCTTTTGGTGTATTCATATCTGTAAGATGGAAGAGAAGATCATCGGAAATAGAGAGGCATAAGAAACCAAAGGCTTCATCCTTCTTGTTCAAGAATCTTGATTTTTCTATGGCAGATCCAGGCTCAGGTTCAGTGTCCATGGTGACTCTGTGGAGTCCTTTGCCTTTCAGCTGATGCTCCATTTTGAGTTTCCATGTGTGAAAATTGTATGGAGTCAACAGAGGTACTGAGGAGGCCATCTGGATTTGCTTGTAGTGAATGCTTCACCTGTAGAAACCTGAAAGTCAAAACATAAGGGGCAAAATAAGGTCGAATTTGAGCTATTGCTCACATTTCATGGAGAAATCTGTCAAAAATCTTGTTCTTTAGAGATTGATCTTTGTCCCGCCGTATGCTCTGATACTATATTAATTATTGCACATGATCTAGGAACTAGGAATCAAAATCATCAAAGAATAATTGATAAATACTCATGAATTGGAAAATAACTGGATTCCAAATAGGTTTCCTCTCTGTATATTATATAAACAATAAAGGATTACAATTTCCATGCATAGAAATAGCTTAAATCCATGAATAATTCAAATACCTAAGGGAAAATTCGAATTCAGTGAGTGAGTCTAGCTTAACTGACTCTTTTCCATGCAATCTCACTCAGTTAACCACTTGACCAAAACCCTAATTGACTCACCAAACCCTAACTGAAGTTGGAGTGCAATAAATGACTGAATCTCAACTGAAGGAGATCAAACACATGTCATAGCAATCCAATCATCAAGTGCTAGTACTGCATGACTCCAATAAACCCCGATGAGGTTAACTGAAGCTGAACTGACCATCAGAAGTTGGTGAAGGCACCTTGTTCACTCCAGTTCATTAAAATAATAATAAATAATCATTAAATAATCATTAAATAATATATTTAATGAATGGAGGTTCCTTAACTGACTTTAACTGATTGGTTGAACTGAAAGTAACCACCAGTTAGCAATTAGGTGCATGAATGTCACACAGATCACCCCTGGAGTGCTCCAGTTAGCCTCCTTGACTATAGGAGAAGGCTAAGTTATCCTCCTTGACTGTAGGTAGGCGTGGGAGTGACTAGGATGATGGTAATTAATGCTCCACTAATGTCAATTAAACTTAGGATAGTGGTTTAACTAGGCCAATTTGACCGAAGGATTGAGTATGAAGGTAAATGTCTCCAACAGTCTGTAATCAATACATAAACTGAGTGTACCATCTTTCTTCTTCACAAACAGAACCGATGCTCCCCAAGGAGACACACTCGGTCGTATATACTTCTTTTCCAACAACTCTTGCAGTTGCATCTTCAACTCTAGCATCTCTGGTGTACTCATCCTGTAGGGTGTCTTGGACACTGGTGCTGCTCCTGGCACAAGTTCAATGGTGAAATAAATTTCCCTCTTTGGAGGAAGTCCTAGAATCTCATTAGGGAATACATCCTTGAATTCCTGTAACACCTGATAGTCCTCCAACCTAAGAGTTTCATCTCCTGTTGGTTCCAGAATATGAGCTACATATAGCTAGCAACCTTTCGTACAGAACTTCTTCAACTGCATTGCTGAAACCTGCCTTACTGAAATTACCTTTGGAATACCCTTCATAACTACTGGGTTTCCTTCTTCATCTATGCATTCAAAAGTCTTGTTATAACAGTCAATCTTCACTCTGTGAGATTCTAACCAATCCATTCCAATGAGAACATCATAGGAACCAAGCGGTAGAACATTCAGGTCTACACAAGTGTTCAGTCCATTCATGACCAATGGGAATTTCTCTACCATGTCACTGATGTTTCTCTTAGTCCCAGTGGCTAGTTGAACTAACCAAGATTTTCTATGCTTTACCTTCTTAAAAGCACAACTCTCCACTACCCTAGGAGTGATATAATTGTGAGTAGAACTAGGGTCAATCAAAATAGAAACAGATTGTTCAACAATCTTACCTGCAACTTCAACCACAGTTGACTGATGATCTTCCTAGCGGTCCTCCAGTGCTGCATAAATTCTAGGGACTGCCCTTGCTACTTGAACCACTGTTTCTGCTCCTTGAATGTTTTAATATGGCCTTGCACTTTCATTCTAGAGGGGACAATATCTGTGCAAGTGAGGTCCTTCACATTTCCAACATTTGAGTGGACCTTTATTCTGTTGTGGCTCTTTAGGATTTCCACCTGTCACTCCAATGGGATTATTCGCAGCTTGGGATGGCTGCTTCTACTGATTCCTAAATCTAGAAGGCTTGAAACCTTTCTTTCTTTGGTCAAACGTTTCATTCTTCTTGTCCTTCCATGCCTTATGGTAATCAGGTTTACCTTTGCTTTAATCATATCATTATTTAGCCTTTCTTATTGCTTCTTCGAGAGTTCTTGGCTCATAGAACTCAATTCTATCTTTGTAGGTTTGAGGCAATCCACTTAGAAACCACTGGATTTTTACTTTTTCATCTTTGATGTACTGGAAATACCTCAACAATTCCAAGAATTTATTTGCATATTCATCCATGGTTTGCTGTCCCAATCTCAGCTCATGGAACTCCTTGATCTTGTCATCATAATACTTGTCAGAAAGGTATTTATGCCTAAAATACTTATTGAACTGTTTCCACTTCAGTTTCGTTTCACTGATCTTCTTTACCTGCTTGAAGTGTTCCCACCAAATGGATTCCCTCCCATTCAGATTGAATATGGCAACTTGTGCCTTCATGTTTCCTGAATAATCCTGCACCTGAAAGTACTTCTTGATCACAAGAAGCCAAGCTTCAGCTTCTTGTCTCGTCTTTATCTCACCATCAAATGTAGGAGGTTTAGCTTTCCTAAATTCATCTTGAGAGAGATCCCTATGGTGCATTCTTCTTTTCCTTTTATGAGAAGATGAACTTGTATCTCCACTAGATTCTTCAGAGTCAGATGATCCACTAGAAGTCATTCTTCTTCTCCTAGTGCTTCTCTTACTGCCTTCTGGTTTTGATGTACCTCATCCATAATCTATCCTTTTCTGTAAATCTGTCAAACTTTGCAATATGGAAGCATTCAACTAATCCTGCTCTTCCTAGGCTTTAACCAAGCTTCTCATGGTGTCTGCAACCTCGGATGGTGTCTTCTGGAATCTCCTTCCATTAGACTCTATGTCATCATTTCCATTATGGACATTTTCTCCCATGGAATCTTTTGCTCGCTCGTAAGAATCCCGAGCATCATACCCATCATGGGTTCTCATGATTGAACCACCTCTTACTTTACCACACTGTTCTTTCTGGAGTACTGCTCTTGGAAAGTTCTACAAATGTGTTAGTAGCAAACTGTTAGATGCATAATATTAATATAAATCAAAATTACTTGCCTTTTCTTCTGGAAACTCATAAAACAACAATTATGCTAAAACATAGAATTTTTCCTATTTCGTATTCAGCTCTATGACCACGGACAGTCTGATGAAATCTAGATAAAACCAACTGAAAGACAGTCAAAAACTGCTCGAAAAAATACTAAGAAATTCTTCTAAAAAACCTAAATTCCTTAGGCCCCAAATTGGACCTCATCCCAGCTATTATTTCGATTCTATGGTGGTCAACATGACTACACTTCCAATCTGCATCGTCAAGCAAGTTGGCTGTGCATCGGGTGCATAGTCCTTTGAACAACTGCAATGATGAAAAATTATCTTCCTACCATTTCCGCAGACGAACCGGCTGAGCTTCCGATCAGCGATCCGATCATTAACAAATTTTTGATGCTTTTTCAACTCTTCAAAGTTTTTCCTTCAATCCCATGTCTTCATTGGCGGTTCGTTGGTCTATTCGCTTCCAGTGCATCAGATCCACATCCAACTTTTTGAACTGAATCAGTGATGGAAACCAGCTTATGCCCCGCATTGGAGATCAAGTGTCTTGTACATCGGTTGGCTAATCATCTTGGCTTTCGCTATGATGACCAATAAACCTCCTATGTCTTCCATGGCCACCAGCCTATCGGCTGTTGGAATAACTATCCTTGCACACCGGCAATCCAAGTCACTAACTTTCCTGTCGTTGTGACAATCCAAATGGAAACTTACCTCCTTTGTGTGTCAGCGATCAGCTACGATATTGTGTCGGACGGCTAGTCTCCTAGGTAGCCGCAATGGTGGAAAGCAATTTATCTGCGGGTTCCGCGGACATTATCGGCTGTCGGTGTTGATGTATTTGTAACTTTAGAATGTATTCATCTGTATTTCTTATGTATTGTAACCTGATGTTTATTCTGGGATGTATTGTAATTTATTTGAGTCATGTCATACCCCGATGTTTATTTTGGGAAGTTTCTATAATGAGAAAGTCATGTCAAGTCATTGTGGGTAACCCTCCTATTGGTCAAGGGTTAAAGTCCCCACAGTTGTGTGGCCCTTGGGTTATTATACTATCCTAGTGAATTCGACCCTAGGTGATTCATTGTAAGTTAGGGTAGTAGTCCCCACCATTGTGTTACCCTCCTATTGGTTGGAGGAGGAAAATTCCCCACAAGTGGTGGGGCACTAGGGTTATTAGACATTCCTAGAGATGTCGGCTCTAGTAAGCAATTGTTAAGTGAGGCCGACATGTTGGAGTGGGTTCCAAGTGAACGGAAGAATATAAATAGAGAGTGAAAGCCTCTCTATTTATCATACTCATACATACACACTCACTCATTGGGGTGCATGAGTGAGAGAGGAGAAGCTCTCTCAGTGTGAGATAGAGAGACTGCTGCTATTAGAGATCATCTTACTGTTTTCTAGTTTTAATTTTGGTACTGATTCTATCTCTGAGGAAGTTGCGGGGTTTTCACCATTTATGGTTTCCCCAAGGATAAACACTGTGTTCATTATCTCTTGTGTTTGATTGATGTGCTTGTTATTCTCTCAGTTAAAGATCCTAATATAATGCTAGCATAGTGATGAAATTCTAACAGTTGGATCTACTATCCATTGGGAAGATAGTGTCTTATACTGCCACAACGATGGCTCTCAAACCTTTATCGTTCTCGAATAACTTTCTGACATCCTTACACTGAAACAAAATTTTTCAAATTTTCTTCTCATCGGCTGTTGGAGCACTAATCACTGCGGCGTCAGAGGGATAGTTGACTAAACAGCCGTAATGACGGGTCACCTTCCTTGAAATTTTTTCTGATCGGTGATCTGATCCACTAAAATTTCCCGATGGCCAATGATCTTGTGCCTTAGAGAAAATTTGAATTTTATTCTTCTGGTGGCGAAAAATTCCTCTATCTTCCACTGAATCTGTCAGCTCCATAATCCACTAACACTTTGGCATCGGCGAGTGGAAGACTAAAACATCGACGGTTTAGTTCGATCGGCAGCCGCAATGGTGGGTCATCATCTTTGATCCTTTCCTGATTCATGGTCCAATCCACTAATGCTTTTCGATCGATGAACTGATTTTGACCGACATCGGCAGTCAGAGCTTCTCCCTATCGAAAGACTAGTGCTCTAGGCTTCCGCAATGACGGATGCACAAAACACTATCTTCTTTCAATGGCTGATGATTTTGGGCCTTAGAATTTTTTTTAAACTTTCTTTATGGCGTCAGCGATAGCAAGCTCTATCCGTTGGAAGGATAGTCTTCTAGCTACCCACAATGGCGGCGCAGATAATCTAATACCTTCCGCTGCTCATCGACGATGCATACTACTAACATGCTCCGATGGTCGACGAAGTCAACACTTAGAAATTTTTTGAAATCTTGTGATATTGGTAGTCAGAGGCTCTACCTGTCGGAGGTGTAGTGGTCTATCCATCCACAACGGCAGTGGTCAATCGACTAAGCATCATCGATCCATCTGTCTAAGTGTCCCGATGTTCCGATGGCCAAACACTTAAAAAAATTTCAGAATTTTTTCCTCTGCAGTCTTTCGCTGCATCGACCATCGGATCAACTATCCGTCCGGTGGCCTTCCCACTAAGTGATCCGATGGGCCGATAGTTCTGGCACTTAAAAAATTTTGAAGTTGAGGTTTTTCTGTCACAATTTTCTGATTGTTGCTGGGCAGAAGGTAACCTGCTTCTACTATTTGATCTGTCATGGCCCATTCAGGCCCATGTTGTAACCAGAGCTCTGATACCACACTGTAATGTCCCCGACCCTCCGACCAGCGAAGAGGATGCTACTATATGTTAATCGTCCGGGGATCTAGCCCCATGAATATGAACATACATATACATATAATGCTGAAGCATGATACTTTAAATCATAAAACATATCACGAAGCATAACTATTCATTATACACAATGGAAGCAAAACATATCAATCAACACTTCATGCATATACTGATTAGCATTTAACATGTATATCAACATTCATTAACATTAAATATGATTGTAGACACAAGTAAGGTAAGGATACTTAGCTTATAAAGAGCTTGTTTCGCAACCAGCTACGTCTCTGCAACGTTCCACCCAACTGTAGGCTCCCGTGCTCTTTAATCTCTCAACAACGCTGCCATCACCGAGCCAGGCATGATTCCCCAAGGAATAAGGAACTATACAGACTTACACATAGCCATGGATAACAACACCACAAGGGTATATAGTTCAGCCAAGCCATCATAGTTGGGTTTATTAGGCGAACAACGGATCAGCCAAGCCAACAAATTTGGGTTTATCAGGCCATCCAAGAGCTGGGAAAGGCTAATGCTAAGTTGGTGAGCTCATTGAAGAGCTACAGACACCAACACTAGAACCAGTCTAGCTTCTAGAACACCCACAAATACCCAACACAAGGAGATCAACCCTTTCTCTGCAACGCAGTCCCTGTTAGTTTTTCAACATTAAGCTAGAATTATATTAGGATCTTTACTAAGAGAATAACAAGTACAACAATCAAACACAAGCACATCAAAAGAGACAAGCGACACAAATAGTTTTTCTCTGGGAAACCATAAAGGAGAAAACCCTGCAACTTCCTTAGAGATAGAATCAGCACAAAACAATAAAAGCCTCAAAGCAGTAGTCTTCTTCTTCTGTATAGTCCCAGTATTTCCTTCCCTACTAATGCGCCATACTTGAGTGAGAGTGAATGATGTGTGTGATAAATAGAGAGTCTCACTCTCTATTTATATTCTTCCGTTCACTTGAAGTGCACTCAATCATGTCGGCCCAACTTAACAATTACTTACTCGATCCTACACCTTAATTAGTGTATAATAACTCAAGTGCCCCGAAACTGTGGGAACTTCAACAATGACTTGACATGACTTGTTTACATTATTAATCCTCCCGATCGGAACATTGGGGCATGACAACATGACTCAAATACATAATAGAAACATCTCGGAATAAACATCGGGTTACAATACATAAGATACATAGAAGAATACATTCCGAAGTTACATATACATCAACACTCCCTCTTAACTAGGAAGGTATTCTATCAACACAATTTTCAGCACTGGTCTTCTTCTCTGTATCAGCTGGATCATCACTGCTGGATCTAGATCATCATTCGATCTGGATCATCACTGTTGGATCTGGATCATCACTCGATATAGATCATCACTGCTGGATCTGGATCACCTCTCGATCTAGATCATCACTGGTGCTATCTCATGATTCTTCTCGTCACAGGAAGTTCTACAGAGCCAACCATTTTTCATGCTGGTTGTAGGCCTACCCACATGTAGGTCTTCGCCCAGCACTTACATCTGACATACTCATCAGAAAGGCATGCCCAGCACTCACATCTGACCTACTCGTTAGAAAGGCCCAGCACTCACATTCACCAGCATGATAGGAACTCAAACTACTATCATCTGTGAAATGGCTCAGCACTTACAACCACCAGCATGATAGGAACTCAAACTACTATCATCTATGGAAAGGCACAGCACTCACATCCATGAGCATGGTACGAACTCAAACTACTACCATATGTGGAAAGGCTCAGTACTTACAATCACCAGCATGGTACAAACTCAAAATACTACCATCTATGAAAAAGCACATCACTTATAGTCACTAGCATGATAGGAACTCAAACTACTATCATCTGTGAAATGGATTAGCACTTACAACCACCAGCATGATAGGAACTCAAACTACTATCATCTGTGGAATGGAACAGCACTTACAACCACTAGCATGGTACGAACTCAAACTACTACCATCTGTGGAAAGGCTCGGCACTTACAATCACCAGCATGGTACGAAATCAAACTATTGCCATCTGTGAAAAGGCTCTCAGTCCTAGACTGAGGATCCCTGGTACCTCACCAGGTAGCTCCATTCGAAGAATGGCGGTAGCCCTTATATTTGACACTAATTCAAAATGGCTTAGCACTCATATCTGACATGGGAGGAACCTAATCCTTTAGCCATGATAGAATGGCTTCAGCCCTTACATCTTATCAAGTGGGAACACATCCCTCTATCACATCAAAATGGCCATGCACTGATATCTGATCATGTGAGAAAAAATCTCACGGTCATATCAGAACGGCCCCCAATCATAAATTGAGTTTTCCTGGTACCTCACCAGGCAGCTCCATTCCAAGAATGGCAATAGCCCTTATATCTGATCATGTAGGAACCAATCCTACAGTCATATCAGAATGGATTAGCACTCACATCTGACATGGAAGGAACCAATCCTCTCACCATGATAGAATGGCTCAGCCCTTACATCTGACCTGCTTGTCAGAATGGCTATGAATCTCAGCACTCATATCAGTCATGGAAGGAACCAATCCTCTCACCATGATGAAATGGCTCAGCCCTTACATCTGACCATGGAAGGAACCAATCCTCTCACCATGTCAGAATGGCTATGGGTCTCATCACTTTCTCTGGGAGGAAGCCTCGATCTGGAGAACAGCAAGTCTCTCTCTGAAGTACTCGAACTTCAGCCTAGCCAATGGCTTCGTCAATACATCAGCTATTTGTTCCTCCATTGCAACATACAGGAGTTTCACTGCTCCTCTCTGCACCATATCCCTGATATAGTGATACTTGATCTCGATATGCTTCGACTTGTCATGGAACAATGGATTCTTTGACAACTTCACACAACTCTGGTTGTCACAATGTATACAAGTGGCATCCAACTGGAGATCAAATAGATCAAACAGTAGATTCCGTAGCCATACTGCCTCACAACTAGCTGAACAAGCTACGACATACTCTGCTTCAGCTGTACTCAGTGCCACACAGGACTACTTCCTACTAAACCAAGAGATCACACCTGATCCCATACTAAAGCAACATCCCAAAGTACTCTTCCTGTCGATGGCACTGCCTGCTCAATTTGAATCAACATAACCTTCTAGGTTAATCTTTTGATTCGCATCGTACTTGAGCCCATAATCAATTGTACCCTTTAGGTACCTCAGAATATGCTTTGCGGCAGTTAAGTGAACACTTCTCGGATCTGTCAAATACTGGCTCAAGGTGTTCACAGCAAAGAAAATGTCTAGTCTTGTGTTCGTCAGGTACATCAATGACCCAATCATCTGACAATACATCGTAGCATCAACTGACTCTGATGAAGCATCACTCAATAGCTTCAGGTTCGATGCCATAGGTGTAGCCATGGCCTTGCAGTCCAACATCCCAAACCTCTTCAGGATCTCTACTGCATACTTCCCTTGTCCAAGGAAGATTCCATCTGTACTCTGCCACACCTCCATACCTAGAAAGTAATGCATCATTCCCAAGTCCTTCATTTCGAACTCAGCAGCTGTTAACACCCAAAAAGTGTTCACTACCTCATCTACCCCACTACATGGCTCATTTGTCCATTTTCCTACCATATTTCCCTTAAAAATCCTGAAAATCCCACTAAAAAGCCTCCAAAAGGCCTAAAATGCCTCCAAAAGGCCATAAAACCATCTAAAAAGCCTCCAAAAGGCATTTTCCTCCAAAAATATCCAAAATTCCTCTAAAAATAGCAAAAATCCCCTAAAAGGGAAGAAAAAATATAAAATAATGAGGAAAAGGAGGAAAAAACCCTAAACAGCTGCCCTAAACCATATGGTTTCCAAAACCATGGGCCAGCACTCCACCACTGAAAAATTATAAATAGGTGATGGAGACCCCTTATTTCACATCCACAATCATAAGCATCCTTACTCTGCCAAAACAGCTCTAGAAACCCTAGCTCACCCTTGAGATACTTTCACCATTAAGAGCCCCTTTTGGCCCATTTCCACCATCGGAGAAGGAGAAGGAGCAGGCTGGAGCTTGGAGCAACCGTCTTGGATCACTATAAAGAGCTTCACCAACCTTCACATCGAAGGTAATATCAATATAAAAACCATTCTTTACATTTTGTTGTTTTGTTTCATGCATATATTTAGAGTAGTTCGTTTTTCTGTTTAGCATTTTCATTTACATTTTACTAAACTAGGGGTAAAACCCTAGCCACAGCAGCAATCTTTCTCTTCATATCAGCAATCAACCCATCTGTACCTGTCACAAATAGATCATCTACATACAGTAGGAGCATCACTGGGTTGCCATCTTCAACCTTGTAGTAAAGGTTGGAATCTGCTTTACTCTTGGTAAAGCCCAAACTGGATAGAAAGCTGTCAATTCTGCCGTACTAGGTCCTGGGTGCCTGTTTCAGTCCATACAGGGCTTTCTTCAATCTGCATACATGAGAATCTCTGTCATGTGTCTCAAAACCGAGTGGCTGTTCTACATACACTTCCTCTTCCACTACACCATTCAAGAAAGTAGTCTTGACATCCATTTGGTGTATCTTCCATTTCATCACTACAGCCAGAGCAAGAACTGATCTGATGGAAGTGTATCTGGCTACTGGTGCAAAGGTTTCTTCATATTCTATTCCCTCCTTTTGAGAGAATCCTCGAGCTACAAATCTTGCCTTATACTTTTCAATGCTACCGTCTGCAGCATGCTTGATCTTGTAGATCCATTTGGAAGTGACAACTGACTTCCCTTTTGGTCTTGGAACAACATCCCAAACATCATTCTTCATGATCGATTGATATTCTTCAATCATAGCATCCTTCCATTCTTTCTGTTTTGCCGCTTCTTCATAACTGGAAGTTTCTTTATCAATGAAATCACATAGTAAAGTTACATACCCGAAATTTGATTTGGTTCTCTTTCTTTCTCTGTGATTCTCTTCTGGAGCCCCATATCTTTCCGCACCTTGGATAAGTTCATGTACCCAAGCAGGTTTCCTCTTATGAGGATTCTTCTCCATAGGTGGATCTACAGGTCTTTGTGGTTCTTCGAACTCTCGATATTCTTCTTGAGCTTCTTCATTCATGATTGTATCATGACTTCTGGGTGCTTCTGCTTCTGCTTCTGCTTCTTCAGGTTCTTCAGCAGGCCTTTTTCTGGATTTGTTGTAAGCTATGTCTTCATCAAATGTCACATCCCTGCTGACGTCAATATTCCTGTATCTTGGGAAGTAGATTCTGTAAGCCTTCGAGCTTTTAGAGTATCCCACAAATATGCCCTTCTTTCTTGAAGGATCTAATTTTGTTCTCTTTTCTTTTGGAATGTGTATGTACATGGGACAACCGATTATTCTGAGATGGCTGACTTCTGGTTTCTTGCCGGAGAAGACTTCTTCAGGAGTCTTGTTCTCGAGTACTCTATGTGGAGTACGGTTCTGTACATACACCGCTATTCTAGCCGCCTCCTCCCAAAGATGCATAGGTAGATCTTGATCATGAAGCATAGCTCTTGTAGCTTCCATGATAGTTCTGTTCTTCCGCTCTGCAATCCCATTCTGTTGTGGATTATAAGGAGTAGACAACTCCCTCTTAATCCCTGATTCTTTACATAGCTCTTTGAATTCATTCGAAGTGAATTCTCCACCATTATCTGATCGAATGGTCTTGATCTTCTTTTCAGTATGGTTTTCGATCAAGGCTTTGAATTCTTTGAATTTGTTGAATACTTCATCTTTGTTTTTCATAAAGTAAATCCATGTCTTTCTAGAAAAATCATCAATAAAGGAAACATAGTATGCATACCCGCTTAGTGAGTTTGATGACATAGGACCGCACACATCGGAGTGGATGATTTCTAGAATTCTTTTGGCTTTGCTTTCACTGCTGGGAAATGTCTTCTTTGTATTCTTTCCTTTTGCACATCCTTTGCATAAACCATCATGTTTTGCTTGGAATTCTGGAAGACCTTCAACATATTTGCTTGCAATAGGTAGTGCTCTGTAATGCACATGTGCAAGCCTTCTATGCCAAAGTTCATTTGGCTCTACTATGTCATGGATCAAGGCTTGTTCTGGATGGCCCTTCAATTTGTACAAGCCTCCTTCTTGTTCTCCAATCACTACCGCATCATCGATTGTCTTTCCTTTTGGCCACATGATGACTTGACCATCTATGAATGCAACCCGTATTCCTTTTGCATCCAATGCTGAGATGGATAGAAGGTTATTCTTGAGTCCTGGAACAAACAATACTTCTTTCATTGTTAGAGACTTACCAGAGTCTAGCTTGTATGAATATTCCCCACTACCTTTTATTGGATATTGGTAGTCATCTCCTAGTTTCACCTTATGAGGTGATTCATGTTCTGACAGTATTACAAAAGATTCCTTGAATCCCGTCATATGTTTGGAAGCCCCACTGTCTATAAGCCAATCATCACTACCATGAGTAATGTTACCTGTGAGGGCTGATATCAGAACATATTCATCCTCGCTTGAAGAATTTTCACTTTCATATCTGGATCTCTTCTTGGATGGTTCATCATCCTCTGCAGCATGAGCATGATGTCTTCTTTTGTTCCCCTTCTTCTTATGAGAGTGAGTCTTGTTCTTAGGACAGTCTTTTGCAAAGTGTCCTCTTTCATCACATGTATAACATCTCAATCTAGATAGATCCCTTTTAGGATGAGAGCTCTTACCTTTGGTGAAAGGAGGATTTTTTCTTCCCTTCTTGGAGTGTATTGTGAGGGCTTGATCTTCATTTCCCATCTTCTCTTCTCAAGCTGCTATCTGAGATTCTTCTGGAGAGCATTCTTCCCATAGTCTGCTGAATTTGACCAACTTCTTTCTAGCATAGATTCCTTGAATGAAAGAATCCCATGACCTAGGGAGGCCATTCAATGTAGTCATCACAATCTCTGCATTTTCCACTTCTTCATCAACAACTTCTAATTGTTCCTTGATCTGAGAAACCCTTGTGAAGTAGGACTGGATAGTTTCTGCATTATGGATCTTCACATTCTTCAATTGGTTCCTCAGGGTCATCTTCCGATTGATGTTCTTTCCTTCAAACAATTTGGTTAGGGCATCAAACATAGCTTTAGGTGTCTTGAGAGAGGAAACCTGTGGGATAAGGTGATCCTTAATAGAATCAGCAATGATCCTCTTTGCCATAACCATCTTCTTCTTATGCAAGGCCTTAGCCTCATCTCCCTCTGGAACTGGAACCTCATCATGAATGTAGGAGTCTAATTCATTCTCTTCCAGGACCAGGGAGATCCTATACTTCCAGGCTTGGAATTTTTCAGCTCCCTCAAGCTTTTCATCAAGATTGGTATGATGAGACATCTTTAAATGAGAACCTCAAATGGAAATACAAAAGCTTTTAGATCTTACCAGGTTCAAGATGTCGGATCTGAAACTTGAGCTGAAATCTTGCAGAGCTGGTTCAGGAGCAAACTAGGGTTTTGCTTTTCTGGAGTTCTGTCCACCCAAATGCCTTGAAATTTATTCCTAACTTTGATTTTGGGGAGGATATCAATCTATTCCTGGGCTCACTAAAAAATTCCTCTTCTGTAGAAAGCCCTAATTTTCGACCCTAGTGACAGGTCCAAAACTGAAAAACCTCAGAATTGGATTCTGTTTCGACACAAAGATGCGCCCTAAGGAGGAGAGTTGTTCCACCTTAATTTTTCTGAAAATCTATGGAGGAAGGTCCACAAACTAGGAAGCCCTAGTTCCCGCAGCTGCACAGTGTCTTCTTCTCAGGTTAGCTCTGATACCATGTTAGTTTTTCAACATTAAGCTAGCATTATATTAGGATATTTACTGAGAGAATAACAAGTACAGCAATCAAACACAAGCACATCAAAAGAGACAAGAGACACAAATAGTTTTTCTCAGGGAAACCATAAAGGAGAAAACCCCGCAACTTCCTCAGAGATAGAATCAACACAAAACAGTAAAAGCCTCAAAGCAGTAGTCTTCTTCTTCTGTCTAGTCCCGGTATTTCCTTCCTCACTAATGCGACACACTTGAGTGAGAGTGAATGATGTGTGTGATAAATAGAGAGTCTCACTCTCTATTTATATTCTTCCGTTCACTTGAAGTGCACTCAATCATGTCGGCCCAAATTAACAATTACTTACTCGAGCCTACACCTTAATTAGTGTATAATAACTCAAGTTCCTTGAAACTGTGGGGACTTCAACAATGACTTGAAATGACTTGTTTACATTATTAATCCTCCCGATCAGAACATCGGGGTATGACAACATGACTCAAATACATAATAGAAACATCCCGGAATAAACATCAGGTTACAATACATAAGATACATAGAAGAATACATTCCAAAGTTACATATACATCAACACTCCCTCAGACCCTGATCTCCCTTCTAGTGCTATTTAGGTGTTGTGGAGAAGGAAGCCAGCTCAGTAGCTCTATCTATGTGGTTCTCAGTCCACTAGGTTTCTCAAGCACCTCAGGCCCTCACTAACCACTCCAATGCAGTTCGAGGATAAAACCACTACATGCAAGCAGCCAAACAACTATTCAAGCTTTTACAGGGGAAAAATACAGTCAATCCATTGTGGCAAACAATAGCCCACAACAACTATGAACCCACAGCGATTCCTCAAGGCAATCACTGGATAAATTACACAGATAGTGATGGGAAAGGAAAATGATTCTCAATTTGTGCGTGAGGGGGGAAAAGACACAGCCAAAACTGAATGTGGATGAAATAACCAACCACAGAGCGCAGGGACTCACAGCACCTGGTTGATCCTCAATATATTCACTATAGAACTTGCACAGGCAGAGGAGTGGGAGAAAGAAAACACTACCACTCTATATGGAAAGACAAAATGCAATTCGTCGAACTATCCAAGAAAATCACAGCCTCAAACCAATGATGGACATAACAGAACCATATGCAGTCTGAAATTGATAGGGAAAATATGCAAAACTCTGCGTGAATAGAGGAAGAACGTTTTTCTGACTAGCAAGCTGTGTCTCAAAGGAATGGTGAACCCCCAACAATGAATTGTGGATTCCTTTAATTTCTCTCAGTGTGATGGAAGATGGACAGACTTATGATCTCCCTAGTGGGCAGACCATCCGCTACCCAAAAGGTACGTCATGGAGAATGAGTGCAGGTGTGAGTGTAGGAGTGGTTTTTTTGCCAGCAAATCGCTGTCCCTACGAACAACAGAAAACTAAGGTGGTGGTGAGAAAAAGAGAGGGGTGACACATGGCTCTTCCCCCATGACTCAATGTTCAACATTCCCCTTCCTTATCATTTGGAAATCATGCCTCTTCTCTATTTAGTTGCCGTGAACATAGCTGGTTGGGTTATTTAATTAAAAATCGCTTGTTTACATGATTCCACAATTGAATATATGCCATATGTCCCAATATACCATCGGTGACCATTCCAAATCAGAAACACAACATAACCAAATCTATGGTGGGGCCTTGGCCTTTAGCTCTGCACCAAGATTATTTACAAGATATGCAAGCGGGGTTAAAATCGAGTATTATAGTGAGATTTCTTAAAGAAAAATCAGAACCCTTTATGAAATTCAAAGCCTTCAAAGCACTTGTTGAGAATCAAGCAAATTGCAAAATTAAATCTCTAATATCATATAATGGTGGAGAGTTCACCTCAAATGAATTCAATGAGTTTTGTTAAATTCATGGAACCAAGAGACATTTTTCAACAACAAAAACTCCTCAGTAAAATGGATTAGTTGAGAGAAAGAACATGACATTTTAGGAAGCAACTAGAATTATGCTTAATGAAGCAAAAATTCCTAATGTCTATTGGAGAGAAGTAGTATATACAACTATTTATATACAAAATAGAGGAAAACTCATATTCAATAGTGACAAGACTCCTTATGAGCTATGGTTTGGAAGAACAACTTTGGTTAAATATTTTAGAGTATTTGGAAGTAAATGCTACATAAAAAGAGAAGATGATAATCTAGGGAATTTTGAGTCTAGAACGAATGAAGGCATATTTCATGGATATTATTCCATCAAAATGGCATACATATGTTATATTCTAAAGTCGCACAAGATCATAGAAAGTGAAAATGTAAATGTTGATGATACTAAGTCAAGAAGAATATAAATCCAAGAAAGAGAGTATGTTGAAGAAACTGATGATGAAGAAATAGATGATAAACAAAAAGAAGAAAATTCACAAGAAGAGGAAGCTATTGAAGAATAAGAAGAAAGGGTAGAAAAATAAGACTCACAAGAAAGGGGAAATGAATACTCTTGAATATCTGATACAAAATCTCCATCTAGGAGATTACAAAAGAATCATCCCGAGACACAAATAATAGGTGACAAAGATGCTGGAGTTAGTACAAGAAGGAAACTACTATTTAATGAACAAGGATTACTATCGATGGTGGAAGCTAAGAAATTTGTAGAAGCTAGCAAAAACGATGATTGGTTCAAATCCATGAATGAAGAGTTGGATCAAATTGAGAAGAACCAAACTTGGGAACTAGTTCCAAGACCTACAAACAAGAATATTGTAGGAACCAAGTGGTTATTCAAAAACAAGTTAGATAAAAATGGAAAAGTGATAAGAAACAAAACAAGATTAGTATGTAAAGGACATTCTCAAGTGGAAGGTATTGATTTTGAAGAAACCTTTAAACCTGTTTCAATACTTGAAGCAATCAGAATGTTTTTAGCATTTTCATGTTATAAAAACTTCAAAGTATATAAAATGGATGTCAAGTTTGTGTTTCTAAATGGGAAAATAGAATAGGAAGTCTATATAGAACAACCTGAAGGTTTTCTATTATCAAAGAATAGATACTATGTTTGCAAACTAAAAAAGGCACTCTGTGGTCTCAAGTAAGCCCCAAGAGCATGATTTTCAAGGCTAGATGACTACTTGAAGAAAAAGGGATATAAAATAGGAGCCATTGGTAGTAATCTCTACATAAAGATTGTAGATAAGAATATGATCATTGTCATTGTGTATGTGGATGATATAATATTTGGAAGCAGTCTGCAAATATTAAGTGTAAACTTTGCTTCTGAAATGAAGAAGGAATTTGAAATGTCAATCCTGGGTGAATTAACATTCTTATTCGGATTACAAGTCTATCAGTTTGACAAAGGAATCCTCATTTCTAAAACCAAGTACATCAAATATATGCTTAAGAATTTTAAGATGGAAGACTCCAAGCTTTTAAATACTCCTATGATCACTAATTGTAAACTAAGAAAAAATGACGAGTCCTTATAAGTGGATCATACCATATATATATCTATGATAGGAAGTCTGCTATATGTAATAGCTACAAGACTAGATGTAATGCAAGTTGTAGGATTGGTTGCTAGATTTCAATCAAATCCCAAAGAAACACATGTGGATGCAGTAAAAATAATCTTTAGATATCTAAAAGGCACCGTGAATTATGGTTTATTGTACCCAAAATTTCAAAACTTCACTTTAAAATCATTCATTGATGCATATTGGGAAAAAAGTGTTGATGATAGAAAGAGTACGAGTGGAGAAACATTATTTTTGGGAAATTGTTTGGTATAATGGTTAAGAAAGAAACGGGCTTCCATAGTACTATCGACAACGGAGGCTGAATATATTGCTGCTGCATCATGTTGTACTCAACTCATTTGGAAGAATCATAAATTATAAGAATTGCTTGTGAAGTATGAGAATCCAATAGTAATAAATTGTGACAATACAAGTGCCATAAGCATATCAAAAAATCCTTTCATGCACTCCAAAAAAAAGCACATACTGATAAAATATCACTTTCTAAGAGATCAAGTGTTTCAAAAAGTGGTCAGATTGGAACCAAGCCACTACCCAAAGAAACTGTTGGCACCGGAATTTTGGGTCCCCAAGGTCGAGCGAGGGGAGGCCACTCCCAGGAAACAACATAACCACTTTAGACTGCACCGTCGGCCCTACACAGTCAGAGAGGGATCTCTCATTTGTCACTAGAGTATGCTCCACATAAGGTTGTCAATCTTGTGTGTCACCAGAGTCTGCTCTGCATAGGATTTTCAATCAACGTAATCAGGGGGCTAGGATCCTGAATGGGGCAAAGTATGTTGAGGAAGGTGCATGGTGGGATTATCGATGGCAAGGGACCATGGGTAAATGGAGTTGAGACCCGTAGAATAAATGATTGCAAATGGAAAGAATGACATAAAATTGCAAGCAGAGGCAAGGTAGTTGTTGATTTCCCAATCAGGAGATATTTAGCATGTGATTTAGAGAACAAGAGGGGACAGTCCATCGCATGGAGCACCGGAAAGATGAATTCCATGCAAATTTAGAAGAACCATTGATGAATGCCTGGAACAGCGGCCAGAGCATAACGAGTATGAATTCTGAACCACTATACCATAAGTTGCAGACATGAAAAGCAATTAACAAAATGGAGTGGAAACATGAAACACATTGACATGTAAAAGAAATTACTTATTGGGAAAAACAACAACACATGAATATCTACTATGAGTAACAGTATTTCAATGAAATTTATTCATACACAGGTATCAAGTTTTACAAATGGGAGCCTCAGCCCGGGATTGTTTCCCAATCTAATTCACTAACTCCTTTCTCCCTCTATCGGGAGCATTTTTATAAAATCCTAATGCTAAGATTAATGAATAAAAAGATGTTACAACTCACCATCAGGCGTTAATGGTGCAAAGAGTGGGATATCACCACGTTTTACAAATATCCATGACAAACATCGTGGCCCTGGCTGTTGCATTCGGCTTGAATAGCATCTTGACGTGCTCGGCTTCCATGACGGATGATAAGGATGATGCCTCCCTCTCTTCCTGAAACGTG